>BGPR01000214.1:777268-846364 GCA_013235015.1 Araneus ventricosus | reverse complement strand
TTATGAACTTTTAACAAAGGCCACCGTATCCATTGAAGGGAGAAGGAATGCCCACAATGTAGTAAAAGGTATCAACAGTCCATTATAAAAATTCAATTTATTATTATGGGGGATGACTGTTTTCTTTAAAATGAAACATAGAGAAATAATGTGATAGTGTTTCAGTTGAGGAATTTTTTCGTAAAATTGATGATACTTTTGGCGATTGTTCAGGAAAACAAGCTTGATTGTCTACGTGTGGTGTATGGTATGACTCACGCTTATTTATTCAGAAAACAGAATGAATGAGCCTTTCCTTCCGTTCGAAAATGCGCTATGAATAATTGATATTCGAGGAAAAGACAGCTGGAAATAACTTGGACTCTTCCGCAAACTGGTTGAATTTCCCTCCTATCGCTTTTTTACGTCATGTTTACGTTTCAAAACTCTCTACCCAACCTCTGATACGGTAATGAAAATTTTGATGGATACTGACGTTAATATTGATTTTGAATAGACTGAAATCGCCTCCTGTTGATGTGCGATAGACACCTTTAATTTTTATCTGGAATTTTCTTGCTATTCGAAACTAGATGAAGGTTTTTGGATTACCTTTTGTAAAGAAAGACTGACTGTACTGCCGGCAAATCTCTACCCGCATGTTTTTCAGGTAACTATTTTCTTTATTGTGATGCAAGTGCTCGAATACTTCGTCTTTTCTCTAGAATCAAAGACTTGAGAAATAAATATAATAGTTACTTGAGAGAAGGAAAAAAAACTTGTAGGGCATTGAAGTTTCGCCCTTGAAACGTTGATTGGATAAATTTAAATATTTTTCGATGCATTGTAAGAAATTAAATGGTTTATGTTTAGTTTTTAGTTTGAACTTTTAAGTTGTATGCCAGTTCATTTCGACAGTATTTGTAAAAAGCACATTGTATTTTATAAATCTTCAACAAATACACTTTTGAAAATTCATTCTTTTTCTTGAGAAACTAATCTTGAACTGTACTTCAGTTGTATTCAGCGGGTAAAAACAGATTATGCGATTTCAGATTTTTCAATGGGAATGATTTTTGTCTCAAAAATGTTAATGTACAGCAGATTACTCATTTATTCATTAGTCGAATAAGTTTGGTCGACTATGTTGTATCAGGAAAATGAGTTAAATTCTAATTACAATCTAAATTTATTAATTCTAAACTGTGTATTTAACTGTGCCAAAATTTACCTACCAGATCATGTATTAACCTTCCAGTAGCTTATATCGTACATCGTATTACATATTTATATCGTGTTGTTTTACAAAAATAAATACATCTTTTATTTATGTAATCTGAATTTATTAACTTTATATCAAACAAAGATTATATAAATAAAAATGGCACTTAAATTTATAAAAGGACGATATAAATATGTAATACGATGCACAATATAAGTACCTCGTACGTACACACGACTGCTGGAAGGTGAATTCGTAACACTGACTGCCAGTTCCGGTCTAGAAGTTATAGATCTTGCAGCGGCCGCTGTTTTATAATGGTTTTTCTACTCAGAAAGCGTAAGGAAAAGCAAGATAGCTATCCTAGCAGATACTATAATAAAGCAGAAATTCAGTTGCTAAACAGAGAAAAGGGTAGTGCTAGAGGTATTCGTTGCTTGTTTCTCAATTTGAGATATCACTTATTTATTTCTAGATATACGAGAATAGACTGATTTCCTTTTAACCCCTATTCTGGCAGATTCGAATGTCCTAGTAAGTAAATCATTTTCAAACTATACGATTGGAAAGATTGTTCTTCTGTGATTTAAGAACTGGGACGGTGTTACCATTAGGCAATCTCATAATCGCCTAGGGGCGCCAAAACAGTGGGACGTATGTCCATCAAACGAAACATTCATTTATTCGTCTGAATTCCACCCACTCATAATAACTATTGGATTGCAATATGCGTTTAACTATAACTGTAAATGCATTATTATTTCCACGAATTATTAATGCTTAAAATGCAAGTTAATAAATATTGCTGCAATTTGTTTTCCCTTGTGCGCAACTGAAATGCTTCGTTAATTAAAAAATAATAAATTTTCATATCAAAATTGCTTATATCCGGGTATGTTATGCTGTCCCTTTGCATGTGAATATCTGAGTACGTATTGTTATGGGCGCATTGCCTAGGGCGACTTTGCGTACGCCCAGGTTAAGAATACTGACCTTCTGCGTTAATTAATTAATCGGATTTAACACCATTAAGTTCTAGTTATATTGATACTTCGTTGGTTTGTTAAAGTTTTAAATTAGTTAAAGGATATCAGTGCATATACAAAATCCTTTATAGTCGATAGATTGTGGGCCATTGCAAGTTGAATTGACGAATCTAAAATTTCATGAAAAGCTAGTGATGGAATAAACAGCAAATTTCAGACAAGCGGAGAATCGCGTCATAGGAAAAATTTGTTCTAAAACTTTACCCTAATTCTTCGCCTGTGCAGGTGGTTTAGAATGATGGATGTACCCGCACGATGTCTCAAAATGGGTCATCTATCGACAGGCCTTCCCCTGTCTAAAAACCAATACCTTGTTCTACTCTTGTTAGTGCCGTAACTGATTTGTTAAAGAAAGGGTAAGTTTGAATGAAACTTTCTCTTGGCTTTTGGTAATTTTCTTCCTTCTTATTATTGTACAAAGATATTTGTTGTCAAGAAACAGCAGAAATTTAACTCGAATCTTTTCATCTTAAGCGATTTGCAATAAAAGAAACTCTGCCAGGTTTCTTTTTTATCAGGTCTTATGCTAATATTACAAGATTGAATATCATTAATCCCAATTTTAAAATCTGTAAGATTTAATTATAGCTGTTTAAAAATTTGAAATCATGGCTGCATAATATCTGTAAGAATTTGGAACTGATAATAGTTTGACAACAGTTTTATAATCCTATAAATACCGGGGATATTTTAATGCGAATGATGACCCATATTGATATCTAGAATGTCTTAACTTTGCAAATCTGGTTTATAAAATCGTGTAATCTTTCAAGCAATGTTTCTTTTTGCTTTTAAAGCGCTTGATCTGCTTTTCAATTGAAGGAAGTTTCGTTTAATTCGTTTTTATCTTCTTTGAAGTAAAACATTGTATAATGAATGCACATGACATAAAAATCTAGATACTATTCTACAATAAGCATCCAGGCGCTTGAAAAATCTTTTAACGTAATAGTATATGATGAAGTTTCAAAGAAATTAGGAAAGATGTAAGTATTCATTGAAGCAAGTTTTCTAGATTGCTGTTGAAAAGATAATTTCTCGAAATTGTCGAAAGAAATTACTTTGTATAGGATAGAAAAATATTTAATATGGCCACGTGATCGATAAAATCAGTAGACAGCGTTTCAGAAAATATATATAAGGAAAACTCTTGTATTTTTGCATACTCTTCTATTGTAGCTTTTTCCATAAAAAATTTGCTTAGTAAAATTATGGACTTTTATTGCTTAAATGCATAAATACTTCGATGTAATCAGTCCCGTGTCTAGTCCGATTTTCCTCAATTCATTTGCTTGCAAAATTTCTATTGCTTAAGAAACTAATATTTATCGTAATAGTGTAATTGTAAGCAATTTTAGTGCCTTTGTTTGTACAATAACGCTTTTGAACTGGCAAGACATGCGGAACAAGTATATATTAAGTTTTTCGTTATTTTTAGTGTTGCGTGAATTAGGTAAAAATTATTAAGAAAATCTCTCGTAACCTGCAACAACACCTCACTGATTCCAGATGTCATTTTGTCCAATAAGTAATAACATAGTTACATTTCTGTTACATTTTCCTTATACCTAGGGTTACCATAATTTTTTTGGTTGAGATCCGGACACCCGGTGAGTGGAGGATCTTGGGTAGGATCAAAGTATAGTATAAAATTCTAAAAGCTGTCTACCACTGATAGTCTTTCATAACACTAGTAAAAAATTTGAGGCGTGATTTGAAAAAATTTTAGTCGTGAGAATGCAAAGAAAATACAATTTTTATTAATGTTCGGTAATTCAAAATTATGTTAATGAAAAACAGGATTAAAACGAAACTCCCAAACCTTTTAATTTTTAGTTTGAACTGGGGCCTGGGTAAGGAGGCTCAGCCACGTTCTCGTCAACAAATGGTGTAAACAATGAATTTTCTGTCACTGGCGGAATGACATCAGCTTTATCGAATAAGTCAGATTTTCTCTATGACAACCAAATTTCTCTCGCGCCGCATTCATTCGCGTAAATCCGGACACTTTGAGGATCCGAACACTAGTCTGGACGTGAACCTGAAATCCGGACTGTCCGGACGTATGGTAACCCTACTTATACAGGGTGTATACAAATGAAGTGACTCATTTCAAAAATTAACTTTAAAAACACTAAAAATGTTGGAACTACGGGATTTTTTTAAATAAGAGCGCATCTCAAAAAGGTTTTTTCAGATGGGTAATGCAGCGTTACGCCTTCCTAAATTTGTTACAGCGAGAAAATTCCGCGCGCAATGGCTACCGAAAAGCAGAAGCCGATGCGTGTTTTCTGGTATCTTTTTTTAGTTTTTCTTGAATATCATGAAAACTCGTCAGTTTTCACACTACATGCGAATTAACAAATTAAAGAGCGTGAAATTCCCTACAAGTACATGCTCTTATTTTTCTTCCAGTTTTAATATTTTCTCAGATAATGGCTGTAAACAAATTTTTGTTTTCCAGTAATTTACAACCGCCGAAATGCCATGTTACCTATCTGAAAGAAACTTTTTGAGATGCCCTCGCATTAAAAAAACAAACAAAAACGGTAGTTCCAACATTTTTAGTGTTTTTTAATTATTATTATTATTTGAAATGAGTCGCTTCATTGGTGTACACCCTGCAATGGAAGTTAACCGCTTAAGGACATAACCCGAGTTAACTCTAGGTACCATTGGTTTGAAAGACAATTCAAAATAATTCGGTTCTTAAGCGTTTAATAACTGAGGGCCTATCATTCTTACTTCGATCTCAGTCTAACATAATTCAGGTAATCTCATGCTGAGTGAAAGCGCATTGCACTGGAACTAGATGTGGTTATGTGTCATATTTCCTTAATGGTTAATACTGCCATTTGTAAAGACTTGAGTTTTTAAATATTTTTTATCTTAATTCTCACTTTATATGATATGACAATTAACTGATTGTAACCAATATCCCCATTATTGATCTATTTAGGAGCAATATACTTGTTTCCGTCACTAACCTATGTATTTTAGCTAGTAACGGAGGATAAAAAGCCCTTCAGCCGAAGTGCTTCGAAAGACACCCACCCCTCATTGACCAAGCTTTTTAATATACTTGCCATAATTAAATTATTTATGTCGAAATCATTGCAGTTTTGGAAAGTTGAAAGCGCATATTCATTATTTTCTATTTCATTGATTCGGATGTAATGAGTATTTAAGTTGTATACCATGTGAAGGTTGTTCTGAATTTTGTGACTGGGCAATTGTTTGCCTGTCAGCAGGATTATCGGTGGAGATCCGAAAATTCACTGCTTATGCAATGATGTTTCAAAACACGCTCCACATAAAATGAACATTGCTCAACCAAGCTTATCAATTAATGCAGTTAATCGTTAGCTTCCTTCCTTGCGACTTTTTTGGGGTATTCATACCGTCATCGTAATCCTCCTTTTCCGCTACCATTCTTCTCCTCTCCTAGAATCTGGAACTTTTAATGAATGAAATAATCGAATCATCATTATTATTTCATTCACATTAATAAGTATGTGAAGGAACATTTTTTTCTTCTGATTTTACAAATTCTGATTTCTGGCTTAAATTTAGATCTTCTGCGGGTTTTTTTTTTTTTGCATTCTGTAAGATATTTACTATGGAATCAATTCACGTGACGTCATAGTCACATGATACGCAGCTGTGTATGCCATCTAACTGCACGTTATCCTACGCGCTTTCTTTCCTACACAAAGCGTAATGGATTTCGGAATTAAATCGGCGGAAGGGATTTGATGTGTATCTCGTGACCACGAAATGACTTCATTAAGGACTTTTCTAATGAATGTGGCCATATTTTAATGCATGATTCAAGTCATGGCATATTAAAAATGTAATTAAAATTTTGAAATGGTATACTATACTATACTATGCTATATGCCTACTATATGCCAAATTGGTAGCTCTGTTCAATTATCTGCCCCTTAGATCGTTTTGAATGATTTTTGCATGACGCAATTTACAGATAGTATCAGCCTATAAACATTGTTTTTAAAAAAGTTAAACTTACGACTTGTTTCAGTTTTTCGGTGAAACTTAATTTATAGTTTTTGTCATAAACATTTTTTTCTGATTGGTGGGATGTAAAAATAAAATAAATAAAAGCCCTCAATTTTTTTTACTTCACAAAATTCTATTTACCCATAAGTTTTAGCCGAAGAATTTTTCCGATCTCCTTATTGGACGACATTTTATTGAACAAGCGTTGCAGAAAACATGGAAATGGGTTGATCTCCTAAGTATAATGGATGGGAATGGTTGCTATTTTTAAATAAATTTCTTCTTTAAATCGATTGTTTAAATCTCTTTATAACCCAGTGAATAATGATTTGAGATGAAAGAAAACAAAAATGTAAAGAAACAGGCTCTCAGACGAGTTTTAAAAGAGATAAAACTGGAACATAACCACCGCTGGGTGCGATTTCCCTATCTGATTGCAGTCCATTTGAAACGGAATGGAAGTAAATCGCAGCATGTTAATTGGTGTGTGTCTGAGAATCTTATTTTTTTCTTGGTATTTAAATATTTTCGCTTTTACTGGTTTCTTTTGTTTTTGTTTGAGGAAATAGTGGTTTCCTGAAGTATACTTTGTTTTTGTTTTAAATTTTACTGATTCAAACAGGAAAGTTTGTAAAGAATAAAGAATGTGTAACATTAATGCGTTGATTGTTATATATTACCATTTTAATTCGCCAGCGTAAACTGGTTTCGAAAATTAGCACGTCCAGCCACTCCTTGTAATTTTTTAAGATTGCTGATAGTTGTACTCCCCAAACATTGTATGAGTTTACAGTTTCTGTTAAATGAATTTTATGTGAAGGAAGGGGGGTACTTCATCGATCATAATATTATGATAGATGAAGATTATACCAGTGTTCCCCAACCTTTTTATTGCCGCGGACCGCTGGGGGGGGGTTGGGCGTTGATTGTTTATATTTTAGATTGTTTTGATTTAATGATTTTAATTTAATTGTATTTAAACATTAAAAAAACAATTTTTAATAATTGGTTTTTTAATAAAAAAAAATTAAATAAAAAAGCATAGAAAATAAACCTCAGATTTAGACAAAGACGATGACAATACAACTTTTAGCGTACAAAAGCAACAGCCTCAAGTGATTACATCCACAGAAGTTTGAAACGATAATATTTAAAACACATAAAAATGAATTTCGAAAGTAAAAAATGTTCAAAAAGGAAGAAATGAATAAGGAATCGAATGGTAAACTTTATCAAAGACCACTCACCATAAAGATTCCAAAATTAGACAAGATTTTCTGTCAAGGGTAAGATTATAAATCAAAAGTATACCCTTTGTGGCCTGAAGCCTGAATTATGAATTTTTATTAAGGTTTTATTAATTAATTTAATCAATTTATTAATTTGTCATTTTATAACAGTTTTTTAATAAACAAATATTTAAGCATATTCAAAATAAAATACAGTTACACCAAAAAATGAATATAAAGTGATTTAACATTTCAACTGACTAGAACGCTAAATCAATGAGAACCCTGAGTTTGCCTTCTTTTCAACGAGACTGTTCCATTTGGGGGTAAGAAATCGATCGCAAGATTTGAAAGAAGACAGTCAAGTTGAATAAATGCTTACAAAAATGGAAATAATTTAAGGTTACTTGGGCGGCCCGGTACCATTTGATCCACGGACCGGTACCGGCCCGGGGGTTGGGGACCACTGGATTATACTATCGATGAAGAAATATGATTTCGGTTAATCCTTTATGCGTGGTGGTATGCCCCTCGTTCTACGTGATAGATGCAAACACTAACCAGGAATCTTTTAGTTGATCAGTATGGGTTGAAAGCAAGATTAATCAATTGAATTTTATTTTGCTTATTATTCGTTCTGGAATACTTTAATTACCTTTGTTTAAATTTATTCTAAATTAGATTTTTATCTCGAATCGGAATATTGACTGTTGCTTAAAGAATATTTCAACAATAACCGACTAGTCAATCAGTTTAGACGAGAAAAAAATTTAACCTTTGTATTAAATATGTTTCTAGAGGAAGTTCTTGAAGAAAATAATTCGAGAACGAATATCTGTAAACAGATTTTATTCTAATTCATTTTTATTTGTCTGTACCTGCTATTAGAAAAATCATTATTGTTCTACAAAAGGATAGTGTGACGTATGTAACTTTTCCATTGTTTTTGTAAACTATCCAAGCAAATCGGATGTCCTGTCATTTAAACTGCATTATAATGGACTATTCTTCTAGTCTGCTAATATATCTTATTATGTGTGTCGCTGTATTATTCGAAATTATTGTTCGACAAACGGTATCTTCGACTGTAATATAATGATATTTTCATCGTCTTTAATTTTTGGAGGCAGTTCTATATATATATTTTATCTTGACTGTTATTTTGGAGTCATTCGAAATTTACATGAAAATTTTATGTGATTCGCTCCATACGATATTTATTTAGATGAGTGATATTAGGACAGTTTTTCATTGTTTCTTATCTTGGAAATTTGGTCATGGAATTTTTCAGAATTCGGTTTGATAAAAGCATTTGAAGTGTTGCCAATTGTGGGTTTTTGCTTTGATAAAAGACCGATAATAAGTTTCTTCTTAAAAGTTGATGATATATTATCATTCCCCTATTGTCTTACTGCCACGTCTAGTGTTCTGTGTCGATAGAATACTAAAATAGAAAGAAAGAAAATGCAACAATTGTGTACCACACTATACGGTTTTGTATACTGTTAAAAATTGAACATTTTTATTTTCATGGAAGAAATCGATAAAACATGCAATTGTTTTTTTTTTAAATGTCTGTACATAGTTTGTTATATTATTACTGAAATACTGTCAATTTTCTTCTTATACTTAAAAAAATGGAACTGCAACTTATTAGTTTACGTTTTAAAATGCTTCGAATCAAGCAATTTCTTTAATGTTAGAGCACTGCTTCTCCTGCTCGACCCTTTTAAGTTGAATATATTCTGTACACACAAAAATTTCTTTCAAACTGAACAGTAAAGTATTCTCATCACCATTCAACTATCTGATCGTTAAAGGTTACTTCTATTAAATTAGAATTGAATATTCAGAGTTGCTTGCATTAAATTATAATTGAATATTCAGAGTTGCTTCCATTAAATTAGAATTGAATATTCGGAGTGTTTTTGTAATACATCATTGACCTAGGACGTCGTATGGCGTCATGTTCTATTCCCATATGTTGTTGATCAAGACTAATATGTCTTCTGTTCATTGTTCTTATTCATTGCCGAAAATTCAAAATCGCACGCGTCTGTTTCTACACCAACTGCCTTTCAACAGAGTCCGCAATTATTTTATAAAGACTAGAAAATTTATATTGACAAGGAAACTAGCAAATTTTCAGACAACTTAAATAGTCAAGTGCACCAGTTTGTCGACAGATATCACTGTTGGTTAAAATTATCTGGTCGAAAACTGACGCTGTAAAATTGCATCTATATTTTAAGCTATAGATACTGAAATTTTTCAGGGAAAATATTTTAAAATTCGCTGTTTAAGAGTTAATACTTGAAATCCTTAAAAGATTGGTGGATATTTTGCTTATTTAGAAATGTGATCGTAATGTACATCTAATAATGGATACAAACTGTGAAATGTTTTTTGATTTTTCCCTCTCCTATCCAAAAGAAAAGCAAGAGACGATAATCCTGACTAATTGAAATAGCATTTTATTTAATCAACATTGTTTTTCCTGTCGCATATATATTACTAGCAGAACGCGCACGGCGTTGCCCGTGGAATCAGGACTTCAAAAACATGAAAAAAAAATCGCCCACAATAACACGAAAAAGTTTTGAAACAAAATCAAAACAAAAGATACACATTGATTTTCCCGCGATAATGACATGTAGAAAAGCAGTACAGAGTACGTTATTCCAAAACAATAATAAAAAAAAAAATTGCAACGTGAAAATCTTTAATATACAGCAATGGTGTATCTAAGTTATGCTGATGCAATACAGTCTCAAACCACAGTACCGTGACGTTTCAAGGTCACGACAGTACCCCCTTCGTCACCCCCCTGGAGCTTGCGTGAAAAGCTATGGCACATTTTACGCAGATGGTAAAGAAACTCTTTTAGATCATCACGAAAAAAATTCTCTCATAATTCAGCGAATTACGTTAGAAGTTCAAAGCCAACTTATCACCCATGTCAGAATCTTCCAGCACTGCTTAATTTACGACTAAACCCTTGCGTCCAACGAAATGATTTCAAATTATTCCTAGCAAAACATGCTAAAAATTGAGGAGAGAATAATTCCAACAGATGGCGCTAGCCGTAGCCAGGGAGAAACTCACCGTTCCGGAGAAAGAACTTCATTCGAAAAGAATTTTTTTAACCCTTTAAGAAAAAAAATTATTAAAAACGAACGGACAAAGATATTTTAACCGTTCTTGTTTTAAATGAGAGATAAATACCTCTGTTGTTACCATAAAAAAACTGAAAATCATAGGTTTATTAGAACGTTGGATGCGAGGGAAAAAAACATTGACAGTTAAAAATATAAGGAGAAAGTGACAATTTTTAAAAAAATTCTCAAAATTCAGTAAATTACGTTAGAAATTCAAAACTAACTTCATTAGAACGGAAATCGCATGCTCTTTCCGATGGTGTATATATTTTTATCGTAAACTTATTCGTAACTATTCTATTGAGAAATTAGTGCGAAAAATCAACCAAAACAACACAAAACATTAAATAAAAAAAATTCTAGATTAAAATTTAAAATTTCGGCTTCGAGGTGCATTCAGTCACCATTACGACTACCTGTGTACCAAATTTCATGGCTGTAAGTGCGATATATTCGTCTGGACATCGCCGACAAACACACACACACGCACACACACACACACACAAACATTGCCTTTTATAAGTATAGATGCGCCATGTTTTTGTATGAAAGAAAATAAAGATTAATTTTTTTGGAAGTGATGATTAACCAGCGGGAGTGGTCTCCCCTAAACTTTTTCGTATACTACCCAAAAAGGTGTCATTTTCCCTCTAACTAGAGTTGCCATACGTCCCGTATACGATTTGCCCCGTTTGCTACCTAAACTCTGAGTCATTATAATTTTAAAATGACCTGCGCCCATTTTTGTGTGTAAAAGGAAAATGATAATTAAAAAAGTAAAATCAGCTTTAAAGTGTGACTGGGTTAAAAAGGATTAGCTTCTCATCTTTTTACTTTCTCGTATACGAAGTATACAAAGAGAAAGTATTGTAATCGTCAAAAAATTCGAACTCGAGATTTTGACGAATCTCCACGTTTTAGACCTGCCTGAGTCCGAAAAAGAAAAATTTTGGAATTATGTCTGTCTGTGTGTGTGTGTCTGTCTGTCTGTGAACACGATAACTAGAAAACTATTAGAGCTACGGGGATGAAATTTGGTATGTGGTCTTTAAACATAATTTGTAGGTTTCTGTCAAATTTTGGACAAAATCCGTCAACGGGAAGTCTGTCTGTATGTACACTGTCATGTGAACACTGTAACTCAAAAACTTGAATATCTAAATGGATAAAATTTGGTACACAGTTTATCGTCATGAATGTCCGTATAAAATTTTGGGCCAAATCCGTCAAAGAATTGACTGTCTGTCGGTCTATATAATCGCATCTCCAACGAATCCGTTGTCTCCACGCGCATGCGTATTGAACGCAATCTTCTGTGCACGATATTTATTGACTCCTGCTTGGCGCTTTTTTTTTCATCCGATTCTCCATGGGCATGCGTACTTGGTAGCAATCTGTGCACGCGGAAGGATTGTCCTTGAGCCAAGAAAGAATAGAAATCAGTATTCATTTCATCGGAACGCATCTCTTCGAATTTGATTTTTTACCTAAATATTTTCTGATAGTCATTGGATCCTGTGTTACAATAGGTTCGAATTTTTTTATCCACGCGGGGGAGGGGAAACAGCACCTTTTTCGAGAAGTATACGAGAAAGTTTAGGGGAGAACACTCCCGCTGGTTTTATTATTCTACGCGTTCATTTTATTATATTGCTTAAACATTATTGATTTTTTTATCGGTGTAAAATAAGCTATTATGTACCCACTGTTTTCATGTTTTATTTATTTAGCGCCTAAACGCCCCCGTATCAATGCTTGGCAATTATGGCAACCCTATCTCTCCGCGCGTAGATAAAAAAATTCGAACTTACTGAAACCCAGAATGCAATCCTTAGTTTCCTTTAGAGCGCGCCAAGGTCACACTCGCCAAGACGGAAATAGCGTCGCATCAAACACCGAGCACCAAATACGTGCGGTCCTGCGTTCGCGGACAGGCAGACGTCCTGTGGACGGATTTTGTCCAAAATTTGATAGAAACCTACAAATTATGTGTCATGATCACATGCCAAATTTCATTCCTGTATCTCTAATAGTTTTCGAGTTATCGTGTTCACAGACATAATTCCAAAATTGTGTTTTTCGGACTCAGGGAGGTCTAAAACGTGGAGATTCGTCAAAATCTCGAGGACGATTACAATACTTTCTCTTTTTACTTTCTCGTATACGAAGTATACAAAGAGAAAATTGTAATCGTCAAAAAATTCGAACTCGAGATTTTGACGAATCTCCACGTTTTAGACCTTCCTGAGTCCGAAAAACACAATTTTGGAATTATGTCTGTCTGTGTGTCTGTCTGTCTGTCTGTCTGTCTGTGAACACGATAACTCGAAAACTATTAGAGCTACGGGGATGAAATTTGGTATGTGATCTTTAAACATAATTTGTAGGTTTCTATCAAATTTTGGACAAAATCCGTCAACGGGAAGTCTGTCTGTCTGCATGTTCAAGGTCATGCGAACGCTATAACTCAAAAACTTGAAAAGCCAGATGGATAAAATTTAATACACAGTTTTATCGTCATGAATGTAGGCCCGTATAAAATTTTGGGCCAAATCCGTCAACGGGCTGACTGTCTGTCGGTCTGTATAGTCGCATACTTGTAACAATTATATCTCCTAAACCCTTTGGCTTAAGGTGGGTATACACTTGGCGAACCGAACATGATTAAAACAGTTAGTTTACGATTTGCTGCGTGTTTGAGGAAATTTTTCAAGACGAACAGATTGCGTTCCATAGAAATGGACGAATGGGCTTGGAATCCGTCAATCATCGCCGTTAATCACCGATAGCGGAGGGTTTTTTTGAAAGGTCTGGGAGGGGGGAAGGTGTTGAAAATTTATGACTTGGATCATTTTTATATACGTTTCGAATCGAAATGAGAAGAGTTTGTTTAGTCTCACAGGGTGTTGGAATAAATTATTCTCATTACGAATGCATCTGGTTCCATAGAATTGCGCGAACAGCGTATACTTTGAACCCATAAGTCATCAACTCAGTTATAGAGGAAGGATTCTTAATGGGGGGGAAGGTCTTTGGAAGCAAGTTGAACTTGGCAAGAAGAGCATGGAAGACAATAAATGCAATGCGATTAATTTAGAGAATTATTCAATTTACGCTTGAATTAATTGAGTAGGCAACTTTATTAGACATAAAAAATTTGTTAAAAAAATAATGGAGATATATACTTTTACAATGTATTAAAGAAGTAATTGTAATTAAATACAGTCCAGATAGCACTCTCCAATTTGAATACACAACTCTGTTTAGTAATCAGGGTTGTATGTTCAAAATAGCAAAATAAGGTCAAACCTGCTTTAAATTAATATAAAAAAGGACAAATTTGAAAATTAATTAGAGTACCTATTTCCTCGCATTTTATCATTAGGAAATTGCTATCTTTTATGGAAACAAATCCTACTAGATTACAATATGTACAATACTCTATTACAAAACAAAAATTTAAGTGAAAAAGATTCCAAACATCTCCATAAAGGATTTGCAAAGAAGACATTCTGTTCTTACCCATGCAGAAAGATATGGTGAAACAATGTACAGTAAAGCGGCGTTTATACATTTCTCATTTATACATCGATTATATTTATAGGTCGTTTCATCACAGTCCCGATGCATTCGTATTATGCATTGTAATTCTTTTCGAGTATACGTCTTTTCATTTATTCGTCATTTTTCGTCAGTCCCTTGAAAGGCGTATAAACGGTGCAAATACGATTTAACCAAAAATGTTCTATACTATTTTTCAACTTGATTATAAATAAATAAAAATTTGTTATTAACATAATAAATCACTAATAGTAAAAAATCTATTAACATGAATAAAATTTTCATACACATAATAGATGGTTGAGTTTCAAAAAATTATAAAAATTTCAAGAATGTACTGTTCATATTTTCGAAGTTATTTAGCTAATATCTAAATGCAATGCGCTGAGTTGTTCTATATATTTTTTAACATTAACATTAAAACGTTCGATACGTATAAGCTGTTAAGAATTATACCCTTTTTCCTTCCCTTTCTCTCTAAAAACCCCTAATGCTTTCCACTTTCGTGTTGAATTTTTCTTTAAAGAATTCAGTCATGAAAAAAAAGGAATAGTCACAGCAAAAGTTATTCCTTATATGCTATGCAAAAACTCTAACAGTTCCGGTTAAAACAAAAGCATCTTCACAGTCGCAGTGAATTCAATAGCAACAGCACAGCCTCTATGGCCAGTCTTTCTTCTTGACTAGTAGAGAATAATTCTGAATCTGTCCTCTAGAAAAGATAATTAATGGAGCCAGAACCAAGGTATCCGGTTTTACCTCACTCTCACATACGGAATTCAAATTTTTGAATAAGGAAACTCACGTTGGGTTAATCCAAAAACAAAACAAATCGTATTTTTACGAGACCCGCTACCAAAGTATTAATTATCGCACTATTTTCCCTTTGATTTCAACAATTTTTTAAAACAATATTTTTTTATGATTTCCAACAATACTTTTCATTGTTATAAAAATCAAACTAATTTAATTCTGTTATCAAATCGCTTAATCGTGTAAATATTTTTTCTATTTTTAAAGCTGTGGTTAACGAAGTTTGCTTTCTTTGATACATAAACTCCAAAGTAGAATTTCACTTGCACAGTTTTAATATTACATACATTTTTAAATGTTCAACTAAAACCTCATTCAGTGAAATGGTTTTTACTTTATTTGATAAGACTTGTGAAGTGAAATATTTTGTTGCACCAACTTCAAACTGATTCTTTTTAAGTAATTGGAAAAAAATATTTTCGTTTTACTTTCTAATTACCGATTAAAGCTTCTTTTTGATTTCGCTATTATTGTGCTTCAGGTTCTTTTCTGTTAGCCATTCTAAACGGCCTCAGCGGCATAGCGATAAGGTTTCAGTTTCGGGGCCGGAGGGCTCCAGGCTCGAAACCCGATTCTCCAGAAGATCTGCCGTGCCTAATGTCCCCCCGCTGGTGTGATGTGGAAGCTTGGAGAGGTTACCAGCTAAGGTGCCGTCCTTGTCATCTGACCACGGTTCAAAATGACAACGTCCGTCCCAAGAGCCCTCGCGTTTCTTCAGAACTGGACGTTAATGTAACTAAACTAAATTTTAGACATTTTAATTTAGATGAATTTATAATTGGGCCATGACCATAGACATTTAGTTAAAAACACTTAATATTACAATTATTTCGAATTTATACATTTTAGTCTTATCAAACGACAAAAGTAAAATATTAATAGTGACGCATTTCGAATTTATAACTTAACCAAAAGCAATTGCAGTAAAGGAAGTATTTATTTTCGTTTTACCTTCTAATTTTAACTTTCATGTCAATTTTCGCAACCATTATAATTTGGGTCTCCTTCGTTTTAGATATTTAGATTAAGAAAACATGAAAATTTGGCTATGCGTAGTCATTTAGTTCAATACACTTAATATTAAAAAAAAAACACTTAATATAAAAATATTCAAAAGCAGAGTTTAAAAAAAATTAATCCTTTTAGCATTATTTCCAGATTGCATAAAATTCATATTTTTAAAGCTAATCTTACAATATCTTATCAAACGACAAAGCTGACATTTGAAGTACATATGCGCTCCGAATTAGTAACTTAACCAAATTAAATAACAATTGCAAAAACGAAAACACTTAATTTCGTTGTTCTTTCTAATTATATATTTTAAGTTTCATTTTAATTTCACAATCATTACAATTCAGGTCTCTTTGGTGTTAGACATTTTAATTAAGGAAAATTTCACCATGCGTAGATATTTTGTTCAAAATTTTTAATATTAAAATGTTCTATCTCAGAAGCAAGCACAAAAAAAGTTCGTTCTTTTTCGCATTAATTTCAATTTTTATATACAATTCATATTTTTTAACCTCATCAAACAATGGGGAAATTTTAAATAAATATGTATTATGAATCAGTAACTTAACCAAGATGACTAGCAATTGAAAACTTATTATATAAAACTAATGTTGTAAAAAAATTGTTGTCAAGAATAAAAAAACTAAAATTGTTTAAAAAATATATAATATTTGTATTCTTTATATTTTATAACTTATATTTTCCTTTTTCCATGGAATTCTTTATTCTCTGTGGCGGTGGAAGCAAGAATATAATCTTTTTCTTACACTGGGTCACTGATACTTTTATTTCCTCACCTTTTTCTGTCGGGAAACCTTCTTTTAAGTTTTTTCTACAACGGTCAGTGCGGTTCGGATCCGAGAGAAAAGGCTAATTTCTGTAAACTTCTATTAATATGAATATGTTTAGTTCTGTCCACTCCATAATTACCAGAGAAAAGGCAAAAAAAAAAAAGAAGCACACGCTTATCTAAATATGATCTTTCAAGTTCGAAGCAGATTCGCCGTATCCAGCGAACAGCACATTAACCCGTACCAACTAGAATAGCGAATCTCTTTGAATTCTTCGATGAGCCGACAGTTTTTGGCTCGCCGCCAGCAGCACCCTGGCCGTTCGCGGGGAATAAAATAACCCGTCTACACTTGCGAGCATCTGTTCACAAACGATTCTATTCGGCGTCTGCTCGCAAGTGTATACGCACCTTTAGATAAATAAAAATTGTTATGACGTTTGCTGATATTAATTATAGATCTGTGCTCAAATTTCGTTTCAATCCGTTGGAAAAAAAGGTGTTCAAATTGCATATTGCGACTCTGTTGGCGAGCGTTTGTTTATTTTACTCGAGTTAGTATAGTTGGCTTTTGACCTTAGCGGTCTACGAAATTGTAGCTTCGAAAGCGCTTCATTTCTTCCCATTTGGTTCTTTTTTCTCCCTTTTGGCGAATTCTGATCCTGCTCGGAATATTTTATTTCCGTTTTGTCGTTTCAACGTGTGCTGTGCAAAACTTGTTGCGTTCTCGGAATAAGCAGATTCGAAATTTTTATCCGAGCGAGTTTGCGGGGAACTGACTTAATTTCGCTTATTTTTCATCTCCACTGCGCTAGGGGTTTTAGCTTATTTTTTGTCCCTACATGTGTTAGGAGTATACGAGAAAGTTTAGGGGAGACCACTCCCGCTGGTTATACTTCGTATACGAGAAAGTAAAAAGGCAGAATGCGTGTGTGTTTTGATATGAAAAAAAAAGGCATTCCTTGTAGAAAGCTTGTTAGGAAACGTTCCAGAAATTCAAAATAAGTTTATTTCTTAACCGTTTGAGTGCAGCGGCATTTGCGGCACATAAAAAGCGAAGCGCGATAGCGCTTCGCCGCACTCAAACGGTTAAAGTTTGGGTAGTTTTTGATTAGCATTTTGTCTCGGGTATGCATACAAGGTCGCTAACAGTGGGTGTTTTCGGAATAAATATCTTCATTAACTTAAGTCGCTAGATTGCATTCTTTTGTGCTCGTCTTTTCACGTCGCGCCTTTAACATTTTATGACTGTACCGGATATCTTTGTGTATAATAACTGTAATAAAGAGATGACTCTCGTGTCTAGATTTTCCTGTTCTGTGGTTTTGTAATAACTTAATTCTCTAAAGCACGTAGATTCGTATCCATCAGCTTTATATTTGATATATCTCATTTTATATATCTTCTTATCCGATGAATATTCTCTTCTTGTTTTGTTCTTGGAATTCCCCGAAAGGGAATAAGATTAAAATTTTCAACATTAATACTAAGCTATTTGATGTAAAGTAAATTGAAGAAAGTTATTGTTGTTGTCACTTCCGTAACTATGTACGTCAATTTGGTGGATATCATCACGTTACCTATAACAAGGTTGGAGGATTTTATTGCGCTTAATTAATCCAATGTAAACCAAATATATTGCACAGGTCTGACGAAGACCTAGTTATCACATTGTCTGCGTTTAAAGTTACATGATGAATAATCTTAGCATAAAATCTTCGGAAATAAAAGGTTAAATATGAATATCAGAAATTCTTCTTATTTAAGTATCTAGGAAAAGAGCTTTTAAACTTGCAAAACTGAAGATCCATACAATAAACTTACCTTAACACTTGCATCGTCATGTACGATTTAGATGTAAGAAGTAAAGAAAAATACAGATAAGATTGCTCGCTCTAGGCAATTTATATACCAAAAAAGAAAAAAGTGGGCCTATTCTGCAGCCATCTATTAACATTTTCAGTTTATCTCAAATGATATGCAAATCAAATTCTAGCGCACAGCAAACATTCCTCGAAGACGAGATGTCCGTAGCGATGAATGTGTTCAGAGATTTTGCTTTTATTTCTTTCAATGTATATACCTGTATTCATAAATTAATGTCTTGTCAATTTCCATTTCAGGAACAATGCTGTTGTTTTTGTTACTTTTTCTAATTCAGAAGCACTGTGCATATGCCCAAGGACCAGAAGGCTTCTTCAACAAATCTTCATACGTGTCCATTAGTTCTTTATTTGACGCACGAGGTAGAACCTCATTCAGTTTTAGAACTTGCTCCAGTGGCGAGCTGCTGTACCAAGAAGGTACCACTGGAGACTATGCAAATGTGACTCTTCTGCCATCGGGCTCTTTGGAGTTATCGTGGGAAGTGAACAGAGTTCACCACTATGTGACTGTGGGTGCTAATCTCATAGACAATCACTGGCATGACGTCGATCTCGTCCATAACCTTGGATCTGTAACGTTGTCTGTGTCCAAGAGCAGTGTGCTTGTTGCAAATAACTCCCACAACAACGATCTCTTTGACTTGAGGTTAGACAGTGGACACCCCCAATTGACGGTTGGAAGAGGTTTTACAGGATGCATTCTACAAGGAGCTGGTGTGGTTCTGAATGATTCTAGCATATACTCGTATGAAGTGGAATGGAAAAAATGCCCTTTGCCTGCCAAAGCTTCTTGTGGTAAGTGATTTGAAATTTAGCTTTCAAAATTGGTAACATTACTTTATTAGTATTTTTTGCTGGTACTGTTACATTCTTTTCGGTAAATATTTCTTCTAAAAGGATACTTTTAATATCCTCTAAATGAATCTTTTTCTTTCGCCTACCTTCGGTGCTTTTATTGGTAAATCTTTTTTATAGTGGTATTATTATCTGTATGTGTAAATTTTGCGTATGGTTAACAACAGGAGTGACGTTAGAATCCGCCCAACTGGAAGGCAGGGTCTCCCCGTCAGGTGGAGCACTACCTGCGATACAAGGGAAGGCACTTAATGATGACCCTCTCAAATTTTCACCAGGTCTTTATTTATCTACTAGTTGAATAGCCAGTTGCTTGAACGGGGTACAAAAATTTGCACCGACGGGAGGGCACAGCATCCCCAATAGGGGACCTCTGACACCCCCACTGGCGCCACTCCTGGTTAACAAAGAAATTGAAGCTTGTAAAAATTTTGGTTATTTTTAGGGTTTGTTACTTGCATTTAATAACTTCTGTGAAGAAAATTATTAGCTCTTTATTATTGACAACAGCAGTAAGTAGCAAAATACTATGCTTAATTAACAAGGTTATAGTCGACCTTTAATATTGTTCTGCTAGTGCAGCTCTTATTAACTTCAGTCGGTTGTTGGGATAGTTCAGCTGTATAAGCTTGCAAATTCAAATAAAATAAAACTATCTGATGTTGATTTGTAGCATAATCAGAAAAAGGTGCAGCTGCATTTTCAAAATTGTGGTAGAACTCGCTCACTAAGAAATGGAAGTACTTAAGTTATCTACTTTGATCAGGAGTGGCGCCATGGCACCCTGTTGGCGATGCTATGGCCCCCCCCCCCCCTCCCGCCGGGGCAAATTGTTGTACCCTGTTCACGCAACGGGCTATTCCAGTAGTAGATAAAGATCTGGAGAAAATATGAGAGGGTCATCTTTACGCTCCTCCCCTTGTACAGTAGGTCGTACCCCTCTGTCGGGCAGATCCTGCCCCCCATCGGGCGGACTCCAACGCCACTCCTGACTTTGAGCTAATTGTAAAGAGTCGACAGATTCGCAAGGTAATTCACAATCAGTGGTGTGATCGCAAAATAAGCAGTGGCGGGACGCTCTAAAAGCAGTGCCGGAAGACTCTAACCTGGGTGACAAAAATCTTTCTGTTTTAAAAATTTTCTTTTCACAATTTTTTCTTTTATATTTCTCGTGGGAAAAAAAAAGCAATGCCGGAACGGTGTTCTGGCTCCACTACATTCCTGTTCATAATGGATCCGACAGGAAGCTTTCAGCGCAGAAAATGTACTTGCAAACTAAACTTTGAGAAAACACTTTAAAAAAAAAGGAAGTGATATTTTCAACAACTTTGACAGGGTAAACACAGAATTTTAGATTGAATTTTAAATCCGTTGAAAATATATGGCCCAGGTACAAACATTAATGCTTTGAATGTAAATTCAATTAAATATTGTCTGTGATTTAAAATATAGTTAGTTTTTCTTCAAATAGTGAAATCAATAATTCATGGCCCATTTGAATAAAATAGAAGAAATTATAACATATATTTCTCATTAATTATTGGATTAGTGTGGAAGAAGCGACCGCTTAGTCAAGCCTCAAGTATTTATCAGTATTCTAAATGCAATTTCATTAGTGCAAATACATTGTTTTCTCTGAGCGATGTAATGAAATTAAACAGAAATCAAACCTAATACCAGCATAAATGAAAACCAATAGCATAAAATGTCCTCCATGAGGTTCTAAAAGCGTGATGAAATCTAAAAATAAACTTGAAGTTCGGAGTACATCTTATAAATCTTTAAATGTATTTACATTATGTAGATTTTTTCCTTTATTAAGAATATTTTATGAGTTAAGTGTGCAGATGATTAAATGCTATAAAACTGCAAATAAGTATTTATAGGTATAGTACCTGTATAAACAATGTATTAATTGGTTCATTACCTACAAATAACCATTTCCATTTTTACTTTCTCGTATACGAAGTATACAAAGAGAAAGTATTGTAATCGTCAAAAAATTCGAACTCGAGATTTTGACGAATCTCCACGTTTGTACGAAAAACACAATTTTAGAATCATGTCTGTCTGTGAACACGATAACTCGAAAACTATTAGAGATACAGGGATGAAATGTGGTATGTGATCTTGACACATAATTTGAAGGTTTCTGTCAAATTTTGGACAAAATCCGTCCACGGGAAGTCTGTCTGTCCGCGGTCATGTGAACACTATAACTCAAAAACTTGAATAGCTAGATGAATAAAATTTGGTACACAGTTTTATCATCATAAATGTAGGACCGTATCAAATTTTGGGCCAAATCCGTCGACGGGTTGACTGTCTGTCGATCTGTATAATCGCATACTTGTAAAAATTATCTCTTAAACCCATTGGCTTAGATAAATAAAAATTGGTATGACGTTTGCTAATATTAATTATAGATCTGTGCTCAAATTTCGTTTCAATCCATTGAAAAAAAGATGTTTAAATTGCATATTTGGTTCAAAATGCACATTGAGTCTGTGTTGGCGAGCGTTTCGCTTATTTTACTCAAGTTAGTATAGTTGGCTTTTGACCTTGGCGGTCTACGAAGTATTGTAGCTTCTGATGCGCTTCGGAAATTATGGCAACCCCCTGAACCCGAAACTTCGTTCTGACATTCTCCAGATGGAAGGTATGGTGAAATCTTGCATGATATTTTTAGTAAGATTTTTATCTCAAAAACTTTAAATAAAGTTGCGGTACCTCAGCGCGCGTAAAAATTGAGAACTTACGCAATTTTTTTAATTGTTATCATTTTCCTTTTACACATAAAAATGGGCGCAGGTCATTTTAAAATTATAATGACTGAGAGTTTAGGAAGCAAACGGGACAAATAGTATACGCGACGTATGTCAACCCTAGTAAGAGGGAAAATGACACCTTTTTGGGAAGTATACGAGAAAGTTTAGGGGAGACCGCTCCCGCTGGTTTTAAAAGACTTTAAGTGTTACTTAAAATTCTTTGCCATTCTTAATATGAAAGTTCCACGTACATATATTTATACGATACCCCTTATTTTTGTATGATACCCCTTATTAAGGATGCTTTAACTATCATAAATTATGATGTTTGCATCATTTTGTTGACTTTACGAGGGTATAATGAAAGAAAAATTGTTGTATAATGTATAAAATACATTTGTTGTAATTATAAATATATTTGTTGTAAAATATATGCTTAAAAAAACCCATTCAACTTGGTCTGATTGACGAATGGAGAATGAAGATGGAACGCGGCTGGGGGTAAAATCAACTTGGTGTTTAAACTATTGCTGATTTTTGTTACTTCATTGTTTGTTACTAAAAATAAATTAATGTTCTGCTCTGCTTCTCGTCTTCCTGAACATATTCTTGCATTGTTACTGATAACATAAAATACCTTAGAGTTATGCTCTTTTAGCACTGTGCTAGTATAAACGGTAAAATAAATGCAGATTCCAAGCCACTGCTTTTTGTGTGGGCAGGTTTACACTATACCTCTATAATCGCCTTCAAGTTCTCTTTGATAAGATACAATTTTCAACTTAAGGGAAATTAACATTTATTAATCCGTGTCTCAGCTTGCAGTAAATTAAAGAAAAATTTTCTTTGTTCTTTTTCTTCTTAAATAGAATTCTATATGTGGTACAGTGGCGTAACTGTAACTTCTGCTGCCTGGGTCGAAGTTGCAACTTCCGCCTTTCTTTTGAAAGTTACATAGGGCACATAAACCTATAAGGAGAAGGAAAAAAATCAAGGAAAAAGGCATTTTAATTCATTTGAAGCTCTAGATTTCTGCATTTAGATAGTGAAATCGTGCGTCCACCATCGGTTTTTCGTTGACATAATCGGTAATTTGTAGACAAAGTCGGAAGATACGAATGAATTAATTGCATTAGTTATTATTTTTTTATGAACATAATGTTTGAGCTAGTGCCGCTGCTCTTCTTAGTTATAAAATTATAATAAAAATTAGTTAAATAATAAATATAGTTCCCTGCATGTCAGATTTTGTCTCCCGGGGCGGACTGCCCCTTCCAGACCCCTCCCTCAAGTTACGCTACTGATGCTTTATTAATATCATCTTGTGATCTCCTTTGGTTCACATCTGGTAAGGATGCATGCAGATTCAGCAATATTACTTGCCCTACAAGTTTGTTCTAGCATAATACTTGGATTAAAGTCTAACAATTGCTCATATATCAGCTTATATATGGTAAAGTGTGCTTTTCTGTTATTAAAATAGGCACTACAAACGTTCAAATTCGGGTTTTATCCTAGGGGAATTTCTTTAAAAGATAATATGCTCTTACGAATAAATGTATAGCTGAGTTAACAGAAAATATGTATTATAATGATAATATGCTTTGTTGTACTCTGTTCCAAATAATTTATCCTAGATTAAATGAACCTTGTTATATGCATGTTGAAATTCTTGCTCTTGTAATTTTTCAATAAAATAATTGTTATTACACTGACAGTTGCATATTAACTATCAGATTGGAAATGTTGATAAACCAGTAATTCAGGACGCATCAAGTTAAGTTCCCTTTAGAGCAGATTATCAGTTTTGTTCTATTAATTCTCCCGTTCGCAAAAATGATCACACATTCATTTTCCCTTTAACAAAGGCTATGCTTTAGAAAGGAGGATATTTGTCACACAAATTCTCATTTATTTTTTTTATTTGAACTAAACATCAAACTTCTTGAGTTCATTTAAAGTTTGGTTCAAATGATCATTCATTGTCTTGGTTCAATGCATTCTCTAACGTAATAAGTACTGTTGGATACAGTGGCGGATTTTAACAATATGTAGCCTTAGGCTGAAAATCGTTTTTGAGGCCTTTCCCCATATCCAATATCGTAAAATCACCTTCTGCTTAGCCCTGTAATGTACGTCAAACGGATTTTAAGGCCCCCAATGGTCTTTAGGTACGAGGCACATGTACGAAAAACCGCCATTCGTTGGTTAGTGGCGTAGCTGCAACTTTTGCCGTCCGAGGTGCACTTACAATATACCGTCCTTCCTTTACAAGTCACATGAACCTCAAAAGAAAGAAAGAAATTCCAGGAAAAAACATTTTATTAGTAACGTAATTCGTCGTTTGACGCCCTCGATCTCTTCAGATATCGCAATTTACCGACAAAAGGCGAAAAATATGAATTGCATTAGTTATTTTGTTAATATACACAATGATTGAGCTAGTGCCACTGCTTTATAATAAATTATTTTCTGCATGTCTGATTTTACCGCCCCTCTCGAAGTGCCGCCCACCCTTTCAGCTGCGCTACTGCTGTTGGACTTGTCAGGCAACAAGAACGCGAAAGTTCATATTGCTCTTTTAATTACTATGATAACACTAAAATGGAATGAGACAGATGTTTTTGTGATGTTTTACATTTAAATCAAAATTTTAGTTTTTTCATTCTTTTTCAGAAACGTTTTAGGAAGGTTATTGGAGCCATTAAACACAAATTCGGCATTTACTTGAGGATAGTTTTCTCGCAGAAACTTCGTCTTCCCACTGTCTTCTGATAATAAGTAATGATTAAGAAAATAAGATTTATCATTGATTTGGGGCGCGGCGAAAAATGTCAGCTGTATCAAAACGAGTTAGTTACTTATGCAAATAGTGCTAACTTGCCTCTTGCGCCGAGAGTTCTATCGACATCAATGAGATTTCTCCAGTATTAACTTAATTGCTGTACAAAAAAACATTATCAAACTACAAAAACTTCAGATGTGAAAATATATTACAATACTTTGCAGTAGCGGCGATTGGGGGGCAAAAAAATTTTAGACGCCTAAGAGTACCTCGGAGTATAGGGGGTAGACAACAAAATTTTAAAATTTAGTTACGAAATTAGCTAGTTTTCCCGGTCACTGTTTTTTTTTTAAATTATTATTATAATTCCTAGTTTTAAGCAGCTAAAATGAGATAAAAAACTTTTTTTCACAAAAAGTGAGGGGGCGCCGCGCCCCCCCCCCCCAAATCGTCGTCACTGATGCTCTGAACAAAAATTGTTCTATTAAATAGCAATAACAGTGATTTAAATTTAAACCTTTAGCTAATGACAACTTAATTTTTATGATTATACAGGAGCTCCTGTCAAAATCTATGGATTCTTGAGATGCCAAAAATCGGCAGCATTTGTGACGTATGTCGAAGATTCTTGAGTTCCTTTTCTGTATCTGGTATGGTACTCTTGGCAAGGATTCATGGCGCAGTTTAGCGTTGTGAGAGCTTGGCATTTTCACTTTGAACCCCTGCATCAAAAATAATGGTGACGACAATCGCAGATAGGGGTTGAAGCAAGCAGCATCCAGGACCGGACGAACATTCCGTTAGTCCGTGCCCCGGCACGGATTAAAAAAATCGAGGAGCGCAAAATTTCCAAAACAAAATAAGAAAAAAAAAATCGTAACGGAGTTTCTGAATTAGAAAATTTTCTGAAAAAATTCTAAAAAACAATAAAGCAATCTTATTTTATGTACTAATGACTACAAAAGTTTCAAGGCACTGCTCCAGTAATCTATATATATAAAAGTCAATGTCTGTGTATCTATCTGTGCGCGATACAGCGCAGAAATAGCTGCAGGTACAAAATTTGACACGAAAGTGGACCAGGACAGGAGCCGAAACACCTCAAAGCGATTTTTTCGATTTTCGAAGTAGAATTTTTCATTATTCAATGCTTTATCGATTTTTTCGCCTTTCTCAGCGAAGTTCCGTTCTAAAATTGTTGAAAGACCGGAAGTTGACCAGGTACAGAATTTTTTTGTGCTAACAAAATTTTTTTATACTACCAAAAAGATGTACCACCTTTGGAAGTTTTGAAATTGATAACAAAAATGAATTTTTCTCCAAACTTGAGCATTCCTCTAAGAATTTTACTAATTCTTCCAATAAGTGTTGCATCCGGGGAACGGTGTTTTTCTAAACTAAAAATAATCGAGAACTATTTGCGAAAAACAACATCTCAAACAAGATTGTCAGACCTCGCTTTATTAGGAATTGAGTATGAACTGAGTAAAAGTCTATATTTCTGAATGAATTAGCGAATTCTCTGAACTTAAAAGTTCGTAAAAAATAATTAGTCTGCATTATACTCCTGTTAACTTTTTTTTTTAAATGAAGTATTTTAAGTGAAAAGTTATAAATATTTTTGTCAAATACTGAGTTACACTGTTGTTTTTTGGACGTTTGATAAAAAATGTAAAAAAGACCATATACTTTTTTTAAAGAATACTTACATTGTAGTTCCATAGGGGCGCAATTTTTTACTAATGCACGGAGCGGTTCAAAGACTAAATCTGACCCTGCAGCATCTCTTGCAAATGGCATAATTATTAAGATCTTAGCCCTATAAGTAAGCTCCATTTGCTAAAACCACCAAATATGTTTGCATGGAGGTACAGATAAAAAGCTACTTTAAGAAATTTCGTTTCTTAATGTGGTCTTCATTGGTTTTTATCTTTTTGTTGGAAGTACCGAAGATGTCCAACGATATGACATTTTTGTCAATACAGGGCCGGACTATCAAATACACAAAGTAGATAGCTGCCGTCCAACAACTTTGGGGCCTCTCTCATGATTTTTTGGCAGTATTTTCAGGATGATTTATTATTGTGCTTTTATTTGATTTACAAGGGCCGAATTTGTGGAAATTAAAAGAATTGTTTAAATTTCAGAAGTGTTCTTAGGATTTTTTTAAGTTGACCTGCAATTAAATGTTTTATTTCATTTTCTTGTAATATCTGTTACTTAAAACTTTTTTATATAGAGATTAAATTAAAATCAAATAAATATCTGGGTTTGGAAGTTGGGGAGGGGAAAGAGTACCCCCGAAACTTGCATTGCCTAATAGTAAGGTGACCAATCGTCCTCCTTTAGGGAGGACAGTTCTTCTTTTGTAAGTTCTGTCCTCCCTCGGAAAAGGTCTTCCTACATGTCCTCTTTTTCGATATTTGAAGAGTAATCTCTAAATCTTCGTATTCTAGCTATAGCACTTTCCGTAAAATTTCATTATGAAGGATATTTCTTGTTCAGATATTTCCAATATATTGTTAGAAGATGATGAAAAAAAAATATTCATTCAATGGAAAAGTACTCAGTTAAATAATAAATAAGCATAATTACAATATAAAATATTACAAATGTTTTTATTATGCATTTAATTATATTATAGTGTATTCTTTATTATTGTTGCAATGAATAAAATATTTCTTTTATTTACGATTTTTTTTTCTTCAATTGATTTGTATCCTCCTTTTTAGTATAAAAAAAATTGGTCACCTTATTTATAGCCTCTACAGAGCTTGATCCGGCCTTGCTTAAAGACAGAATTTATAGCGGGTGTGTAGAAGATACCGTTCTCACTAGGACTAAAAGGAATTAAAGTTGTGTTTACAAACTGTATATTTAATGACATTTATGTTTTAGAAACACCCAGTACTGTTTTTTTTAATTTAGCTCATTGTATCATCCGTGTGATCTTAACAAAATTTCTAAATAAAAGTATATAGATCCTCTACTTTTTTTCAGTGAGTTTTTTACCAAGTTGAGATTTTCCTTTAATTTGTATTGTAAAAGTCTTCAAAATATCATCTTTTACTCCAAGGAAGTAGTACCATTTTGATTTTTAAATATTTCCTTTTATTTATAAAAAATTTGCTTAATTTATGTTTTTTGGTTTATTCTTTTGCAGAAGGCTACGAAGCTGATCCTTGTTTTTATCAACCTTGTCATAAAAATAGCAAATGTTTATCTACGCCAAATGGATATCAGTGCGAATGCACCAATCGGTATACTGGAACAAACTGTGATATAGATCTAGGTAACTTTTTGGATTTACTAGTAATGTAAAATGTTATGTTTAGATTGTTTTCTTCTAGCATATTTAAAAAGTTACAACATGTATTATAGCATATAAATTTATGATGTGAGATTGGCTATTGGAACTTGCCCCCTGCAGTTATTTCAGTAACTTTCAGGTACTGTTCCAAGAAATGTTGACATATTTGGGAAGTATGGAAATTGCCTCCCATACTGTGTAAAATAGGGCAAAATGACATATATATATGGAGAGAAAGGGGGGAAATAAGACTTTTTACCTTCCATAGTGGAGCTGCAAGTAATGCAAGCTTGATCAATCAGGTCTTTTTTCTCTCTAAAAAATAGCTAAATTATTTTTCATGATTTTATCAAAGTAATATTCAGAGCAGAAAACTAGGAATTTATCATGATTTCCTGACGTGAATAATTCCTTTTCCGCTAAATACTTGATATAATTGAACATATCTGCATGATATAATTGAACGTATATGCATATGTCAGTTTTTCTGAAGCAGTTATAATCCAAATATGTATAATTTTGAGTGTATTTCAAGGAATAAGAATTATGTTGTTTTATATTAGTCCAGATTTTTATTAAAGCTAAAATTATAATTTAGTAAAAAAAAAAAATAGTTTAAAATGAGTTTAATTTAAAAATATTATTTTAATATTTGCACTGATGTATTCTTAGCATTTTATTTTTCAAATTATGTCCTCTTAAATTCGATACTTATATTTTAGGTCCTCTCTGTGATAAACCAGAGTACAATCAGTGCCAGAATGGTGGCACCTGCCAAGAAGATGTTTTGGGGAACTTTACAACCTGTGCTTGTCCTCCCAAATTCACTGGTACCCATTGTGAGACAATGGTCGATAATACATTTTGTGATTTAATGCCTTGTCGCAATGGTGGAACTTGCAACATTAATCAGTTCAAAACTAGTTATGTGTGCACTTGTCCCCAAGGTAAGTGTTTATTATTATTATTCAACTTTGTCTTGAAATGTTTTTCATTCAAATTTTTTCATCAGGTCAGATTTAGCAAAAATTTTTTTGTATGGTTACTAATGCTGATACCTTAAACCTGAGGCAAATGCTACATTTCATCCTTAAATAATTTTTAACTGAAGTCTTTGTGAATAAGTATTGCAGTTGCTCATGGTTTTGTTTGATATTCATTGTATCTGAATATTCATTTTAGGTTTTGCTGGAGTCGATTGTGAATTAAATATTGATGAATGCCAGTCTTCTCCGTGTCAAAATAATGGGACATGTACAGACGAAATTAATTCCTACTCGTGTGATTGTTCAAACACTGGTAAGACAATTTTCATTCTTCAGAAAATTATTTTAAATGATAATAATCTAATAAAATAGTTTTAAATTCTTTTTGCGATTTTAAGAAACATGTTAAATGAATATTTTTTGAATACTTTTCTATTACTAAAATAGAAGCCAAAATGTTCCCAAATGTGTCGCACATACAACCTTATGCCACATAGTTGGTATGATATTTGTAATTAACTCCAAGTATTTGTAGTATAATTTTAAATCATTTATATGTATTGTTGCCACTTCTATTCATGTTACACTTTGCTCTAACTTCAAATTTTAACAACTCTGTAGATATTGATTTCTTAAAATGAAGAATTGCTTTCTGTATTTAAAGAATTGTTTAGAGATGTGTTGTTTAAGAAACTGTATTAAAAATTATTTGTTTACTAATATTTATGTTCTTGCTTTCACAGGCTATCGTGGTCATAATTGTGAAGAAAATATCAATGAATGTGATGAGAGTAATCCTTGCTATACTGGAAGTCGATGCTTTGATAGGTATGGAGACTACATGTGCAACTGTCCTCCAGGATTTGGAGGCAAGAATTGCGATCAGGAAGTAAATGAATGCGATTCTTCTCCTTGTCAGAATCAAGGTACCTGCACCGACAATTTAAATGGGTATTTGTGCCACTGCGTTGCTGGATTTGCTGGAATAAATTGTGAAGAAAATATCGATGACTGCAGTGGAGTCTCCTGTCCTGTAAACAGCCACTGTGTGGACGGAGTAAATTCATTTTCATGCGTTTGTGATCCCGGATATTCAGGTTTGGATCTTTTTAACATTTAAGAAGCAAACCTAGAATTGTTCAGTTTGTTTTAAACATACATAATTTTGGTTACTTTTTGCGTTTTGTTTCTTGCAGTTGTTGAAAGCAATCAAACTATATAATTTATAATTCTTTCAAAATTAATCATTCCTTTTGTAATATGAAGAGAAAAATGAACTTCAACCTCTGCCATGGTTGGGTATTCAAAGGTTCATTTGTGCCCTTCAGGTGCTGATTCAGACCCTAACAAAGAAGTTGCATATCAGGTTTGCAGCCATCAGCAACTGAAACTTTCAGCTCATTGGACTTTAGGAAAATTGAATGACATTACCCATTCCTCAGCAACTACTGACAAAACGATTAAGGATTTATTTCTCCAATTAAAGAAAGCAAAATTGGAGGAAAAAGTTGGGTCTGAAAAAGCTGAAAGATCCAAACAAATACAAATTATATTAAAATTTATTTTTATTTAAGTAATTTTTTCTTTAGATAATTTTTAAAGTTCAATTTGTCAGAAATAACAAATTAGGTTTTGTTTAATTATTGTACTTCCTAGCAAAAAAACCCTTTAAAGTAGCTGCCTATTTGAATGGCCATTTTTTTTAACAGAGGGTGGCAGATGTAGAGAGGATTCATTGTACCATAAAATACCCTTTTGCAAAGATTAACTGTTTAATGATTAGATGCTTTATCTATTCAAAGTGCTTGGAAATTGTTGCGAAATTAAGGCATGTTTAAACAAGCAAAACTATGTGTTAGTTCCTATTTTATATACAGAGTAGCTTTGTCTTTTTTTAAAACTTGCATAACTGTAACTGTATGTGCAGGAGCTGTTCCTCACTGTCAGGAGATAGATGAATGTGCCCAAGTTCCTTGCCTCAATGGAGGAACCTGCCAAGACCTCTTAAATGGATTTGAATGCACATGCAGAAATGGTTTTTTGGGCAACCACTGTGAAATCAATATAGATGAATGTGAATCCAATCCTTGCCAAAATGGAGCCACGTACGTACTTGGATATTTATTTTGAATTTTAGCAAATTTATAGAAAAAAATATCGATTTAATTCTTTCTTTTTTAAAGACTTAAATTAGTTCCTTGTTTATATTATTGGGTTTTTTTCTGTTAAATCCTAGCATAAAACAAAAACATCCTTATTTAGCATAATATAACCCATTTTTCATCACGCCCCTTCTTCATCTCAATATCGAACCTTATATCTTACTTTGGTTGGTTTATGTGTCCGATTCTATTGTGAATTTTTTAATGTATTACTTTTTTACAGGTGTGTAGATGGTGCAGGAGCTTATACTTGTGACTGTGTGCTTGGATATACTGGAATCAACTGTGAAACTGATATTAATGATTGTGATCCAAGTCCATGTAAAAATAGTGCAAACTGTACTGATATGGTAAAATTATCTTTTTTTAAAAAAATTTCATTGAATATTTTGTTATTAAAAATTGCTTTAAAATGTATATCATTTCCTATTTTCTGTAAATGAAGTAATATCAGCATATGAAGTTTCTTATGCTGAAACGTTGCATGTTGAGCATGAAAGCTCTAATCAATGCTGAGAGCTTTGCTCTTCTATAGATGATCCCCAATTTAAAAATGATTTTTATTTGTTTTTTGTACATTGTTCACTGGTTGAAATGAATACATCCATGCATTTGCATGAATAATGATAAATATATCCATGAATTCTTAATATGTTCATAAAGTTTTTCTTATTGTATAATTGATCAAAAGCTAAAAACACTTTGTTGCTAAAAGTTATCTCTAATAATTTTACATAGTTAAATGAAAAAATGTTTAAATTATGGGAAAATTTTACTTAACTCTTTACCTATATTTATGGAAAATTGTTTTAATGTGATGATGACTACCTTTAAAATTCCACAGAACTATTGTTAGCTATTAATATTTTTCTCTTCAGCATTTAAATTCATTACTTGTTATTAATAATTTGGAGATGGTTAATTGGTTATAATGATTATTGATTTACCTCAAGTGTTGTCTATATTCTAAATGTTTAATATTTTATGTATTACGAATACCATTTAATTGCTCCTTTAGTTTGGGTTTTAAAATTATGCCATTCAGTTTATAATTCCTGCATGGATAAATACTTTCCTTTTTAATGCATTACAAAATTTAATTCATCCTGTTTGTTTTTGTTTGGAATGATTTTAAATGACCTTTTGCATGCTGTATCATAATCCCAGCGTCAAAAGGCATGGTTTGTTTATGATGGTGTTGTTTTATGCATGCTCTTTGTTACATAACTTAGGTAAACAACTACTTCTGTCAGTGCTTACCTGGCTGGGAGGGCAAAAATTGCTCTGAGAATATCAATGAATGTCTGTCTCAACCCTGCATGCATGGACAGTGTATTGATTCCTTGAACAATTTCACATGTAATTGTGATCCTGGATACTCTGGTAAGAAATGATACTTCTGAAACCAGTGGCTGGCTGAACCTTCTGCCTGCCCTGTTTTATTTGTATATATACAACTTTAAAAAAGGAGGAAAAAACTTTTGTTTTCATTGTGGAAATTTTTCTGTGTCTAAAGATTTTTTTAACAATATTTGGGTAGCACAAGGGAGTTAAGTCACATTTACAAGGTTGTGTTAAAAATGGATAAACTTTAGAATACTTAGTTACAGGTAAAAGTTTACACTTTTTGAAAATGTTAGAATAATAAGATGTTTTCATATATCTTTTAAACTCTGAAGAGAGCTTCAGATAGTTATTAAAGTTGAAATATGTTTAAACTGACCCAAAATGGTCTTGATTCCCTTGTGCAACTGAATACCCCATTTGCGAATTATATCTGAAATGATGCTTCATTAAATAAAAATAATTACAATTTTTCACTTCTGTATGTGCTTTTCAAACTTCATATGTATGGGTACACCAGAAATATTTTATCAACTAAATAAGTTATTTTTAAGGGAATTTATTAATTTTTGTTGACTGTGACTATTTGCTTATCTTAAAGTTCATGTGTAAATTAATGCATTAAGAGTTTTGTGAGAAGATATTCTTGTTTAAAAGCAAATTAAACTTTTTCATTTAATGAAAACATCAACAAGGTATATTACTGAACTTATGTAAATCTGAAACTTACAAAATGAATCTTTTATGACAGTTATAATAGCCTCGGATGTGTGTTTGAAACATTGAAAATTTTGTGTGTTAGATTGTTGATGCTTTAAAAAACTACGTGTTCTATCCATGAGAGCATAGAGTTAAATCATAAAACTTTCATTTTTGAATTCATACACAAAATGGTTGGGCTTCAATAAAGAAGTATCAAGTAACCTGTGCCTGCAAGAATACATACATATGTTGATTAGTTAAGAATTGAAGAACTCTTTATTTTTGGTAAATATTTTTAAAATAATTTAATCAAAGCTCATTGCATGTCTTAATGATGTCAACATATATGGAGGGTTAAAGAATTTTGTTTAATATGTAGTAGTGATAACGTTTTTACTCCATGATATTGAGTTTGAATCTTTCATAAGTTATCAATCCAATCTGTTTCATAATTCATATTAGCATGTAGATAGGTGAAGTAGTTAAAATAATCCACTGAGTTTGATTCAATAAAGCTTTTATTAGCAATAGTTCCAGACAGCATGCACACTTGCAGCAAGTTTAATTTTTCTTGTTACTAGCTTGTCATGACAAACTTGATGCCACAACTTTGCAGCAAACTTCCTGCAGAGTAACAAAGCATAATCGACCAACCGACTTGCAAAACAAGTGTGCTGTGAAGTTATGAAAATTTCACACCACAATTGCAAAACAAGTTTGCTGCAAAGTTGATACATCACACTTGCACACCACGATCTGGATACAGTTGTATATAATCTGGTTTTGATCTTTGTCTCTGTTTTAAAAAACATCCGATTTTTAATAGCATCTCCTAGACGGTCCATCTTTTTATTAAGCCAATAAATCAATGATAATTTGTGAAAAACGAACTAGCTCTACTTATAAAAAAAAAAAAGAAATTGAAAAATTCTCCCTCTTTTTACTAAATATAGAACTCACACTTTAAAGAAAACTATATATCGTCTTTCTCTTAATGTTGAAATTTTAACATTCATAAACAAAATTAAACCTAAAAAACAGGCAATGTTTGTTGAAAAATAATAACTTGCATTTTGTCCCATTTTAAAAGTAATTACTTTTGAACCCTAATTTCATAATTTATTCTACTAGCAAAACGTAGTTATTAGCGAAAATCGCTCTCTCTTTGACTTCAAATCATATTCTCAACTCAAAATTTAAAAAGTTAATGAAATCAAGAAAACAGTTTAAAATAAATCGTGTAGATGCACAATCTATCTTCTCCTCTCAGAGTCCAGCTGGCTGAGTGGCTAAGACGACTGGCTATGAAGTGGGTTGTCGGGGATTCGAATCCAAAGTTTGTCTGCGTACTCTGTTTTTGCTATAGTTTGCAATTAGTTTGACGCGTGGTGACTAACTCGTTTGCGTTAACTTGTTTCAAACTTGCACTCTTGTCGTGTCAAACTTGCTGCAAGCTTGCAGATTTGCAGAGCAAGATTGCTGCAAACTAAAATTGCTACCTGGGGTAGGAAACATTCACATTACTGAACTCCTCTCAACTTGAGGGAACCTTTTATATGCAGCTTCAGAATTTTTATTTTTATTTTCAAATCAAGTAAATGTACATTATCTGGGCTTTATTCGAAATTTTGAGAATAAACCTGCAGTTTGTGTTGGCAGTTCACATGATAACCATTTGGCCATGTGAATGATTGGCACACTTTTCAAAATGAGGAATATTTTTATGTATTGTTTTAATAATGAACAGGAATGAAGTCAAACTTCTTTCTTTCAGGTGTCATTTGTGATGTTAACATCAATGAGTGTGATTCTAGTCCTTGTTTCAATGGAGGAACCTGTACTGATCTTATCAATGACTTTTCTTGTGAATGTCCTGAAAATTTTATGGGCAAAAATTGCGATGAAGTGTATGATGCCTGTGGCTCGTCTCCGTGTCGTAATGGTGGAACATGCCAAACAACTATTCCATCTCATGAATTCAGCTGCACTTGTCCTGAAGGTTTCCTAGGAAGTACGTGTGAAGTAGATATAAATGACTGTGAAGGCATAGTATGCCCGACTGGAAAAATATGTGTAGATTTGCAGAATTCTTATGAATGTCGGTAAGTATTCTTAATGAAATATTTATTTGTAATAGATGTTAACTTCAAAAAAATCATTTGCCTTTTCTTTGTGTTTATTGCACATACAAATTATTTTATTGTATGTGCAATAAACGTTAATGGGCCTATTTATTTGACTTGTAAAACAATCCCTTGCTTTCACCATGATTTACTTAAAATATTGAAGGCCAATGTCTCAGCTTTGAGACCAGTGGGCTGTGGGTTTGAGATCCAATTCCCTGGACAATCCACTATGTATAAGGCCTGGTGCAGACTAAATCTGTACAAGGGTCAAACACCCTTTTGCTGATATGGTATGGAAATTTGGAGACAGAGGTGCCATCTGAAGTCCTGTCTTCATCATCTGACCATGATTAAAAATCAAAAGGCCCCATCCAAAAATAGTAGTCCTCATATAGCTCCAAAATAGGATATTAATTTAGCTAAACTAAACTGCTTAAAATTTTCTTTTAAGTTTTGGCAAATGATCTAACCTAGCTTATACATGTTGCATGAACTTCCAAAGAAGTTTCATGCTTGTTTGTAGTTCATTAAATTGGTAGCTATAGTAAAGAAATTAGAATCGTTTTCAAATGAATGTTCAATTAATTTTCTATTTATATTGACCTAAGTTTATTTTTTTGTGCTAGTGAATCTTATATTAATAAAAAGAAAGTTTTATTAGCTGTAAGATGCCTTGTGAAGAAACAGATGATTTCAGTTTACCATTAAAACTTTACAAACTAAGATGAGCCCTTATTTGAAATACATTTAATCATTTATATTTTTTCGCATATTTTATGAGAATGCTTCTTACTAGTATACCAATTTAGCTAAAAAAAAAAGTCTACTGTTAAAATAGAATATTCATCTCATATTGTTAACCTATTTCTTCCTATAGATGCCCTGCTGGATTTTCAGGTGAGGACTGTTCCATCAATATTGATGAGTGCAGCAGTAATCCTTGTGTTAATGGAACTTGTGTAGATGGCGTTGGAGCCTTTGCCTGCCACTGTCCTAAAGGCCTGACAGGAAAGCTCTGTGAATCGGATATTGACGAGTGCCAGGACTCTCCCTGCCAACATGGTATCTGCCAGAATATGTTTGGAACCTACCTCTGCTATTGTACTCCAGGGTTTACTGGGACACACTGTGATATTGAATTTAATGAGTGCCTCTCCAGTCCATGTCAGAATGGTGCCACTTGTAATGATCTCGTCAATAACTACAGTTGCACCTGTGTCCCAGGTTTCGCCGGACGAAATTGTGAGATTGATATTAATGAATGTGACTCTAGTCCTTGTCTGAATGGTGCTACTTGTAGTGACCAAATCAATCGATATGAATGTACCTGTATCCCAGGGTTCTCTGGAAAAAATTGTGAAGTCAATATTGATGAATGTGCTTCTCAACCTTGTCAGAATGGTGGAAAGTGTGTTGACATGGTTAATGAGTAAGTAGCTTTTGTCTCTTCTGATATCAATTAGTGTCTTGCTTAGAAAATGGTAGTTAATGATCAGGTAGAAAATTTTTTTAATCTGTGCCAAAAATCTGTCCTTTTTTTTATATTGACAGACCTAGTGTAGCTTCTTTCTATTATTTTGTGTATCTCGTATTTTATTATCTTTAATTTTTATTTTTCGCTCTGAATGTGATCTGAAATTATGTCTTCTCTGCTTAAAAAGAATAAAGTAGTATTCTTAACTGCAATTAACTGTATTCTCCTTATGCATTATGATGACTGTTTTTGTCATGCATGAAATATTTTCAAAATTTACTTGAGTGAAAAAATATTTATTATCTTTACTTATTAAGTAAGTTTCGTGATGAGACTTAATTATGGGCCAAGAAAGAAATTTCTTCTTTCTAAAATTCTATTTATCAATTTGTAGCCTTCAATGGCATCTATTTATGGTCTTTTTAAAGGTCATAAATTAATAGGAAGATTTGTAATCATGGATTTGATCATTTTATATGTATAATGTTTGTAATCATATTGATTTGATCTTTTAAAAATAGGCAAAATAACCTTTGTTGTTGATTCTTTCATTCTAAACTAATATTTTCAAATTGCAGATTTGTCTGTAACTGTACAGATACTGGTTTTTCTGGTACCTTCTGCGAAACTAACATTGATGACTGCGACCCTAACCCATGTCAGAATGGGGCGTCCTGTGAAGATATGATCAAAGACTACCATTGCCAGTGCTATGATGGTTATAATGGAAAGAACTGTGAAAATGATATTGATGAATGTGCCACCTCTCCATGCCTTAACAGTGCTCTGTGTTTAGAAAATTCAAATAAGACTCTCTATGAAATGAACTATCTTGGTTTCTTTCCTTCTTTCTCGTATGAAATGGCCAGTGGCTTTCGTTGCATTTGTGCATCAGGCTTCACTGGTGAAAACTGCGAAACAAACATAGACGATTGTGAACTCAATGACTGTAGACATGGTATATGTATTGATGCCATAAATGATTATTATTGTGCTTGTCATCTTGGATATGAAGGAATGCACTGTGAAAGAGAAATAAATGAATGTGATACATTTGAACCGTGTAAGAATGGGGCTACCTGCATTGATCAGATAGCTGACTACAAATGTGAATGTTTGCCAGACTTTGGTGGGAAGAACTGCCAGACTAAATTAATTGGATGTTTTAATGTTCAGTGCCTTAATGGAGCAACATGTATTCCATTACTTAATGAAAGAGATGAACATATCCATAAGTGCCTGTGCTCTGAAGGTTTCCATGGAATGTCCTGTGAAATTGCCACAACTGTTTCATTTGACACAGGTGATTCTTTGGCTGTGACTCGATACAATGATTTGCTGGACACTTTTAACTTGGAGTTTCAATTTCGCACTACTCTTCCCAGTGGTACCATCAGTGCTGGCTATGTGGCAAATAATATGCTGCAGTATATTCTCTATCTGTTGAATGGTGTGATTAAGGTGGACATATATGCTGGCACTAATCATATAGCTCAGCTCTTCTCTAAAAGTGGTCAGAATGATTCATTGTGGAAGACTGTCAAATTGGGATTTGAGCCTAATGAAGTATCCTTGAATGTGTCTGGTTGGGCTCTCCAGAAACGTCTCAATTTCTCCTCCTTAAACTTCACTGTCCAGTTTGGCTCCATTAGTAATATGGCTCTAAACTTCGATCAAAAGCTCCAAATTCCAGATTTCATTGGCTGCATTCAAGACATATACATGAATGGTGATATTATAATTCCTAATGACAACTGCATCCTGCATGGTGCAAAGGAAGGTTGCCATCGGGAAGAGCAGTGTGAAGGCAACCCCTGTCATAATGGTTTCTGCAAAGATAACTGGCTCAGTTATGAATGTGTTTGCTCACGACCTTTCTTTGGAACAACTTGTCAATATAGTAAGTGTTTCTTTTATGTTCACTAACACAATATCGTTTCATATAATTAATCAAATTTCGTATGCATTTCATTTGTTCTATAATTGTTTACTAGAGCTTTTACAGTAATCAAAAGTCTGTATAGTAAAACATTTTAAAACTGAATAAATGAGTTATTAAAGAAAACTTAATGTCAAAGTAAGAATTATGCACAGTTCTTCATGCGTTGTCAGAATTTCATATTTTGATGCAAACAAAATAGAAGTAAAATATATAATTTAACAATTCAAATTGCAAAATGAATTAATATATTCACTTAAGATGCATACACCTCGTGGTTATCATTCACAACCTGCTTGGTTTCCTTCTCAGTCCAAGAAATGCTTGATGAGAATGTAAGTTTAAAAGTTAAAATAAGTGAATTTTCTCAATAATTCTGTTTGAGTGATAAAACTTTTACTTTTATTTCAACTGGAAGCAGTTGTCATCAAGCTTAAATATTGGTACCAAATGTAAACTGCAAGGATGGCAGCTATACATTATTAAAGGTATTGTGAAATTATGAATTTAAAAGTTGTTTTACTTGGTACTCTTGTGAACACTTTTACTGAAATCCCTCTGATAAAAAGTAGCCATTTTCATTCATCTTCTTTCAACTTTTCAATGTAACTATTTATGTTAATAAAAAATTATAAATTATCTTGTCTAATTCGTTCATCAATGTCCTTGTACTGCCTCATGATTAGTATCATTCTTTAAGATACTGCAAGAATGAAATTCTCTTGAGCCAAATACTTCATACACAATAACTCAAAATATGTCAAGAGCCAAAGTTATGAATTTCTACTGTATTTTGAAGTTTTGAAAAACATGATAAAAGCATATGTATATTATTGAAATATAGTAAAGTAATGGTAATTTATTTTATAGGTTATGATGCTGCCACATTTGGTTATCAGAATCATAACAGCAGAGCAGAATTGTTGTTGTCAGAGGAAGCAAAAGTGTCTCTAATTTCTGAAATGGAGCTTTCTCTTTTTGCTCGTACCAGAAATGATTCTGGACTTCTATTCTATATGGGACCAGTTCTTGAAGCTCCCAGTAACTGCACTTCACAGGGCATGCATAATGATACGTTCCTACTTGCTCAATTAGTTTCAGGAAAACTACAAGTTTTGCTAAAGCAACAAAATGGAGATATCACAGAAATAACACATGATGCAAGACTAGATGATGGCACCAATTATTATATTCAGGTATGTTTTATGCTATTAAGTGAATTGTTATGGTAGCATCCCTGGTGTTTTTCCTTGCATTATTAACTGAATTCTAGATTGTTCTGATATTCTAGGGTGAAAAAAAAACTTTAAACTTCCCTATTAACACTAAATTTTCTTTAAATAATGTCAATTTTTATAAAATGTTTTATGAAAACAAAAAGACTCGTTAAGACAGTTAAAAAAATTCATATTTGCTGAAAATAATTTATTTCCCATATAGGATAATTCTGCCCTAGAATATTTTATCCAAATTGTTTTTATTATTGCGCTTGATATGTGAACGGTTAATTGTAATATGGTCTATATGTAATGTTTCTGGTTTTTATGTATCAAAAAAAATCTTTTTACTTGTTTTATTTACATTTTTTAAAATATCTTTTTAATGTCTTCATTTCAATAAAATAGAAAATAGAGAAGTTTTTAATACTTTCCTCTTGGTAATAGTTCATCTAAGTAGAAAGTTGCTGCAGTTTGTCCGATTTGAACGTGTTTCTGAATTTGATTTATGAAGATGTTATTCTGGAGATTTGTTGGTTTCTATTTTTTTATTTGTAATTGAATTTATTAACTCTTTATTTTTCCTTCATTTAGTTACGGTTACAATCAGTGATATTCAACCTAACAAACAAGTTATCTTAACAAGCTTAATATAATCTTGTTATCGACTTTATGGTATCATTATACTGTAAAAGTAGATTTTCATTCCTCAATTTTCCCTCCTCTGAAATTTCAGTGTTTTTCTTCTTTTAATGAATGAATGATACTTGATATATTTAAGTAATGTTCAATAATTTAATGTACTAAATGTTCATTATCTGTCTGTAAGCAGAAAGTTTTGTTTTTATCATGTCTACATAATGAATTACACAGTAAGTTAAGTTGGTTGATTTTCCCCTCTTCCAAATGCAATAATATACTTAAATTTTTTACAGGTTAATTCAAATAGTTCTTTATTGTCTCTGAAAGTGAATGATACAGTCCTTAGTAAACCCATATCGTCCTCTCCAGTTTGTAAGGAAGTGCTGTATATTGCAGATTTGCCTTTACAACGGCGTCAAAAGAGGCAGATCCAACCTCAACGTTTCACCGATAAAATTGACATTCTTTTATTAGATAACATCTCTTTTTTTAAAGGTGTTATTCAGGATTTCCGAGTAAGTGAATAATTTTTTTGCTCTCGTATGTTGCTTTTAAGATAATGAAAATGCTAAATGGGAAAAATTTTGAAACACTACTAATTTTAAAAAAATAATTATACATAAAGTGAAAAAGTATACATAAAAATAAACTTTTTAAAGGCAGAAATTTTGTTTCTAAGGGATTTGTATATCTTTCCCTTTTTCATGTAGTCCATTCTACCTTGCTTTTGAATTAGAAAGAGGAATGTTTTTGAGTAGTTTGTGGTTTTAGGCAAATTTTTCATTTGAATTCAAAAAGATTATTTATTGAAAATTCATAATGGTCATGAACCCTTTAACCGGTTGGCCCATACGGCATACAAGCATTGATATTTTCTCCTTTCCTTTTCCGGTTTGCCCTGAATTTTTAATTCATGTAACAACACTACAAAAACCGATGACATAGCTTGTCCATGTGTGTGTATCGTTGAAGGTTTTTTTTAACTGCCAAATAACAGAATTGCGAATTTATGCAGCAAAAAAATGTGCCTTTTTTGTGAATGCTTGTGGTAAAAAAAATGACTTGTTTAAGGGGTTAAAGAAGATGTGTATAATAAATTGCATATAGCCACTCTTAGTGTAAAGGTTTCCTCTGCACCTTGCTTAAATTGATTCTGGATAAGGTTTATTGTGGATATTTACTATATGATTTTTTTTTTTTTAATGTCGGGGCTGTTGTGTAAATTTCCACTAATTTTGAAACATTTTTCCTTACATAATATTTTCTATCATGATAGTACTTTTATAAAGAGTACTTAAAATATATACTGATTAATTCCAAGCAAAGTTATGTCCTAATATATTTTATATGAACAGTTAATGACAGGTTATTTCCACTTATTTTTAAACACAAGAGTAGGATCTTATATTTATTTTGCATGTTGTCAATATTTTTATTTTAGGTCAATGATGAGGAAGTGGTATTTTATGAGTTGGATATGCAAGATGAAGGTTTTCCCAAAGTGTTTGGTAAAGCTATTTTAACACCTTCTGTTCAGCACGGAGTAGTGAGTAATGATCCCTGCAACACTATCTATCCATGTCTTCATGGATCTGAATGCCAAGATAAGTGGAATGATTATATGTGAGTAATTAAAACACCAATGAAAGTTTTTCTCTTAAGTATTAAAGAATTTAAATTGTGTATTTGGGGAACATTTTTTAAAATTATCATTTATTCATTTTTATAATTGCTTTACTTTGATGTAACTTAATTTTTAGTACATTTAACTTCATGCAGAAACTTTTCTTTCCTGTGTTTTTCCACCCTGTTACAAGTCTTGAGTTCATGTTGCTTAATCAATGTTAATATCTTTTCTTAGTATGTAAAGAAAATCTTCTTTATAGCTAACCATTGTTTGATATTTAGTTGCATTTGCCCTGAAGACTACCGAGGCAAGAACTGTGAAGAAAGAAAACCATGCGCTGATAATAAGTGTCCAACTGATTCTGAATGCCGAAATCTCAAAATAGGCTATGAATGTAAGTTATTGTTTGTATTTTTTTTCATTTAGCTATGTGTTATCTATTATCGGTGTGGTGAATCTCTTGTCAATTGTTATGTCAGTTAATAAGGGATTTTTTTTTTATTTCAAAGCCAGATTTAGAATTAAATAAAATATAAATGTGATACACTGATTTGATATTTCAATATATTGTACTCCTGTAATAGTCAACTCTTTGAAGAAAATATATTTCCAGTTTTGAAGTCTAAAATTTATAGAAAGTAGTTTAAAATATTGTAAATCTGGCATATATGAAGAGATCTTAATTATAAACTTCTATTGCAAAAGTACTGACAAATTTGTTGAGCAGTGATAGAAATCCGATGAAAGTGTTGCATGTTATTAGCATAATTAGCTTAAAATTTTATACAAATTATGTCAGTGGATCATAAAGTAACAAATATCTCAAACTTATTTAATTTTTCTCTTGCTTCAGCTGCTTTATATCTAGATGCAGTGGCATAGTTGTAATTTTTGCCGTCCTTCCTTTACAAATTAAATAGAGCACAATAATTCTGAAAGTAAGAAATAAATTCCAGGCAAAAGCATTTTATTAGAAAGATAATTCGATGTTTGACACCTTCGATCTTTGCAGATAGGTTGCAACATCATGCATCTTCCATCACTCTTTTGTTCAGCAGTTTACTAACAAAAGATGAAAAATGCGAATCAATTCCATTAGTCATTTTTTATGTACACAATAATTGAGCTTGTGCCCCTGCTCTTCTTAGTTATGAAATTGTTTAACTGCATGTCTGCTCAAAGTGCCACTCGGATCAGACTGTGCCCCTCTCCTTTAGCTGCACCACTGTATCGAGGGTAACTTATTGAAGACATTTATATATTTGTTTTGCTTCTGTGATAATCCAAGTACAACCAATAAATGCTATTCTTTTTCATGTATGTTTAAATTACTTATTTTATGTATAAATTTTCCTTTTTTAAATTCAGGTGTTGCAAGTGCTGCTTTTGATGGAAAACAGAGTGGAGTCCATTACCAAATCCAAAGTGCGGATCAAACCTTTATGAATATCAGCTTTTCTTTCCGTTCTAATAACAGTGGTACCATCCTCTTTATAGATAGCAACCCCATATCAGAATCTGAGCACTTCTTACACATAGAGATGGTTTCTCATACTTTGGAAGTGAAGTGGAATTTAGGCCCATCACAAGAGAATGAAGCCTTCCACAAGACTGTCAGCCAGAAGATTGAAACAAAGCGTGGCGATTGGCATCAAGTGCAACTTTGGTTTGATGGCAACCTGGCCCATTTGAAAGTTTCAGGCAATTCAGACAACCTTTCTGAAGATAATTATTCCATTGGACTCAGCGAGCTTTTGAATAGTGGAGCTAATGTTTATGTAGGGTATAGACCAGGGCAGTCATCTCGATTTAAAGGGTGCCTTAATGATGTCCAAATTGGTGGTGTGCTGTTATCCTTTTTTGACAGCACCCTTTTCCCAAGCTCTGGAAATCCATTCCAAATTGTCAGCAAGGATGTGGAAATTGGATGCAAGCTATGCTGGGATGATGACTGCAAGCACGGAAGTTGCTTTAACCGCACTGATTCTTATGATTGCAGTTGCCATGATGGTTATGAAGGTCAGTACTGTGATGTAGATATGTGTATTACCAGTAACCCATGCATTAATGGAGGAACCTGTTACCATGATGATTCAATGATGAAGTTGATATGTAGTTGTCCTATTGGATTTACTGGTGCCACGTAAGTTGATTTCTTAATTGTTTCTGTTAATCACTCTTTTAGATGTCAAATTTAGAAATTAATTTATTTAAGTATATTATAAATATATTTTATTTTCTATTTTCTTTCAAATAACTATAAATTTTTAATTCTCGCTAAGGTTGGAAGGAGAAAGAGATTTGATTTTATTATAAAGTATTGTAGTACTTTTACATATTCAATATTCAACTATTTGTTTTTCAGTTGCAATGAAGTTGACCTCTGTGAAGAGACTCCTTGTGAAAATGGAGGCACTTGCTCTCAAAGCAACAATAAAACATCTTGCACATGTCCACCATTCTATAAGGGTGAATTGTGTCAGGAGTCTGTAAGTATAATGTTCGAGATTTTCCAAATTTTATTGCACATTTTTCTTTATTTTCCACTGTGTTTGACTATTAACTTTTAATATTTGGTTTATATTTCAACATTAATTTTATTTCATTTATTTTTAGATAATAAGAACTTGCAATGATGTTAAGTGTTTGCATGGAACTTGCTTAAATATTGATCTGAATGAAACAGTAAAGGTAAAAGATAGTTCTCTGAATAGTTGTTTTAAAATTGTTTTTATGATTATAAATGTATGTTATTTCATATATAAATGTCATGAATATATCCTATCAAAACTGTATATATTAAAATGAAGTCTTTGTACTTACTTGATAATTGTATCAGATTTGTTGTTTGTAAAAAGAGAAGTTTTATGATTTAGAATTTTTTTTCACAGTCGACAGAATTTTTATAACATTAAAATTGCAGCCTGGTATGTTGATTTTTTAGAATGCAAGCACAAAAATGATTTTCATAGATTTTTTTCTTTTGGTTTGTTTATGGATTATAGTTCTACTGTTTAATTTAATTCATTAAATTCTTGTTATATTTTACATTGCTTCTGCTTAAAATGAAAGTCACTGTTCTGAAGATTTCACATGAATTTAAAACTGTGATTTGCTTGAAAAATTCATTTTGAGTTTTTGTTGAATATTTTATAAAGGAATTCCCATTTTTATAACAGTTTTCAACTTCAACTGTACTATTACTATCAACTGCAACTGTATTGAACTAACTTGTACTATTACAAGTTAGTCCAGAAAAAGAGCTTTACAATACTTGTGACAATTTGTTCACATCAGCAGTTTATGCTAAATACGAAATAACATTAATTGTGGGAACACAACAGCTTAGTAACAAAGATTTAATCTTTAGATTAGAATTTGATGCAGTAATAAAATCAATAATCAACCACAACAATTTATGGACTTCAGATTCATTGTTGCAAAATACATCTTAAGTATATTTTGTTAGCTTCTTAAAATTAAGCCAACTGTAATCTATTACTCAAAATGCCACATATAACATAATAATTAATTTTGCAAAAATATAACTTTACTGTAAAAAATATAATTAACATAGAATATAGCTTTATAGTTTTTTTATGTAATTTTTTTATTGTTATTGTGTGACAATTTCAAGATCACTTTTAGTACCACTAAAGATGTGCCTTGTATTTAGAGCTTGTTCTTACTGGATATGCTTGTGTCTTAAACATCCTCATCTTTATTGATGAGGTATTGAAGTCTGGAATGACATCTTTATTATTATCTAATAATATATGATTGTAATTCAAAATTATGAGAGCATTTCTCAGTACCTGATTTATCTTCAAAATAGAAAGTCATTTTAATGTGGCATAAAAGTTCTTTGAGTGCATCAACTTTCTGATTTGGATGTATTTGTATTTTCAGTTCAAATGCCTTTGCTTTGATGGATATGAAGGAGAACTTTGTAGTACTTCAATCGACTATTGTCTTAGCAGCCCTTGCCGTAATGGAGGATCCTGCGAGATGGTAATAGAACCAGAATCTGCCACATACCGATGCTTTTGTCCTAGTGGTTTCACTGGAGATGACTGTGAACAGAATATCAATGAATGCGAAAATGATCCTTGTGAGCATGGTTTATGTGTGGATCTAATTGGTCATTATAGATGTGACTGCTATCCAGGTAAATTTTCTTTGTAGATGGCTGAATAAAATAATTTTAGGTCACTGTAGAGTTATTATTATGGTGAATGTAGGAGTATTAACTAATTTAAAATGTGTAAGCTTTGTATTTGTGTAAGCTTTGATATTTTTCTGCATGAAATATATTTATACTGTTCGTCTTCAGATATGGAAACCCTCCGTGGTTTTGTGCATGCATCATTTGCCTTTGATTTCACAAAAATGGAGTTGAAATAAAAGACGAAGGGGAAGATGTTTACTCTTTAAAACTGAATATTCGATTCTAAAACGATGAAATTCTTTTAATCTTCTTAATCTAAATCGGGGTGCGTACGGTCATGAAAAGTGCTTAAAAATTGCTTAATTTTTATTTTCGTTTTAGAAGACCCTTAAAAGTGCTTACTTTTTATTCAAAGGTTGTATGAAGTGCTTTTTTTTTATCATGGTGCTTAAAAACTCATTTTTAAAAAGATGTTATGAGTTTTCCGAGCTAGAACTATTTTATGTATAAAAGCAATTGAAATTAATGATTTAGCATTCTAATTTTGTTCCTCAAAATCTTGTTGCATAAGCATTTTTGGTTTATTTTTTTGCATGTAGAAATGTTTTCCTATAACAAGTTAATGAGAATATATTTTAGTCATGACAATAGGATAGGTGCTAAATTTCTCTCCTGTATATTTTATTACTTAAATCCTGTTTAGTTAAAAGAAGAAAAAAAGATGATCATCGGCATTAAAGATTTTGCGAGTCCTTATTTTTCCCCTTAAGATGCTTATAAAGTACTTAAAAAGTGCTTACTTTTTTCCTACAAATTTGAGTACGCACCCTGTAAATGAAATCATACCAGTTTGTTTCATTTGATTCTTTCAAATTGAAACAAACTGGTGTGATTCAAAACAAAAATGAATATCCATATTGGAAAAGAGTAAATAAAAGAAAAATGCTCCCAACAAAGAACTCTGGAAAAGCAGTCTTCGTATTCACTGCATATTATTACCCCTCATCAAAGTAAAATTGTCTAAAAGTGGTAGTCTCAGCTTTCTAAAATGTACTGTGTATATGTGTTTGAAAAATTCTTCACTATCAATCATTGCAATTCAAAAGTCCAAAAATAGACTACTGTATAGTTTTATCTTTAAGATGAGTTACAGGAGACTTTGAAGAATTCTAAAAAAAACTTGTATGTGCATAAAGAAAGTATTGATTAAAAAAAATACAATTTTCTTGTGTACATGTAATATCTAATATTATGAATTACCTGTTATAAGATTATAAGAAGCTAAAGATTGATTATTATAGAAAAATATTAGAATTCCTATAAAAAAAGACCATGAAATAAATTTTGTATTTAAGGACCAATTTTTTTTATTTAGTTAGACTAGCAAAGAACTTTTCTTAATTTTTTTACACTTACAGCTGAAAAATAAGTTCCATAATTGTTATGCAGATGGGACAAGATATGTCATTCAGATTTACACTTTTTCACTAACCAAAGAAAATTAACTGCCGTAAGAGAAGAAAAATGTTAATTGGAGATTCATTTATGTGTGTATAATTATGTAATACGTAATTCATTATTAATGTTTTACATAGGCTACAAAGGAGATTTCTGCTCTGAGGATATCCGCAGTTGTGATGATGTTGAAAATGTGTGCTACAATGGAACATGCAGAAGTGATGCACGTAGAGGCTACGAGTGCAAATGTGATGAAAATTTTCTGGGCCCTCACTGTAGCATTTTCAATGAATGTCATCCATCCAAATGTAACAACCAGGGAGATTGTGAGCCTATGTATGATGAGAATGAGCTCTCATTCATCCACACCTGTAAATGCAATGAACGCTTCAGTGGTCATGATTGCGCCAAAGAGGTTTGTAATGTTTAGTTCTCAAAATTTTGTATAAATACACATGTTCTTAATTACGCCTTTTTTTGGTGTACTAATTGTATGATGTTATAAATCTGTGCCCTTTAGTACTAGGACTTCCAGATGTTTTAAGTAGCATCAGTTAGAAGTTTTTATGTAGTTGGAGGTCTTGGCATTTAGGTGCATTTGTGCAAACTATAGACAATTATATTAAACAATTGATATTTCAGCATAATTTTGAAAACAAACTACACTAAAACCCTGTTTAATCAAACTCGGGTTAACCGAACCACAGGTTGTCCAAAATGCCTCTGAAATTGCAAATCCAAGAAACGCATACTGCACAGCACGAAAATAATCAGGAAGGCTAGACTTTTTTGTAACGATATCCCCACTTTTCTCTTTTAAGCCTCCCCAGGAAGATCAATGATTAATTTTAGAATGCTAAAATTAATGGGTATTAACCCCTTAACTGCCGCCGGCGTATATATACGTCTCACTCAACCGATGCGTGATTTTTCTCACCTTCATTAAGATAATTTCAGTGTGAATTTTTTCCCACATTCAATTGTGTATGAGACCAGTACATAATTGTTTTGATTAGTGTGCTCACTTCCTATTAATAGTATTTAAAAAATGTTATATATGAATTCATATGTTTTAATAACAAGGAAAATTTATGGATTTATGTGCATAATTTTTTTTTAAAAAAAAGGAGACGCTGTTCTTTTGTGGCGTTAATATCATGTAAATAATATATGTATTACCATCTCAACTTTATAGATGTTGAATATTAATTTTAAACTATATTCATTCAATTTTGAATAAGTATTTTTAACCCTTTAACTGCAGATACTTTCTTGTATACATGATTTTTAAACCACACCCGCAGTTAAAGGGTTATATAAGTACACAAAGGATAATAAATAATAAGTTTAAATAAAATTGCGAGGTATAATTGACTTGCATGTCATATCCCAAATGAATGTGTCAACATTGCTATTTTCTTCATAACACTTTCATTCCATTTGCAGCTTGTTCGAGGTGGAGATGATAATCTCATTCTCATCATCCTTATCCCAGTCATGTCCTTGTTCATCTTGTGCTTATTAATTGGCTCCATTATATTCCTGAGGATGGCTAAAAAGAAACGGGCCACACGAGGAACTTACAGTCCTAGCCGACAAGAAATGTTTGGGTCCCGTGTCGAAATGAATCATGTTATGAAACCACCGCCTGAAGAAAGGCTCATCTAAAAATAGACTGCAGTGTGTTTCACCCCCAAAAAAATTTTGCGAAGAACTGTTGACCATAGATAAAAGTTAAGGCTTTAAAATTTATTTTTGACTCAGGTTGTACAAACGCTCTGAATATTTAAATTTTAGGCATATATGTAAATACTTTAATTTGACAAAAAAATTTTATGTATAATTTTGTACTTTTTAAATGGTTTATAGAAACTTGAGAAGCAATGTCCACTGCATCATCCTTAAGTAAATTTGGTATACAGTTAATTGGAATCATACATTGCATTTTCTCATATTTTCATGTATATAGTAACTTCATGTGTATTTATTTTATCATAAGTGGTATCTTAATTCAGTTGCTGAAACAAAATGTGTGTCTGAGTTTATGTGCGGTACTGTGCTAAAAGGGTTCAATAGATAGTGAAACTTATCAATGAGTTTTTATACAGATTGTTTCTCCTTTGGGATATCATGTAAAAATGTTTAAACAATTGGAATGTTTTTAAGCAATTTTAGTTTATCGTAAAAAAATTATTGATTTAAAAATACATTTTCTTAATTTAATAATAATTAAATTATAGAAAATAGGCTTTCATATCATGAATTTTAAAATATTTTTGCTTTTATAAGTAGATAATTGTCATTTTTATATGCTATAGAAAATATTATATTACATTTAAATGTATTTAATAAAACAGAAGTTGAATATTTTTATGTATTTGAAAACAATGGATTTTAATAAATTTCTTAATTCATATTATTATGAAATAATTCTTATGATATTCCATTTCAGTTAAATTTTAATTACCTCTTTTATGCATTTTATATGATGAGAACATTCTTTTGTAAAATGCAGAATTCCTTGTATTTTTTTTTTCATTTTTAGTTTACTAACATTTATATATATACATTATGTATATAAATTGACAGATATTAAATGGTTGTTAGAATATTGGTAGTTTATAAAATTGGGAATAACTGCATTCTAAAAATATCATAAAAATAATATATAACATTCCTATATGGAGTGTGACTTAATGATTTTACTTTGAAAAAATTAAAATTTACCAAGGTGTAATTGTCTGTAAATATATTACTGCATGTTTTTAGTCTATAGAAGCACCCACACATTTCTTAACTAAATATTTAACTTTCTGCAATGCATATGATAACTTAAGTTGGGAAAAACCATTCTTTTTATCATATTTCCCAAATAATACTCGAAAGATATTTGCATGATATATTAAATATTTTCCACCAACTTACATTCCTAAGCATTCCGTCCTTGAATGTGATTATTTTTGAGAGTATTTTGAGTGCATCCAGTAATATGAAAGTATTATTTTTATAAATATATTCAAATATTTATCACTAATGAGAAATTTTAGCACTTTTTTATATAAAGAAAGTCATTGCTGGCTTTTAGTGAGGATGGCTTTAAATTCTGATGGCAAAACTTTAACTTTTTTTGAGCTTTGCTAATTCCAGCATCAGTTATTGCTGTTTTATAAATATTTTTATGAATGTTATCTCATGAAGTAAATGTATTCATGTTTTGTGAAAGTTGTTACACTATTAAGCCTTGTTTTTTTTAAACTTATTTTGGAAAACTACTACAATCTTATTTTTGGTAAATATGTTACAGCATATGTTTGGTAATACAAGCAAAAGTAGTGTTTTATTCTAAAAGGACATCATACTTTTAAAAAGAATCTACACTTTGTTAGCTTCTGAAGCTACTGCTTCTACAATGCAAATATTTTTGTGGTTGTACAACTCTTAATTTAGATGCTGAATTAAGAAACTCTGTAAAAGACACTTTTGCACTTTTTAATGTAAGTATTTATTATTGTATGTTGTGTGTTTGAACACTTTTGTAATGAAGAATTATTTGTAAAAATATTAACACATTGATTGTGATAATCAGTTTCCGTCCCTTGTACATTCCATGTTGAAAGGTCTGTTGACGTGTGTCCCATTTGATCTGTATAGTTTATTGATTAAATGAATAAAATTTTATATTGAACATGTGAAACTCTAGTCTTATTTGTTATCTTTTTGATTTATAAATTGTTAGTAGAAAACTTGTTTGAAAAAAGTGAATCATTGTCCTTGATAAAAGTGAAAGATGTATAAAATAAATAAAGCAGTGGAATTAGTAGGGCAGTTATCGAAATTCATAATGACATTGAATTCTATATAATGTGATTGAATCGTTCAATTCGATCGTAATACATAATGTAGTTATAAAAGAGTTATTGTCACGTCCCAGTTTTGCAATCAGTGATTTAAAAAAAATTTCAGAACAATACAATATAAATAAGTACATTTAAAATATTTTACATCTCCACATCAATTTTTTCACTATCACTGTTTACATACATGTAGAAAAGAAAGACCAATGAAGCATTAAGTAACGATAAAAAAAGAAATTTACTTAAATGCAACAATTTTGTAAGTGTTGAAATAATATATTAAACTTGGGTGTCTTCTGGTTTATTATTGCTTACCAAGATTAACCTATCTTAAAGAAGTACTGTCAGTGTTTGCATGAGTCCTAAAATTCCTGTACCCATCCCCACTTAGAATCGGAGCATACAGTTTAAGAAACCTTGATATAAATGACAATATCAAAACATTTATTTTTTAAGTGTTATTTTCAACCATTTCATTCACTACTTATTACCAGCAGTGTCAAGTGTGGATTTTTCAACTTTGAGAATTTCATAGCCAATTTAATAAGTCATTTAATATGACGAAATATTAATAAATAAAAAGCTTATGAAAATCCTTTTAATTTTACATATAATAATTTGTAGAGTTTGTTAAAGACACTACACTATTATAGGACCAGAGCTTGTACTTATGGAAGTGTTTGCATGCCCAATAGAATCGATACTTGTGATGTCACAATTACTTGACAAATATTAACTGCACATATAATCAAACACGTAACTCCAAATTGTTCTACACTGATTCACGACATTCCTTCTTTGTTGCCCTTACAAGATGCGCACAGCGCTTCTCGTAAGAGCAAAAAAGATTGGAGAAATTCTTGTTAGAGCAACAAAGATATTCCAAGATTAAATTAGGGTAGTGCATTTCTTACCGGCAATATATGAAACGCCAGCATTCTATAGAATGCCAGGCGTTTTTAGGCAAAGTATGAAATATGAGAATTATTATATACCTACTTTTCCCTAGGCATTGTATATAATACTTAGGCATTCTATAGAATGGCAAATGCTATTTAGGCAAAGTATGAAAAAAGGTCATGATAGGCAGTTATTTAAAAGACATGCCTTCCTCATAAATACAAATGTTATTTTGAAAAAATAATGGAAGAGTGCCATTAAAAAACTCATTTAAAATTCGTGAAGAAAAATGAAAGTTGTACAAAACAAAATTTATGCCTTTCTTATTAAAGAAAACAAAATGAAATATGGACCTACTAATTGCATCAGAAAAGAAATAGTTTTATTTTGAATTGCACTTAATTTTTATTTCTTATAAAATCGAATCGGCGATGTATTTCATACTTTACCGGTTTGGCATTCTATAGAATGCCCAGGAAATGTGTGAAATGTTAATTGTTGCATACATTGCCGGTCAGTTTTCGGCATTCTATAAAATGCCTAAGTATTCTACAGAATGCCGGATTTCATTCATTGCTGGTAACATATTGATCTGAATAACTGGTGTTTGAATCGACTCCATTCAAGGGAGGCGTCATAATTTAGTTATATATTAGAAACAAAGCTAATGTTTATTCCCAACTCAAAAGAAACATTTTAGTTGGTATTTAAGAATGAATATAGCACCTTTAATTAGTAGAAACAAAATCGGTTATTTTCTTTTGATGTAAGGAACTAAACCTGCTTGACGATTTGATGTTGCGCTGCATAAACATCATGTCAGTTGGTGTAGTGGCAGCATGCTGTTCTACATAGTGTAGTGCCAGTTCAAATGCACTAGGAGCGTGTGATACAGGATCTGGCATATCTTCACTTTCCTCGGAATTATCTTGATTTTTAATTTTGATCATGGAAACAGTGATACTGTACTTCAACAAGAATTAATTTGTTCACACTTTGACACAACATTACAATGACCAGCTTTGATAGGTCAACGCATACAAGATCAGTGAAGTGAACACTGAATCGACTCAGGAGGGGACCAGACAACAGGTAAAGATCAACCCCACCACTTTTAGCCCAGTAGGCAATTTTTCACGCATTGTCATAGTAACTGTGAATCATCCAGCTGAAGGTCACTACTCTAAACTTGTTTGCGTATGGTTTTACTGTAAAGTGAGAATCGCCTCTTTTTCTGTACTCTTTCACAGTGCACCCAAAGTTAATACTCTACTGCATTTTGTACATCAAATATTTTACCGAATTTTCTGGAATACGAACAGAGGTCAGCCCCAATAGTTCAGATCCCCCAGGTCTACATTATAGGCTGAATATTGTCTGTAAATTGCATGATATGATATCCATGATGATAAAAACGCTCTACAAGGCAGAACATTGGATCTACAGCTACAAAATTTGGCACGTAGTTAACTTCTTGGGTAGTGGGTGCTCAGTAAGAAGGCTTTTTCAAAATTTCAGTTGCATTTTTAATTAATTGAAAGTCAATCGAAATCTTAACTTTTCCCTCAATAACTTCAGAGCAAATTATGGTACCACAATCATTTTTGCATCACTTTAAAATTCAAAAAAATAGCTTCTCAGGGGATATCAATTTCATTTCCTTACAGTATTATCCTTAATTGTAATAAATTTTTAAAAATATATTTTGCAATAATACTTTTCATTGTTTTAGTTACAGCATTTAAACACAGACGTGTTATTGCAACGATATTATATTAATTTTTTCTGCGCACATCATTGTTTCTATAATTAAGAGTAAATTTTTAAAAATAATACTCTTTTAGTGTGGTGAATATGGTAATGAATGATAAGATTATAAAAATATGTATTTATTTACATTCAACATACCAACACTAAATTAGACAATGCAAAAACGAAGCAGGTGATTGGCTCACCTCCTAGACCCCCCCCCCCACACACACACACCAGAACGTGCCGTTCTACGCATGCAAGACAGCCAGACAATAAACAGGTAAATATATAATCTCTGTTACTTCCAAATTTGTTTTTCTTCTATTTTGTATGTAAGGTAAGTGCTCCAGTAGTGGGCCACTTGAATTTTTAAGTTGAAAAACAAGAAATTCCAACATTCCAATGAAATAAGAGATCTGCCTCTGGAAGGCTGAAGCCCTTATCAAGTAAATACCAAAGGCACAGCCTTTATTTCCTGTTTAGTTAGGAGCTAGAAAGTTTGTTGCTGAAGTTGGTCTCTGAGAGAAGCATTTTTAGCTTATTCTTAGTGATTTCCTTAAGAGGCAACTCTTCATTCAACTATTTTTTAGCATACATTGTATTTGTTTTAAAAATGAATTGTTATTGATATTATTTGATTATATAATGAATGTATTATAAACTATCTTTAAATTAAATAATATTGATAATTTATGGATAGTTAAGGGTGGCCCACTTTTGGATCAATGTTTCACTAAATGCTCCAGTACTGGGCCTAGGGGGGCCAGTACTAGAGCACATGCTTTCTGTCAAATAGACTGTTTTGTGATGTTTAATAAAAAGGTTATATCATGTAAAGTCTTTTTATTTAATTAGATTTGCTTTATTTTTATCAGAACTAGTAGTGGGCCACATGGCCCACTTCTGATACACTAATGGAACATTCTGACCAATTACTTAAATAATAAATATTTTATAGTACTGTTGAGGAGAAGACTGATATTCAAGAATTAGTTGTGCTCTGTAACGAGGCAGACAAGAATAACTATCGCATTGCTGGACCATCGAAAAATATTCCACCATTTAAAAGGGCTCTTCTCTGGCTGCAGAGGCAAGATGATAAAAGAAAAAAAAAGATTTATTCAACATAAAATATCAAGACTTAATATCCATAATGCCCTAACCAGAACTTAAAATGAAAGATCGACAATTAACATAAATTTAATAAAAAATTGACTGTTAGAGAAAAAAAATGTAAATCTCATGTGACTAGAATCTATAAATAAAAGATTTCACCAATATCAAGCCATTTTTATTGCATTTTTTATAGTGTATAATGTTAATGTATTGTTATTATTACTATATATAAGGATTTTATTCTTTTTTCTTTGGCACAATTGACAAATCTGGGTGGCCCGCTTTTGGTATGCCCACTATTGGTACATCAAAAGTCTGCTATGCCCGCTTCTGGTGCATAGGAGTGATCTAAGTTTTTAATTTTTAAAAAATTATATTACAATTATTTTGATATTTCAGTTGATTATTATTTTAGATAAAAGTTTGAACAACCATAAAAAATATAGATTAGCGAAACTTCTCAAAAGTTTGGATGATAATTGAGGAAATACCCTTAAGTGGCCCACTACTGGAGCATTTACCTTATGGTTGTGTGAATGAAATGAGCAAAAGGAGAATGAATGAGTGCATGAGTGAGAGGCTACTGTAAATTCAATAACTAATTATACTTCTCTTTCAGTCTCGCGCGGTAATACTAGTTTTCTTTTCATATCAGATAAAAGAACTTTATTAAGTAAATTATTTGTCCCTAAATTGCTACGTTCGAAGATTGTGGTCCATCGCGACCGTGTGCTTCGACTACACACACTCGTCACTGGCTGCTGCTCGCTGAACCGTTGTTGAATAAGAATGTTCTTATTGCATTCGTCAGAAATGGAATAAGAATGTTCTTATTGCATTCGTCAGAAATGGAATTCTGGAGTGACAAAAGAAATGGCAGAACACATTCTTACTATTCAATGAAACACAGTCAGACTGTTCTTACAGCCTATAAGATACAAGGAACTATAACAACTGATATTCTGATACATTATACTACACTCTTAATTATAGCAACGAATCAAGCCTAAAATATTATGTCGGACTACAGGTTCAAATCTCCTTTACATTTTTTCACTCAGGTGCACTCTACAGACTGACATTGAAAGCCATTTGTTTCTCGAGTTACTATCAATTAACGTCATGCTTATGAACTGCTAGCTTTTCCTATCAGGCAAGTCGAGTGCATGTGTTTGCGCATTTCACTCCACCTGTCACCTCATTCTACGGTCCATAAGAACACAACGAATAAGTTATTGAGAATAATAGCCATATAAATTCCCTTTAATTTGATAGAGTTTATTAGCTTATGATTTATTGACCAAGCGAAGCGAGGTCCTGTTTTAACTCCACCGTTTAGCATCTGTTTTGTCTGAAAATTTGTTTTTGACACAGTCAAAACCAAAGGCGTAGTCTGATTGCCTTCGAATTTGGCATGAAGGTTCCTTGAAATCATTGAAAACGACTTTTGTGTAATGATTTTTATTTTTTGATTCCGTTTTCATGTAATGTTCAGCTTTGTTCAACGATTCTAGCCAAACGGAACTCCCATTCACAATGATTCCAAAAATACCGATGACAAATAACATTTAATTGTAATTTTATTAATAATGATAAAAGCAGACATTCAATTCTAATTTTGTGAATACTGATAAACGCAGAGACTGTATAAACAATGCGCATTCGGCCCTGTGGCAAAATATTGGCGTAATCCCGCCCTTCACACTGGCATGCGGGCACCTTCTTCCGAATTGTGACTGCGGTGACTACTAATTTTTCCAAAAATCTGATTTCTAGCCACCTACTGTAATTTCGATTAATATAATGAGAAAGTGTGAGTTTTATATTCGGAGAAAATAACCGTAAAAATATAATTCAATTCATGCCGGCCCCCATTTGTCATGGATAAAAATAAAATACTTTTGAAATAAATAAAATATATTTTTTCTTATCCCGGGCCAGCAGGCTCCCCTGGGACCTGAGTCCGGTATTTTGCACCCCTCCCCCGCCTCTGGCCGATTCCATTTGAAATACGCCGTGTATACGGGCCTGGTGCATGTTAATTCCGTACAGGAACAAGTATGCTCCCACTAGTGTGGTGTGGAAGTTTGAACAAGGGGATGCCAGTTCAGGAGTCGTCCTCTTCAATTGACAACAATTTAAAATTACAATGTCTTCCCAAATTAGCCCTTGTGTAGCTTCTAAACGGGATGTTAATCTATGAAATGAACTCGGAACATTGGATGAAAGAAACTAACCTAACCACCTTTCAATATTATTTCGAAACAAATGTAATGTAGAATTTTATTCTCAAAAGAGGATATCATTCCATCTAAAATTTAGTTCCCCGAACAAGCAATTGATTAACTTTAGAGATGGTGTTTTCACATTTTGGGGAAGTGTTTTTTTTTTTTTAATTTTATTTAAAAATAGATAGAAGCAAACAGGAATAGTTGAAAATGCATGAATCATGTTTGAAATGGAAAATCATCCAAGGTTATTAGAATTATTCCTTGGTGTATAATGGTGTACAAAAAAACTAAAGCTTCGGCTTGAATGCTACACATTTGCTTTACCCAAAGAGAATATTCATACTCAGTAAATTTAAAAATGTGAAAAACTCGTGTTTTCCGGAAGTATTGTGCAACCAATTGTCCTCGATTGGCTTCCATAAATGTTCTTGAAAAGTAGCCAAAATATCCTTTTCCTTTGACAATTAATCGTTATTTTTTACAATATCGTAAAATTTGATGTTTTTTCGGAAATAATTTGGGAAACTCGGAAGTAGAGATAAAATTAAAATTCGGAAGTGTTCTCCCCTCATTTTTACTTTCTCGTATACGAAGTATGCAAAGAGAAAGTATTGTAATCGTCAAAAAATTCGAACTCGAGATTTTGACGAATCTCCACGTTTTAGACCTCCCTGAGTCCGAAAAACACAATTTTGGAATTATGTGTGTCTGTCTGTGAACACGATAACTCGAAAACTATTAGAGATAAATGGATGAAATTTGGTATGTGAACTTGACACATAATTTGTAGGTTTCTATCAAATTTTGGACAAAATCAGTCCACGGGAAGTCTGTCTGTCAGTCTGTCCGCTGTCATGCGAACACTATAACTCAAAAACTTGAATAGCTAGATAGATAAAATTTTGTACACAGTTTTATTATCATGAATGCAGATCCGTATAAAATTTTGGGCCAAATCCGCCAAAGGGTTGACTGTCTGTCGGTCTGTATAATCGCATACTTGTAAAAATTATATCTCCTAAACCCTTTGGCTTAGATAAATAAGAATTGGTATGACGTTTGCTAATATTAATTATAGATCTGTGCTCAAATTTCGTTTTAATCCGTTAAAAAAAAGTTGTTCAAATTGCATATTTGGTTCAAAATGCACATTGCGACTGTGTGTTGGCGAGCGTTTCGCTTATTTTACTCAAGTTAGTATAGTTGGCATTTGACCTTGGCGGTCTACGAAGTTGTGAAATTATAGCGAGCCGCAAACACGCGCTTCGGAAATTATGGCAAACCCCAAAACGAAACTACGTTTTGACATTCTCCAGATGGACGCCTGTGATTAACCAGAGGTATGGTTTTATGTTGTGTGATATCTATAGTAAGATTTCGTACTCAAAAACGCTAAATAAAGTTGTGGTACCTTTTCGCGTAAAAATTGAGAGCATACGAATTTTTTTTTTTTTTTTTTTTTTTTTTGCAAAATATTAAGTTTTTGGGAATTCATAAATTTTATATGTTTCATTGTAAATCACCATTCATAATTTTTTTCTCAAAATAACCAGGCCTTGGGTAAATACCCCAAAAATATTTACCTACCAACTAGGTGTTTACCCACCCCGCATTACTGGTCGTATGCGAGAAAGTTTCGGGGAGATTACTCCCGCTGGTTCATGATTACTTTCATATAGGAGAGAGTGGAGTAAAACCAACACCTCCTAAAACCGGGTAACTTGATTTGATTTTGGAGTTTTAGTTCTCCTATCTAGCGGATAAATTCTGAAATACACTCCACTAATCAAGAAGAAGGAATGGTTATAAGAGCTGTGTTATTGCTGTTGCATTCATGCGTCTGATTCTATATATAGATACCCAAAGTACTTGTGCGAAAAAAATGTCTGTCAGTGCGAATGTAAATAAACGCAAAACCAATTTAAAATGTATCGAATATTTTCATTCAACGTAAACGCAGCGTCCATGTAAAGAAACTGTTTGTAAGTATGATTGCATTATTTTTGCGCTTATGTGTTTAACTCCATAGTGTAAAGAAAAAAAACTGGCTATGTGTTTAGGAAAAGTACTTCTTCCCGTTCACAAATTTGGTTCGAAATTTGGCATAGATCTACAATGTCTGTATCAAATTTTCTCGTTAGTGTGAGAAATACATACCAAATTTCATCCCTCTAGCTCGTTGCGTTTTTGAGTTGTCATGGCCCAAACAAAGAGACAGATTGACACACACACACAAAAATATAACCCTAAAAATGAATTTTATGAACTCGGAGAGGACAAAAGCGTTGAAAGTTATAAAAATTTCAAGGTCGAATTGCTTATATTGATTACAATCCTTCCTCATGTGACTTGCCTTCTTCGTGTACGAGAAAATAAAAAGAGTAGACTTTTAAGAAAAGAAAATATAATATTGCTACAAAAACCGTCCGGTGGGTGTACGTGAATGTAGTCCAACAAGCAGGATAATAAAAAATGACGCTTTATCCCGAGAATATTCCAGAAAAACATCTAGCACAAGTAACAAAACTGAACAGCACTTTTATAAATTAATAACACAAGCAAACAGCAGATCATTAATAAATATCAATAACAGCACTTTCAGTAACGCTCAGTGTCTATCAGCTCACCAGCTTGCACTGCAGATAAAACTCCAAAGAGAGATTGACTCACTCGTTTGAACTCCTCCGTATTTATAGCTTTTCCGACAAGGCGTGACGTCACATAGAATTCTCTCGACGTTTCTCCATATCTTCGTTCCTAATAGAGATAGGGTCGTACTTCTTGCGTTTTCTAGAAGCTTCATTTTGCCGCAAGGGCGAGGTTCTTTGACTTGGCATCCCCAGTAAGAACATCTGTAAATCTCTCTTTTCTGCCATAAGACTAACATAGCAGGGAAACACCATTACAAGTTCGTAACAATATGGAACCCAAGAAAGAGAGGCACATTATCTAACATTACAAAACCTGTTTAAAATTCCCAATACCTGTTGACCTTTGTAGTCATTATGATTAAAATGACTTGTAAAGATTTAAATTTTAATTATAACAAAATAATGTACATTTCATGCACCTTGCCCAAAAACATTACTGAGCGAAAAGTAAACGCATATAAAAATAATTTTGTAGGAGATATTTATAGTTGGAAGATATTGTCCCAGGTGGCAAAATGCGTATATATCTAAATGCTGCATTATAAAAACCAGCGGGAGTGGCCTCCCCGAAACTTTCTCGCATAAGACCAGTAATGTGGGGTGGGTAAACACCCAGTGGGTAGGTAAATATTCTTGGGTATTTACCCAAGGCCTGGTTATTTTGAGAAAAAAAATTATGAATGGTGATTTACAATGAAACATGAATTTCCCAAAACTTAATATTTTGCAAAAAAAAAAAAAAAAATTGCGTATGTTGTCAATTTTTACGCGAACTGAGGTACTACAACTTTATTTAACGTTTTTGAGTACGAAATCTTATTACAGATATCACGCAAGATTTCACCATATCTTCCAGCTGGAGAATGTCAGAACGAAGTTTCGATTCAGGATTGCCATAATTTCCGAAGCGCGTGTTTGCGGCTCCCTACAATTTCCTTCGTAGACCGCCAAGGTCAAACGCCAACCATACTAAATTGAGTAAAGTAAGCGAAACGCTCGCCAACACACAGTCGTAATGTGCATTTTGAACTAAATATGCAAATTGAACACCTGTTTTTTAACCGATTGAGATGAAAATTGGGCACAGATCTATAATTTATGTTAGCATCCGTGATACCAAGTTTTATTTATCTAAGCCAAGGGGTTATGAGATACAAGTATGCAATTATACAGACCGACAGACAGTCAACTCTTTGACGGATTTGGTCCAAAATTTTATACGGACCTACATTCATGACGATAAAACTGTGTACCAAATTTTATCCATCTAGCTATTCAAGTTTTTGAGTTATAGTGTTCACATGACAGTTGGACATACAGACAGACAGACTTCCCGTTGACGGATTTTGTCCAAAATTTGATAGATACCTACAAATTATGTTTAAAGACCACATACCATGTTTCATCCCCGTAGCTCTAATAGTTTTCGAGTTATCGTTCACACAGACAAACATAATTCCAAAATTGTGTTTTTCGGACTCAGGGAGGTCTGAAACGTGGAGATTCGTCAAAATCTAGAGTTCGAATTTTTTGACGATTACAATACTTTCTCTTTGTATACTTCGTATACGAGAAAGTAATAAAAGGAAAGAAAAGAGCGATTTAATAATGAAAATGACTCTGAAGAGACAAAAGTCTCACTTAATGAGTACTGAGAAAGTTTCAGCAAAAGATTTTGGGTCTTGATTGTGTTGACTGTTGATATTGTTGCGCAAAGCCAGATTTAGCCATGTTGGCCATGGTCACTGCTGAGATAGCTTAAAATGGAAAACGAAAGGCAAAAAAGCTTGCCCGAGATGCAAAAATTATCTTTGGTTATTACGAAAAGAACTTACTGACTCCTGTTTTTACTTTCTAGTATACGAAGTATACAAAGAGAAAGTATTGTAATCGTCAAAAAATTCGAACTCGAGATTTTAACGAAATAACAAATTGATAGTTATTTTTAAAAAAATTAAAAAATTAATTGTTAGAAATTTTTTTATTTGTATCAACATAGGTATATTTATATGTGAGAAAAAATACCATTTTGTTTATTTTCCTCGTACATTTTTGTTTAAGCTCATTACACAACAGAACATATCTCTAATAAAACACATAATGTAGAAGTAGTCCAAATCTATCTATATTTTATCCTACAGCAGTTAAATTTCGCCAAATCTAATTTTTAGTAGTAGATTTTCTATCTATATCTGTTTGCAGTTTATAAATTTCAATTTTCTAATTCAAAATTTATTATGTACTAGCTGTATGGCCCGGCGTTGCACGGGTAATCTTGAATAATGGATATCCCCGGGTGGAGAGAAGTGAGATGACGTGAGGCCTCGGGATCCATATATTTTCATACTAGCAGTACGCGCACGGCGTTGCCCGTGGGATCGGGACTTCAACAAAATAAAAAAAAAGCCCACATACAATTACATAAATGAAAGTTTTAAAAACGAAATCAAAACAGAAATATATATATTATTGAGTTGGACCGCCTCTTTTTCCTCTCGACCGAGTACCGTTAAATCCAAAACAATGTTAAAAAATTACAATGTGATATTTATTACACCGCAAGCAAAGTATGAAAGGCAAAGAAATAAGTTAAGACACACTTAAAAATAATAATCGAAGTCATCGAGTAAATAAATCATCTCCTCGCAGAACGCGAAAGTAATGACGTCACCCTGGCCCTTCAGCCAGTGAAATTGATCGCAACGTTCCGGAGACTGTCGTGGGCGGAAGCTTCGGTAGAGGAAACATATCGTTCAACTACCAGGAAAAAATTAATTTTAAAAAACGAAAAAAGATATTTTAACCATTCTTGTTTTAAATCCGACAGAACCGTTGCAGTTATAAGCTGAAAAATTTTCAAAATGATATCTTTATTAGAACATCGGATGCAAGAGTTTTAAGGATTCCAGAAAATTTTATTTTTGAAAAGTGACTATTTTTTAAAAAATTCCCAAAATTCAGTAAATTACGTTAGAAATTCGAAACTAACTTCATTAGAATGGAAATCGTGTGCTCTTTCCAATGGTTTATCTATTTTTTTCGTACAATTATTCCAAACCATTCTATTGAGAAATTAGTGCTAAAAATCAACCAAAACAACACAAAACATTAAATAAAAAAAATTTCTAGATTAAATTTTAAAATTTCGGCTTCGAGGTGTATTCAGTCACCATTACGATTACCTGTGTGCCAAATTTCATAGCTGTAAGTGCGATAGATTCATCTAGGCATCGCAGACACACATACACAAACATTGCCTTTTATAAGTATAGATGGCCCGCCTCCGTTTTTCCAACAAATATTGTCACTGACTTTTCCCAACAAACTTTACGAAGTTAAAACACTTTGATACAAAAAAAACCAAAAATACAAGAAAATTATATTTTCCGTTGTTAATAAATCCATATTGTCCCTCCGTGTTTTTGAGCATGCGCCGGGCGGAGTTATTTTCATCAAAATAGGGGGAAAGTAAAGAGTGGAAGGGTGATGTTTACATTTTACTGAGCGTGATCTAACAAACAACTCCGGAAATGCGCTCATATGACTCATTGCCTCATACCCCTTTCAGGTGTAAAATGGTCCGAAAATGGTAGTCTCGGAATCCGTTGCTGAACAGTACATAGAAGTTCGCTATTAAAAAATAAATTTAAAAAAACCAGCTTCCGTTAAATAAATAAAAAAAATGATGCAAGTACACCGTAACCGTTTGATTTTAAAAGAGGACTTCAGCAGACTCGACTGAAATTACTTCTTTTTTTACATTTTCGAATTTATGAATGTAGTTGCATTGTTTGGTGTGAAACCTGAAATTCTGCCATTCACAGTTATGTTGTAGTAAATCATCAAAGTTTCCGTATGATGTCAGAAGGGATTTATGCGCGGAAGAGGATCTTCAATTGACCCTCAAGAGGCCTAAAATTCATTTACATCACTATTTTCTTATAAATTTTTGTTTTTAAACATGAATTGTATTTAAAAACAAACAAATTTTACATTTTATTTTGTTTTATTAAAATTTAAATTTATTTGCAAATAAACAAATTTTGAATTTAATTTGAGTTTAATTGATATCTCTTGTTTTATAAATTTTTTCCCTGAATTTTTTTAAAGTTGAATTTTACTTAAAAACCAGCAGCTGTCCAAATTTAGATTTCTATGCAACTAAAGATATTTTTACTTTTATTTGAATTTCATTGATATTCCAGGCTTTATAACCATTTTTCCTAATTTTTTTTTCTTTAAATCGAATTTTACTTAAAAGCAAATAACTTTTAAATTTATTTGGGTTCTTTTAAATTTAAGCTTGCTTGCAAATAAATCAATTTTGAATTTTATTTGAGTTTCCTTGATATTCTTGGCTTTATAGTAATTTATTCCCTAAAATTCTGATTTTTTTTTGTTGTTTGATGTTAAAAAGTCAGTTCTGCAAAATTTAAATTTAAATATTTTCAAAAATTAAAAATTGTAATTTTTTTTTATTTTTGTCCATAGGTTCATTTTCTACTGTGAAAAACATTATAGATGTCTTTGACCCTAATTTCGATGTTGTTTGCAGCTCATTTGTTTGTTTTTTCTCTTACTGTAAATTTTTTTAAATGTCAGAAGTTTCCTTTTAAAATGAATCAATAGATGGTAACACATAACTTATAACATATAACATAACTTATGAAGAAATGATAAAAAAAACCCGATTTTTTCCAATGTTTATAAATTAAAACACGGAGGTTTGCTATAAAAGAAAAAAAACCTTTTATACAATTATACAAACAAGGTTTTGGGAAATAAATGAAGAAAAATGCAAGAGTTTCTAATGTCAAAAATGTCAATAAACAAAAAATGCAAGAACTTTGGATGTCAATCCGTCAATAGATGGCAGCACGATGAAAGCACTATCATTATGCACTTTTTAATTAATATCTTTTAACTAATTATAATTTCTGAATTCCAATGGTTGAAATGGATTCCTTGGATTATTTCCTGCCTTTTAGTACTTTCTGCTTGTTTCAGGATTCAGTGGTTCGTGAGAAGATAGCCGGACATAGATAGATACATACTTTTGTTTACCTTCAGATTTTAATAGTTAAGATTATTTCTTCACAAAATTTAGTCGTTCTAACTTTCATAAACATTTATATACTATTTCAGCGTAATAGAGAAATCGAATTTTGACAGAAACATTTTTTGAATCCTAGTATAATAAATTAATAAGTTTCTATATCATTTTTTTGTTAATTTTAGAAATTATTCTAGTTGTCACATGATGTCACATGTAATATATTTCAGGTTATCATGATTTTTAGCTAATGGATTAGAAAAATGGCCATTTTCAATATAAGTATCATCAAATCCTGATAGTTTACGATAGTTAATTAAAGATGAGCTATATATATATATATTAAATTTATTACTCAATTGACATGAATCGTATAAAATAATATTCGACATTGAGTTGATATAAGATTTATTTGGCGAAATAAAAAAAAAAAAACTAACTGTTCAGAAATTTTACAGGAAAAAAAAGTGTGGCAGAATTTATAAAATTAAATAATTTAAGATGGAAAACGGAGCAGAGATAAATCGGTAAATGAAAAATAACTATATTCAATGCATGTGAGAAGAATCTAAGGAAAAATTACGTAGAAAAAAAAAAGAAACAAAATAAAACACAGAAAGAAAAAAAATATTATATCTACAGTAAAGCAAGCAAATTTCTGTTCGGAAATGATATAGTTCAAGGTTTAGCAATCTATCGCCCTAAGTCAAGATTTAGCGTTCAAATCACGAAAAAAATTAAAGCTTATCGTGGTAACAAGCCGCTCTGGCCCAAGTCGAGCTTTGGCGTTTAAATGTCGATGATGTCGTCAGAATCGTGATGGCGATGATATTGCCAGAATCGTGGTTCCGATGATATTGCCGGAATCGTGGTGGCGATTATATTGCCGGAATCGTGATGGCGATAATATTGCCAGAATCGTGGTGGCGATAATATCGCCAGAATCGCGATGATATCGTCAAGGCTTTCAAAGCACACGGACAGCTTGTAGTGATTGATAATCAATCATCCTAGCTGATTACTTGTAAATGAGTCCAGATGGTCGATAAGGTTTCGTATGTTGAAGAACGGATAGCGCACGCAGGGGGTCTCCCTGTGACCGAAATGGGTGATCGTCAGTCGTCACTTCCCTTTTTCTTCAAATCGAGAGAGGGTAGTGGAAGGCAGAAAAGACGGGCAGAACTTGGTACTTCCATCGAACGACTTGATGCTGAGGTGAGACGATTCGATCGCCGCGATAACGATATTTCGATTTTTTAATAAATCGAGATCGAAAAATCGATTTCTTTCGAAATATCGGTGGTTTTTTTTCCTATAAATCGAAAATCGCCACAGCCCTAATAACGAGGGTGACTGTCGCCCGGGGCATAATATGATTTTTTTTCTCCCCCAGTCATCACCAGTATCTTGGCAAGTGTCAATGGCGCCCGGGGCATAACCTTCATTTTTTCGCTCCCACATGATATTTCACTTTAAAAAGTGACATAAATGCACTAATGTCTTGTTCCCATGGCACCCCTAAGTCAGGCGCCCGGGGCATCTATACCCCCCCCCCCTTGCTCCCCGGTCGCTGCGCCACTATCTACTGTCGCATTCTAAAAAGAGCAAGCAAGAAACAGGAATTAAATTCACAACATTTAACCATGGATTATCGCAGCTTTGGAAGTTTAAGAATTAAAGCTATTTTAAAGCTTTATGGCCAATATGGTTTTACTAGATTGTGGAGAGCTATGCAAACGGTATATAAAGAAATTCCTCTTGTAATTTCTAATCAAGATACCACAGGACAGTTTAAAATAAAAAGCAATCCAACAGAACATAGAACATTATTAGCTCGCTTATTACATTTTTATCATGTTGCCAAAATTGTTCCCAAAACATAAAAACACCCTTTCTAAAATATCTTAGAAAAACAGAAACATGCAGACATCATAACTTGATGCTTCGCGGTTTTAAACATTTGGCTGAGAAAGACAATCAGTTAAAACAAAACTCCTCATTTGACCCCGAAATTTGAATTGTCTTTTTATCTACGAGAAAATGCATTTTAATTTGTCTCCTTATCGGTTAGAATGAAAAATAACTTTTCGCTTGAGTAAATGTCGAGTTTATTGCATTCCAAATTACTTAATGAATTTATTCTTTATTATCAAATGATTCTGAAGATTCATTGCTCAGCCAAAATGACCTTGACTGGATGAATGTTAGGGTTTCGACAAAACGATGACGAAATTAGTATTTATTACCCTTCAATGAACTGCCCGGTCAGAAAACTTCAGTCAAGTCACAAGAAAACTTTAATCGCTCACATGCTTAGAAAACAATCTTAAGCGCCACACGTTTCTTTTTTATTTCGCTTTTCACGCTTGCCTGATCAATAGCGTTATCTAAAGCAATCTTATGCATTCTTCTGTGTGGCTCGAGATGTCTTTAGATAATTTCTTTTTAATTTCTGCTTCCTCCTCTTGATGAACGAAAGTGTTTTAGCAGCGTCGTGATGTCAGCTAAAGATGAATGACCACCACAGTTGATCGCCCGACCTGCGCCCTCCCGACTTACCGGTCTTCCTCTTGAGTCACCATGACGAAGATTTGAGGTGCATCACGCTTTGTTTTCCCCGAAGATTGCCACAGGAAAAATCTTCACTCATGCATTGATCCTCGTCACCCAGTTTGATGTCAACCCGGCGTAGAAAAGCGTCACGTTTTATCGTCCACCAAAATAACCTTGAAATTTTTCTCTTTGACAGATGATGCACAAACAACGTATAAGCTTCGACTTCTCTTTTTAAAAACCAATTCGATTCAGCAAACGATAAAATAAAATGACCGCGTTTGTAACTTCTTTATTTTGATTGGCAACTATGTGTAGAGGTGATTACAAATAAAGTAGCAGACGTGGAGCGCGTGATTTAAAAAAGAAAAGTAATATAATACAGACATTAAACAATGTCCAGTAAAACTTCGATTAACCGTCATTTGTTTCTGTTATCCGTCATCGTCTAAAAAAATCTAATCCGTCATTTCTGTACATTACTACTCTTATATTGAAGTTTATATTGATCGTTCTGTGAAATTAAATACAATATGTATGCATTATTCCACTTTTAAAGGATTTTATTTTCATTTTCGTTCCAAGCCGGCAGCGAAATCACGATTCTGTTCATAAGTATTGAGAGATTTCTGTTATCCGTCATCGTCTAAAAAAATCTAATCCGTCATTTCTGTACATTACTACTCTTATATTGAAGTTTATATT
>BGPR01000214.1:646047-777258 GCA_013235015.1 Araneus ventricosus | reverse complement strand
AATCACGATTCTGTTCATAAGTATTGAGAGATTTCTGTTATCCGTCACAGGCCTAGTCGGAAGATTGAGGGTTAATCGAAGTTTTACTTGCATTCTTACTTTCTCGCCTGCGAATTACACTAAGAGAAGTACAGCAGAACCTTTATTATCCGAAATGACAGTAATCACCTCCAGGGGTGGTGCCAGTGGGGGGACCGGGGGGGGGGGGGGGGGATCCCCTGGCGGAGAAAATTTTTGTGCGGGATATTCAACTAGTTGATAAATAAAGATCTGACGAAAATTTGAGACCAATTTCATTACATTCGTCCCCTCGTACAGTAGGTCGTGCCCCCATTCGGGCAAACTTTAACGCCACTCCTGACCACCTCGGATAATCTCAACTTTACAGTTTCCCAATGTTCTTTAAGGGTTTCGCAAAACAATATTCCGTTCAACAATGCGAAACATTCCGACACATTTACAGTGCCATGAAAGTGCATGCAGTACAGCGCCATTTTTTTCATGAAAATGAATGGAATTTGTTCACATCGCGGTTGAAGTTTTTAAGAATGGATCTGTGTGTTTTAGGTTTTTTTTTCATTTAGTTTAAAACATTTAGTTCTTTTCTATAAATAGTTTCTTGAGTTATAAAAGATCAACTCCAGATAAAGGCCTTTACGACCTTGGCGTCGTAAAAATCGGCTCCATCGCCAATTTGACAATCTTTTCTGAAAAATTCACTGCCTTTAATTGAAAAACGAAAAACATATTTTTTTACTGGTACCGGCTCGGTTAACTGAGACCTCGATTGATAAGAGACCCGATAATCGAGATTCTTCTGTATTGTAATCGTCAAACAATTCAATCTCGAGATTTTGGTGAATCTCTACATTTTAGATCTCTCCGAGTACGAAAAAATCATTTTTGGAATTATGTCTGTCAGTCTGTCTTTAAACACGATAACTTAAAAATGCAACTAGCCACATAGATGAAATGTGGCATGTGGTTTTATTACTAGAATTGTAGACTATATCAAATTTCGGACCTAATCAATCAATGGAAAGAGATCTAAAATATACACTCAATTTTTATCACTATACTACGACTCTACACCAAAAACGGATCGTAATGTGCAAGTATTCTAGGAAGTCGAGAGGAGAAGACTTCCGATTTTTGTAATACAAAAATGTTACCCTTAGAAATAGGTTAACATTTTTGAAACATGAAATAAATTGTTCTAATCTAAAGCGTAATAATTTTATCTGTTTTTTCTGGTCCATCAATATTTGGTGGTTTGAGAAATTTCTTTGAAACTTAAATTCAGATTCAAGATTCAAATTTTTTAAAGAACATAATCAGAATCAGGAATGAAGAATCTATACATATAAAACGCTTATGTGAATTCAAAATCGGGCCTAATTTGTCAGTCTGACTGAGTTATAGAGCTTTGAATATCGCTGACTTAGACCACTGTAGACTACGTCAATGGCTACCTCGAGGAAGATCCTCCGATCAACGCGTAGCGTTTGCTCGACGTGGTCGCTGATTGGTTTAAAATTATGAAATTCAAAACTTCATAACTCGGTCAATTTTAGTCGCAAAAAATGGATCCTTTTTTGTTTAAAATGTTAATGTGTCAAGAATATTTTACTAAATATGACTAATAAGACCGGGGGACTATATAGAAATTTAGACTTCGTAATTTTTCAGTAGTATATTCATTGACTATAATTCTTTACATCAATTAGAGCATTTTTCATACGGAAGTTATATGCCTATCTCTAATGGTTTATACATTAGATGTTGCGCCACGATTAGAGTGGACATCCTTATGTAATGCTTTGAATTAGGATACTTTAATTCTAAACACTCTGTATATTTAGATAAACACGCAAAATTGATTTAATTAGAATAATTAGAATTAAATTAGAATAACTTTTAATAGAAAATAAAAGTAATATTTATAATCATGCAACTTCTTTGTAGGAAAGTAGGAGGAACAAAATGCGCTTAAAAAGTTTCTCCGGTCCACACAACATTCTGCAAAAGTTCCTTCAAGGTCGAGAGAATAGTATCATACTGCTTTAAATTCTTTACGCGTTAGTAATAAGAATGCAGAGGCTGGATAGAATAATGTAACCAATTATGGATCGGTTTCACGATATTTATTTCCTTGAAAATGCTAAAAAATAATGTTATCATCATCATCTGCAGTCAACTGATCACTTAAGTTATTTCGAACTTTGGAGCATAATATAATTATATTTCAGATCGTTGATGTCTGCTCTTTAAAGTTGTGCAACTCTCATTTTTTCCCTCTGAAACTACTTACAGCTATCCAAAATTTAGCGCATGATTATCACTATTAAAACCATTCAAACTCAATATTTGAATTTACATACATTTCTAGCTTAACATTTAAGGACAATAGATCTTTATAACGAGAACTGGTACTCGAGATTTAGAGACAGGTCCTGCCGCCAATTTCTTATCACAAATTTGAAAATTCGCGCACGATGTATGGCTGCTGACTGGAACACAATAGAAAGGAAAGCCAATGGAATAATAATAATATAATTATAGTTAAATCTTTTAGCATATGTACCAATATACGATATACACGGGGGAAGGGAGGGCGCCGAATACACTGGAGCTGACAGAACGAATATAGTTAAAGTATTAAAGAAATTTAATTATTCAGTTCGTTTTTGCAAGAAATGAGCTTGCAAAAAACGAGATAGCGACCGTCACGGTTTTCATTAGTTTAAATCACGAAAAAATAAATATTAATAAAAATTTTAACTTACCCATTTGCTTTCAACATTAAAATCATTTACAACATTCTGCTACATTACTATATTTGCAATATTAAAAGTTGCAATATGATTGTCTTCCTGAAAGCTACATCATTTTTTTTCTCTGTGATCCATAAAACATATTCTAGGTTGAAATTACAATCCTCAATTGAACTGCATTTTTTTGTTTTATCTGTAAGTATTCGTATGAAAAAGGTGTCGCTGGTAAAGCGAAGTCTTTTTATGCTGGCAAAACGCAATCAATGCCTAACAACATATCCTTGAATTTTAATTTAATCTGAGCGGACAGCTTACATATCACGCAGTGAAAATAAATAAATTGTTTGGCAATGCAAGCAAACGATTTTTCTTAAATTGATTTAAAAAGCCGAAAACAAAAGAGAAAAATAGTTTAAGAATCATGAAATTAGTTTTTAAGGTCGCTGACCATTCGAATATTCCATTAAAAGTAGAGCTCTCGAAAGCGCCATATATACCCAATGTTAAACTCAGAAAGTAATCCGGTTTTTCAATTAAGAAGCAACAAAGAATATTCAAGAAGTGAGTGCGAATAGAGGTCACCGGTGTAATGACTTAACCGTTCGTAAAAATTCACCAAACAATCATTAAAAAGCGAGAAAACGTTATGGTGGGAACGAAAAATCAACTTTCAAGTTCGCTTGTAATATTTAAAATCCGTACCATCTGAACAATCGCACTAAAAAAAATTTTTTTTTAAACTCTAAAATGCATGGAACCTTCTAAAGCCAAATATGGATTATTGGAAGAAATGAAAAAGTCAAAATTCTTGCGAGACAGAGAACTATTAAAATAAAATATTTACTCACTTCAGAAGTAACACTTTTTTATTTCATAAGTATTGGGGAAATGGAGATAAATTTATTGAATATCTTATGCGCTTTTTTCCTTCAAGTTTTAATAAAAATATTAAATAATCTTTTTTTTTTTAAAAAAAAAAAAGTCAAATTCATTCGTTGTTATACTAAACCAATGACATAATTCATTTCGCCGTAAATCGAAGGAAATTTCCATTAACCCCTTAACATACAATGATGTCTCTGACACGATCATCGAATTACAGAATTTTTGCTATTTAAATCCGTATTTAAGTCAACGTAACAATTAGTTTTAAATACAAAAATCACTTGGACACGCTTAAAGGTCTCAAGTATCTTTTACCATATTCAATAGATTGAAATAATGAAAAAATATCACAAATGGTTGGTAGCATCTAATTAAGAGGTTAAATAAAATCGTATGGCAAGGGGTTAATATTACTCTTTTCATAGGCGAATCCGGGGGGCTATCGGTCTGCAGCCCCCCCCCCCCCCTCAGAGCTAAGTCAGAATTCTTCCTTTTATTTAAAATCACTACAACTGTTTTTTTCTTAATTTCCATTTTTACAAAAAACGTGACAACATTGCTTTCTGGCTTGACAAGTTCGAAAATTGTCCTACTTTTCTAGTCATTTCACTTGTGCTTGTAGCGTTGACGCGGTCGAGAACATTTTTTGGTTAGTTATTTCATTGTATTATGTATTAATTTATCGAAAGTATTGTATTGTTCTTTATGATTCTTATTGTCAAGTGAGTAAAGTCTGCAAAGTTCAAGAGTTTTGGTTCGCATAAGCCATGAGGTTTGACATTCTTCACGGCGATACAAAATTTTTATGACCTCAGCCCCCCCCCCCCAACCCAAATTCTGGATTCGCCACTGACTCTTTATTACTTTGGTGTTAAAAACAGATAAGATATTACATAGAAAACTTTTCGTAAAGGTAAGTCTACCAGACCGTGATATAACAGGGATAATTCAGGACTAAGCATGATTTCCCTTCTTGCATGCAGCCCCTCCCAAGATTAGTGACCCGGGCACCATTACTCCTCTCTCGGAAGAAAAATAAAAGTTACACCACAACTTCCAACAGATTCAAAGTCGCATTATCAAAATTGACCAGATTTTCGTTATCTACAATCCTGAAGTCAGGCTAGAGGGAAAAGTAGGGGTATTAGTAAAGTACAATTTTTTTGTTTGAAATACGGACACGCCGGGGAGGGGGAGTCAAGAGTCTTGGGAGCGGTAAAAATATAATATAAAATTTTAATAGCTGCATCCAACGACCCTCATTCATAACACTAATCAGTGGCGAATCTAGACCAGGTCGGGGGGCTGAGATCATAAAAACTTTGTATCGTCGTGATGAATGTTAAACTTCAAGGCTATAGTAAACCAAAACTCTTTAACTTCATAGACTTTACTCACCTGACAATAAGAATCAGAAAGAACAATACAATGCATTCGATAATTTAATAAAAAGTACGATGAAATAACTAGCCAAAAAATGTCTTCGACCGCGTCAGTGCTACAAGTACAAGTGTGGAATGACTACAAAAGTAGCAAAATTTTCGAGCCTTTCAAGCTAGAAAGCAATGTTGAAACGTTTTTATTATTTTTTTAAAGAGAGAAATTAAGAAAAACATTTGTAATGATGTTAAATTAAATCAAGAATTCTGGCTTCGCTCTGGGGGGGGGGGCGGTAGCCCGATAGTCCCTCCCCTGGATTCGACACTGACACTAACAAAGAGTTTGAGGAAGTGAAAAAATTAGAACATCAGAATGCAAAGAAGATGCAATTTTTATTAATATTTGGTCAATAAAAATTACATCAATGAAACATAGAATAAAACAAAACTACCAAAACGCTTAATTTACAGTTTGAGTTGGGACATGGATAAGGAAGTCATCCACTTTCTCATCACTGTTTTCGTTTTTTTTTGTCCCTATAGATACTTTTCAGAGGAGATAATTTTATTCAAGAAAGTCTAATATATTTCTTTACTTTTTAATAGAATCATGGAAAGGATAGAACGGAATTAGCGTCGACGTTCACCAATTCTTTTATAACTAGCATGGACAGCCACCCTCTCTCAACTGTCCAAATGGACGCTATCATCGAAAAATTGCGTTCAGTGGAGTCGATATGCCATGCAGGTAGGGCATACTTTGGAGATAAACTCTTCTTAATATCCAAGCAAATTTGCTCAGCCAAATCCATGTTATTCGCGAGTAAAAAATAAATAAATAATAATCACTAGACTAAATAAAATTGCGAAGTATATGCGTATCGTAGTTCGGAATTCGCCAAGTCCAAGCAGAGCAGAAACCTTCGCATTCTATGACGTCACTACTTCGGGAGGCGCCAGAAAATGATATTTACCGATTTCTTGCCTGCGGTGCATCGGGGTAAGGTTTGTAAATATGCGGCCCGAACAAAAGCCGGGAACGGTGCAAAGTTTGCTTACGGGCCTTGAAACAAATTCAGTGCAACAAAATAATTCATTGCATTTGCTACTCATTACATTGCACAATTTGGTATAATAAGTACTTAAGGAATGCATGAAAATAATAAATAATTAAATTATCTTTATAAGATTAACATTTCAGTCACACAAAATAATGTTAATAAAGCAAATAGCAAAATAATTTATTCATAAACCTGTAAAATACAGTCTGGTATGCGACTTACTAGAATAAGATTACAATATGCGATTTTTGTTCCATTTTCTTACATGTTTTATAGCAAATTCTTTGATAGTTTTATCATAATTTAGCTTTTTGGTCTATTCGGTAGATAAAATGGCTAAAGAGTAAATCGTTCTTGACTAATGCTAGATCTTCAAGTAAATTTTTATTATTATTAGTTTTGAGAAAGATCTTTCTGCAAATACGACGGTGATTGGTAAGATCTATAATAATTTTCAGAAAAGTAGCAAAATTTCGATACTTTTCAAATAAATTATTTTTAACACTTTCGGGATTGACAGGACATAATAAGTATATTCAAATCAATGCAATTTTTTAAAAGATTAGAATTGACAGGGTTAAGAAAATATTGTAATATTGTGGTTCTGGAAGGAAAAACTCGACGACAAATTTGGATTTCATTAAAGATATGAAGGCAATCAATTTTCATTTTTCAAAATCCGTCAGTGACGGGGGGCCTTGTCTGAACGCCCCGCGGACCGCCCCTGCAGGGAGACATATGGAAATTTCTACAATTTTAAACAACGAATTTTCAGAAATTTAATTTCCTATCGCCGCATTCAGTGGCGTAACTCTGGACATTTTGAAAATCCGGACACTAGCGCGGACGTAAACTTGAAATCCGGACGTATGGTAACCCTAGGTATATATAACTAGTAATTTGACCTGTCCTTACGGACATATAGTTATAGAGCCACTATCGAGAACGCCAGTGAATGCGAGTGCAAAATTTCGGCACAAAAGTGCACTGATTCATAGGAAAAAGGTTAAAATAACCAACACAATTTCTCACAATTTCAAATTCCTATACGCACTTTCAAACTTTCCTAAACACAAAATCTTGATTAATTACCAAATAACATAAACTAAAATACAATCATAAGGAAAATAAAGAGAGAAAAAAGAAAGCTTAAAAATATAAACAGGGTGCCCACTTAAATAAGGGCCCCCCCCCCTTAACTTCAGAACGACGGCAGATTTAGTCATGAAAGTAGTGTCTATGTACAGTAAAACGTCTATGCGTTATGCGATGAGACAGCTTACAACGCCACCTGATGGCAAACTTTTGAGTTAGCGTTCCTATCTCGAAAACGGTACAAAATAGCAAAAATAATAGTCATGAAAGTAGTGTCTATGTATAGTAAAACGTCTGTGCGCTATGCGATGAGACAACTTACAACGCCACCTGATGGCAAAGTTTTGAGTTAGCGTTTCTATCTCTAAAACGGTACAAAATAGCAAAAATATTTCAATTACGAAGTTGTAAAGCGTTATCGATTGAGTACAAAAAGACACCTTCTGCACATTAATACGAAGAACAGAATGCTTCAAATGCACGTGTATTTGTTCGCATTTTCCGAAATTGTGACGTCACAAGACATGGACAAATGGAGAAAATGTTATTTTTCGGGCACAAAATGACCACATTATACTTTTTCCTGTGTAATAATTCAAATAGCAGGTGTATGAACCTTAACACAAGCATTGCAGGACTTTCGAAGACGTATTACTGTTGCTTGTGCTCACTAACTTATGCTAAAACATGTGCAAAGTGAAATTCAAACAAGGGCTGAAATCTGTATCGTAAATGACGAAGAGCACTTTGAACACCGAAAATAAAGGTATCTTGTGATAACTAAGTTTTTTTTTTCTTTCTATTTTTAACCCGTTTTGTGACGTCACAGTTTCGGAAATCTCAAACAAACAATTGTGCATTTTAAGCATTCTGTTCTTCGTATTAATGAGCACAAGGCGCCTTTTTGTACTAAAACGATAACGCTCTACAACTTTGTAATTGACATTTTCCTGCTATTTTATACCGTTTTCGAGATTGGAACGCTAACTCCGGAATAAGCCACCAGGTGGCGTTGTAAGTGGTCTGATTGTATAGCGTATAGACGTTTTACTATACCTAGACACTACTTTCATGACTATAGCTGCTGTCCATTTGAAGTTAAGAGGGAGTGGCCCTTATTTAAGTGGGAACCCTGTATACAGAGGAAACAACAAATTAAAACCTAAAGATGCAACACACTGCATCTCAAGAAAAAGGCTAAATCAACCTGTACACAATTTCTTATCACAGTTTCAAATTTTCCTTATACATAATCTCAAACTTTCCAATACACAATTTCTTGAATAATAACTAAATAACATTACAATAAATAATAACAATAATAATAAAGAAAATAAGAAGGAAAAAAATGAAAAGAATATAGGAAGCCACATATCAGACAAAAATAATAATAAAAGCAAATGTAAATAAATATAAAATAAAATAAATCAGAAACAAGGCTTTTAATGGAAGCTCCTCATTCAGTCTGATGACTGAAATTATAGTTATGTGAGAAAGTTATATCTGTATATGAATTTAAGGAATTTCGAGAAAAAACTAAAGTGTACCCCAATAATAATAATAAATCACCATTCTGGAACACCTGGCGCATGTGCTCTGCGCTTGCATAGCATGAGCAGGCAGCAAGCACACGAATGACTGTCGCGAAATCTCTACAACAAATAAATCGATTGTATGCGCTCCTCTGTCAACTAAACAGTTTAGTCGAGGTGGAATCGCGTGGCGGGCACATAAACTCAGCTGAACTGTTTAGTGGAAAAAGGAATCGCATGTATGCGCCAAGCCTAAAACTTAGGAGGGAGAATTCTACAGAAGCGAACTTTTTTTAAAGTTTAAATTTAGTTTTTTCTTCTTAGTATGAACTATATAGACTAATAAGTGAAAACAAGACAATCAGGGATATACAGATAAACATGTAGCCAAAAGTAAAAAAAGAAGGAAATAAAAGTAATCCTAGAGTAATTCGAAGGTAACTAAAAGCAGAAAACTAAACAAGGAATCCATTCAAGTTCACTTTCTCAAGGGCTAAGAACTTTTCGAAATGGATTCAAAGGAATGTTTGGGAAATTTTCCATAAGAAGCAAGCCATTAGGCTAAAACAAAGCCTCTCTTAGCCCGAACTTCCCAAAACACAGAATCCCAGGCGTTAAACATTGGCGTAATTTTTTCTAACTTTATTTCTTTCTTCTTAAAAAGTTCTTTTGTTATTTTACTTTAATTTTTTTGTTTGCATATTAAAATTTCTTTTCTTGTTCTAGTTTTAAATTTTACTTATTTTGTAAAAAACCTTTTAATTTTTTTTAAAATTTGCTATAGATTTTTTCTTGTTGTTTGTTTACATGCTCAATCAGGGATATTTAATTCAAATCCAAGATACTTTTGAGATCTGGGTCAAAAAGTCGAAAATCTGAACTGGCTGGACATCGGTCACTTTGAGAGTACAACAAACGTCGAAGAAGATAAATCGCTTTCATTTAAAATGGACTTTTTAAAATCTAATATATATATATAAATTAAATTTAGTTCGTCGTTTTTTAACTGTTTAAAGGGCCATTTTTTTCTAGTAGTGCTATAGTAGAATTAGCTTTGAGATTGAGATTCATTTGAAGAAAGACATTCATTTAGTGCATTCATTAATTTGTGTTAATTAATTTTGCTGATTAATTATTAATTCAAGACACTTCGTTATGGTTTGAGATAAGAAACTGGAAAATCTAGGTTTTTGTTTCATCTAAAAATTTGGCGAGAACTTATGCCAACCTTAAAAAATGCATTTAAAAATTTATGAAGTCGGTGGAAAGTATACTTACTACGGCCTTATAAAGGGTTAATACGAGTTATTTAATTATTAGTAAAATCCGGGAAAATCCAGGACATTTCATTCGAATTTGCGACAAATCCCGAGTCAATATTTAGTAGTCAGAATTTGAGACTCTCCAGGATCATCCGGCACGTCCAGGCCCGGATTGGCCAGGGCTGCAGATTAAGCCCTGCAGAGGCCCTTAGGCAATGTTAGTTTCGGTGACCCCCGTTTCCCTCCCTAATATCCAAAATAAGATATTTTTTATTCATTTTAATTAATCTCTATACATGCAAGTTTTTAAGTGACACATAAATGACAAACTGAAACAACAAAACATTTAAATTGCGGATCACCATCAAAAGAGTTGGTTTTATAATAAAAATTCTAAAAATTTAAATAACGATTAGAAAATCTAAATTTAAAACTAATATTAAACATAAACTTAACATTTAAAAATTTACAAAACATTTTTGAAAGAATCTGAATATTGTAATACAAAGATTCCCAGAGCTGTTGACTCGTCAGTTAGTCAGCCAACTGCGATAAAAGTCGGACCATATTGATCTGTAAACAAATTTTAGAACATGGAAAAAAATTCTAAGAATAATGTTATGAAATTTAAGCAATACTTAATTTGAATTTGAATATGTTTGAGTACATCGACCTTATAAATCAAATGTAGGCGCGGAATTAGATTACCTTGAAACTACCACCTCTGGGCCCCCCAAAGTTCTGGGGCCCATAGGCAGTTGCCTACTTTGCCTATTTAGTAATACGGCCCTGGGGACGTCTGTTCTAATTATATTAGCATACTGAAGGCCAAGACGTTTTACTACAAGTCATATTTATTTTGGAGTGACACAAAACTATACTGTTCGCTTCGAAAACCCGAGATTAGCTCGTTTGGACGATTTTACTAAGGAAAGGAGTGACAGGTGAATGCTTTTCCAGTATTTTCTTGCTAGGCCATGGCCTTCGTCCAGTTAGGCGTATTTTTTAAAATTGGTCTTTGCTGCAAATCAATAAATAGAAATAAAGTGCTTCAATATACTGCTAAGTAAAATGTAAACATCTCCCCCCCATTTTGCACTTCACCCCTATTTCGGTGAAATCAACTCCACCTGGCGTATGCGCAAAAGCGAGGAAGGTTTTCGTATCTGAGGATGATTAGTACTTCATTAATACCAAATGTGCATTAATGTTTATGTATTGCTTAGGAATGCGCTTAATAATATGATAATGTTTAAAGGCTGGATAGTAACTGTAAATTGCGTGATGCAAAAATCGTTAAAAACGCTCTACAGGGCAGACCGTTGGACCTGGATCTACCAAATATGGGATGTAGATACTTATTGGGTAGTAAGCACTTTCAAACAGAAGGTTTTCCAAAATTTTACTTATATTTTTAATTGATTAAAAATTAGTCGAAATTTTAACGTATTTCCTCAATAACTTTGGAGCATATTATCGAACAAAAACTATTTATACATACTTTAAAATTCGAAATAATTAGTTTTTTAGTTCAAATTTTATTTCCGTACATTAGAAACTCGTTTATAAACACGCGCGTTGAGACGATATTAAATACAGTTAAGGTTAACCGAAACCCGGATTATGCAAAATGCCTCTGAAATCGCAAATCCAAGGAGTCTATTCTGGTACCCCCGGTTGGGTTGGGTTCCGCACGTTAACAACGGAATCCAACCCAACTCCCAACCCAACCGGGGGTACCAGAATAGACCCTTAAAGCGGGGGGGGGGGGCACGCCGTACTGTACTGCACGGAAATAATTGTGAAGGCGAGCCTTTTTTGCAACGATATCCCCACTTTTTTCTTTTAAGCCTCACCAAGTCAGCGATTAATTTCAGAAAGCTAAAACGAAAATCAATGGGTATTAATGATATTAATTACGACATTGTTTACCTGTGCCTGTCAGCCGTATTGCGTCCAAACTGTAAGAACGAATATTGTGCCCGACGGAGGGGATTGAATAATGAAATACAGTGACAGTCCCGTACATACGGGACGCAGTGGCAAATCCGGGGGGGGGGGGGGGTGGGGGCTGCAGCCTCCCCAGAGCTAGACCATAATTCTTTATTTTATTTAAAATCCCTACAGCTGTTTTTCTTAATCTCCCTTTAAAAAAGTGACAACATTTTTTCCTGGGTTTTGACAGGCTCGAAAATTTTCCCACTTTCGTAGTCAAAAACATGTTTTTGCTAGTTATTTCATTGTATTTTTTATTAAATTATCGAAAGTATTGTATTGTTTTTTATGATTCTTATTGTCAGGTGAGTAAAGTTAAAGTGTTTTGGTTTACATAAGCCATAAGGTTTGACATTCGTCACGATAATACAAATTTTTTTATACCTCCCCCCCCCCCCCCCCCGACCCAAATCCTGGATTCGCCACTGACGGGACGTATGGCAATCCTACTTTTAGAGCAAAAAGGTTCCCCACCCCCTGGACTAGGAGTTCTAATCTTTAATTTTTTTAATTTTTTCTTTCTTATTTTACAACGACTGAAATTGTGTTCGCAGCGGCCCCCCCCCCCTCCCCTCCGTTTGTTCAATTGTCAAAAAGCGTGCAACTGTATGCGCGACGCAATCATTTTCGAGAACACGTTATTAGTACCTCATTTACTTAAATCTCACTTTTAACTACACCCCAAGAAATTGTTATATGTAGATATAACAATTGCTAGTCAATTCGTTTCAACAATAGTAGGTATAACAACAAAATAGATAAAGTATCACCGCATGGATCCCTTTGTCATTTTATTTTAATCATGTATTCAGAACTCTGCTACCTGAATTTTTTTTTTATCGCTATATATAATTGTTTGTATTTTCTAAGCTCTTTTAATTTATTAACTAATCTTTGTTTACGAGGCGATATTCACTCTACCCGTAATTAAGTAAAAGAAAAATATTTTCACTTCTTAATCACAATATTCCGTCTATTCTTTAAAACCGGAAGGTTGAGTTACCTCTCTTGAATGCTGAATGAATGAATCATAATAACCTTCACAATCCAACCTACTCTTATGAGGAGGTGCAAGATTTTCATAATCTAGCGGTACTCAGTAAGCTCTATATCCGTTGCATTATTAATTACTCGTAAAAAAAATGAAAAGAAAAATTTGCAGAACAAGCAGCTTTTAGCAAACATTATTCTTTGGATTTCGTCAATTTTTATTCACAATCGTAGAGCTTCGTAAATTTTTCATCGTTTTTAAAGGCTATTTAAAGCAATTTGCAGAAGCTTTTTTTCCCCCCAGTCCTCTTGATTTGATTTGTTTTATTAATGGGAACATTTTGGAGCTATTGGGAAAAGATATGTATATCAGAAAATAAAGATATCTCTAGTCTCTCTGGCTTCTGGGGGAACACATAAATCGTGTCCCTTTATTCTTTTGCAAGCTTAACAATTTCAGGTATAGGAACATACAAATCATGACCCTTTATTCTTTTGCAAGCTTAACTATTTCAGGTATGTGACATACCTGAAATTGTTAAGCTTGCGAAAGAATAAAGGTACACGATTTATGTGTTCCCCCAGAAGCCAGAGCTGTCCCTGATAGCAAGTGCAAAACACATTTTTGCTTCCATTCAAAGTAAAAGTGTACGGACCAACTGCAGGACTCTCCCTCCTTCCCTTACTGACTCCGCTGTTTGCAATTCTGATTCTGCGGTCAGATAGAGGCGAAACTTCTACACCTGCAGCCCACTCCCCAGACTGTCGCTCTCGCATCAATCACTACCGCCAGTATGCTTGAGCCATGACAGAGCAGTGACTCATTGTTGCTGGACAGAGCAGCATTGTATTAATTCCATAACCAGAGTGCAAAAAATGCTTATATGCAGTTGGCTTAATGATGGGAGGAGTTGAATTTTGACCTTCTGACTATGTTAAAAACAGGGCCGTCTTATCAGTGGGCTAATTGGGCTGTAGAGCAGGGGCGCCATTGATCAACGGTCGCCTAAAAATTTACAGTACTGATTTTATTTTAATTTTGAGCCAAGAAATTATTTAATTATAATTTTAAATACATTAATAAGTAAAAATATGCTTAGGGCTTGTAACTAGACGGCCATCGAATTTATAATGTCACATAAACGTGTATACTAGTTTAAAAAAATATTGTAAAAGGTTCATTAGAGATCAGATGACTTTTTGTGTTTGCTGCTCAATTATTTAATTAGGTATGTATTTTCGTTTGGTCCTGGTTATAATTTTGATGGGGCGCCAAATTACTCTAGTCCAAGGCGTTCAAATTTATTAAGACGGCCCTGCATAGTTAGAAAAAAGTAAATTCTTGTTCTAAGCCCACGAATTATGTTTCGGTTCCACGTTTTATTCAAACAGTCGCAACCTACTAGTTACTATGCAATTAAGTGAACATTGTTGTCACTGGGCATTTAAACTATGTCCACTTGTTCATGCTATAAGAATATCACTATCCTCACTTTATATCTAATAAAAATCTATCCTCAAATATCTAATAACATTCAATTGATCTAAATTTAAAAGGTGCGTTGTCTGATATTTGATCGTATCTGAAAGTTAGCGAAATGGTGCCCGGGGTATAGTATTTTTCTTTTCGCCTCACCGCTCACTGATCATGCTTGTCGCTTTAAGCGCAAAAATATTTTATTCTTGGGGCGGTGGTGCATCGATAACCTCCTCGTTACGCCACTGAATAAGTTAATCTCAGACTGAATGAGGAGTTGATTTCATTAGACAGAGGCCAGCTATCGGCTTGTTAGATCTCACACTTTGAAAACGGATCCACTATACAGCTTCAAACCATACTTAAAATTCTAGAGCAGTTATTTGAAGAAAATTTAATGCTTATTAGTAGTCTCGAAAATGATGAAACAGGAAAACAGTATTGAAACAGATATTTCCAACAGATTTACCTTATCCAGTATGGCACACAATTTTCGGGATCCTGAAAATTCTAAGCTGAGACCAAGGTCGGATTTAGCCTTTGAACCGCTTCGTGCAAAAGTAAAAAAATTGCGCCCCTATGGAACTACAATGCATTTTAAAAAAAAGGTATATGGTCTTTTTTTACATTTTTCAGCGAACGCCCAAAAAACAACAGTGTAACTCAGTAATTGACACAAATACTTATTACTTTTCACTTAAAATACTTCGTTTAAAGAAACAGTAAATAGAAGTATAATTCAGATGAATTTTTTTACGTACTTTTAGTTCAGAGAATTCTCTAATTAATTCAGAAACATCTAAACTGCTACTCATAGTTTTCTTCTCATTTTATTTTAGCAATTTTGCGCCCCCGATTTTTTTTACTCCGTGCCGGGGCAGGGACTAAGGACTAACAGAGTGTTCGTCCAGCCCTGCTAAGACTGTTATTGCGAAGACTCTACGAAGTGAAACTGCATCAACATTTGGCAATATCCGAAACTGATCAGTTATGGCTCGACTAGTGTCCTCAAAACTCAGAAGAATGTGAATAAATTGCTCTCCTGCGCGTCAAAGGTGAATGCAATCGAACAATTCCGTCATAAATTCCAATTTTCATTCCCATGACCTTTACATTTAATGAATACGTGTTTCCATTTTAACGTTTAGCAGACGAAAACGGGAAGAACAGGAACGCAAACGGTCTTCCAGCGAATCCGAAAGAGAATAAAAATAAATAAATAAAAGTTAAAGGAGAGAGAGAACTTCGGTGAAGTGGAGAACCTTACTGCACGGGGTGATAGGACCGCCAATCACAGCACCACCGCTACGAAACTTGAAACCTCCTTCTACGTTCTGCTGGTCCGCCGTCTCATTCCCCCGTCCACCCACCACACTTGCCTCCCTCCACGCATTTGCCGGCAGCCCCTCGCATTTCACGACGAACTTTGCCTCTTTCGCTCCGCGCTTCGTTTTCTTTGTTCGTGCTCACAGAATCCGGTGGGCTTCGCGTCTGAACAGGTCGAATGCCTAGGTGTTCCAGTGTCAAACACAAGTCCCCCATCCCCTCTGGCCGGAAAAATGAAGTTCCCCATCTTGCTGATCACTTACGGTAAGGCACTTTTCTGTACTCTGTCCGAATCCGGAATACTTTCATAAATAACGAACACCGGTTGAATGAGTGCCGCTGGCGAAAAAAACTGCACTTGACAGTGGGTGGCGTTGAACAACCTGTGTCGGAAAAACAACTTTAAACTTAGTTAAAACTTGTAAATCATTGCGTGGTTTTTTTTACATTGTTTTGTATCATGTAAAATTAGTAAAACATGTTTTTTACTTCCATAATCTACTAGTAAAGCAATAGGAATTCAAAGAATGACATTATTTTGTTTTTATGATTTAAAACAGTAAGGTTTATATTTTTATTTTTAAAAAAAAGTTTTTTCTTGGTTGTTAACTTCTATTTAAAGTTTTTAACTTTTTTATAAAAATTACATCGCGAGGCAATTGGCAGCACATTTTTCTTAAACTAGTCCGAATGAATTGACAAAATACTCACTGAAAAGTGATTAGTCTTTGCATTTGAACTTCATGATTTAATACTTTCTTTCGCAAACAGAAGACAAGAAAGTCACCGGTCTAAGTTTGATGTTGTGAAGTGCACCTATCATATTCACGGAACTGACAGGTGGTTGTTTTCTTTTTCTGCGGGTGCGTGAAGGTTTCTTTGAAAGTCAAACTGTAAACATTCCCTTATACTTCATTTTCTCGAACTTACTGACGTAATATTAATGCAGTTATGATTCATTTAATTGAAAAATAAATTGCCCTCTATCAATCCTTTGTGATCATTTTCAGTTATTTAATCCGATTATTTTACATTGTTTTTGATGCTTTGTATCTTGCTATATTTAGAGAACTCTGACAATTTTTAGTTTAAGATTAGTAGATATATTTAAAATAATAGCCATCAGACGAGGGTTTTTTTTTTTTTTTAATTTCTCCGCAGTAATGTTTACATTTTGAAATTGAGAATAAAAAAAATATTGTTAGATTTTTAAACTTTGTTATAATTGCCAACTTTTATAGCATTTACTCAATTTAAAAAAAAAATATTTCATTTTATATAAGACCAAATTTATCTTATAGTTAGAAGAAAAATATAATTAAAGCATTTACTGGAATTACTGTTTTAAAAATTTGAGTGATACATGAATGCTAGACAATACACTTTATTCTTCTACAAATTTTTTTAATATTGCCTAGTTCTAGTTCTTATTGACATTGCCAGAGCTTTACAGATAGTATTAATAAATCTTTGGATATTTTTGGAAGAAGCCTTACCTTAAAACTTAACTGATTTTTTTTTTTAGTTAATAGGAATTAAGATAATTCCTGTACTGTTTGATTTTTCAAAAAGGCATGATATGTGAAGATTGTTATTTTTTTTTTCTGAATGAATTTCTGAAGTCCAACCTAAAAGAATAATTAAATTTTTAATTTCATAAGTCTACATATTAAAGATTTCTTTTAAAAATTTGAAGGTTCTTTATCCAGTTATTTTTAATAGTGAAGTAGAGCTTAAATTTATTAATTTGAAATCTTTGCATAATGAATTTATGGTTTATGTAAAAAATTAGGAATGAAATAAATACTAAACAACTAAATTTGATATTATTACTCTATTCATTGTATTAAAAAAATCTAAACATGAAAAATTTTAATGAAATATTACCTTCTTTTATTTCATCTGCTTTGTTAACAAATATGAGCATTGAATTTCCAAAATAAGATATTCCAGAACTTTTAAAAAAAAGCTATTAGTTGTTCATTTGAGTTTCATTATGAGGTAAAAAATGAGTTGTTCATATTATGAAAATTAACTGATAGGTTCAGTTATATAATTAATCAGGTTTATTACAAGAGCCAATTGTAACTCTTCTAAATCTGAAGTTCTCAAGATTATCAAAAGTTTCCAAATGTGAAATGAAAAATGATATTCTGAAATTCTTTGAATAATAAACACAACACCTAGACTTTTCATTTCCATGACTGTTTCATTGTAAATGCTACATCATAAAATTTGCTGCCTTGCCCTTTAAATATTTTAGAGCCTTCCTTATCTGCTTTGCAACTGTTATGATCTAACAATGTTTACTTTGCTGCAGATGTTTTGGCTTAATTCTGTGAAACCTTAGAAACACCACTTTCCTGGCAAAAGTGTGTTAATAAAATTCAGACTCAGGTAGTCTGGATTCTCTTTTTCTCTGATTGAATCACATGAAATAAATTTCAAATGTTTCTCTGTTAAGGCACTGATATTGTGTGACTATTTCTTATTGTAAAATAATTGTAAGATATAGAAATTAGATTTCCTTGGAATAATAAATGCAGTAGTAAAAAATGAAATTGCTGTACTATTAAGCTAATTTAAATGGCATTGAAAAAATTATTATCAAATACCTTAGCTATAAGAAATAGGCAATACTTACATGATGCATTTTCTTCTTGTCATGTACTGTCTTGTTCGTAAATAATTTGCTGTTTACTTAATTGGATTAATTTGCATGATTAAATGAAATTTTAATGCTCAGTCTTCTTTGTTCAGTTTTTTAGCCCATGATTGAAAAGTAGAAACAATTGTATTAATATTAGTTACAAAAATGCCACTCAGGGGCAGCCCATGTGTAAATATTTACATGATAGCTATGCAGTTTTAGTGTTATTATTATATTTGTGGAAGATTTAAAAGTAATGAACAGTTGAAATTCTGAATCAAAACTGGGGTTGCTCAGATCTTAATTTTCCCTGTTTCATTGTTAATAAAAATATTTAAAAAATCAATTTTAGGCAGATGAGTTGTAAATTAATATTTAAAATGAATTAATAATGATTTATATTTGATTCCTTTTAAGTGCAGACTTACCCAATCAAATTAAATAGAAAAAATACTGGTCATGAGTTGTAGAGAGCTATGCATTACAATGAAACTTTTTATTACTTTAAAACTTCTTTTAATGAAATGTACGCTTAGCATAATATTGCTACAATGTCTATTTTTTTGCAGTTTTTGTACAGATCTCTTCATGTACTCAGTCTGATGTTCCTGCTGAAGAACTTGCCCAGACGAACCCTATGGCAAGCACCTCAGCTTACCCTGCATTGAACTCTGAGTCTGAGACGAAAGAAGCGTCTTCGAGCGATTCCTCTACTGTCACTGCTTCAAAAGCTCATGACTCTAGCCAAGACAGATATGACACTACTACAGGTTCACGTTCTACAGCATTTGCCAAAATAACTTGGAATCCTGTAAGCAGTCTGGTTCTCTCAACAGATGTACTGACAAAAAGCCCTGATTATGAAAATACATTTCCATCCAGTTCTTTACAAAACACTACACAGTACTCTGGAACAAATGCATTTAACTATCAAACACCTCCATCTATCTTTGAAAATTTGGATCACGAAGAAAATGAGCTGGATTCAGACACAAGGGTGACAGATATGTCTAAGAGTCTGAAGACTACATTGAATACTGATTTACCACCACTGTATACTCACAAATTTGAAACAGTTCATACAGAAAGCCCAACTGATAATCCACATGTTTTACATCGCAGTGTGCATCATTTATTATCTGAAAGTGAAGATGAACCTATCTCTGTGAAAACCACTAAGCTTGATGCATCATTTGAACAGAATGTGAAAAGTTCAACTAGAATACCAATGTCACCAGTCTCCGATTATACTATAGTAGAAGGTTCCACTTCTGCCTCGGCAACAGAATTTTCAAACCCAGAATTATCTGCTGAAAGCAAAGAAATGTTTAGTATTCTAACAAGAGATGAAACTATTACGACTGATTCAAGTCTTTTTAGTTCTACCAAAGGCATTTCTGAAAATTTGTTCAGAATCAACATGAGAGAAACTGAGAATATGGAAAATTCAACATTTATTACTGAGAGAATCAAATTCTCAGATGATGAGAATTTGAAATCTACCACATCTTTAAATATAGAACTAGATGCTGAAAATAGGGAACAAGAATCTGATTTCTATGATTCCAGTCTAGATCCAAATTCTACTTATACAGAATCATCAAAAGATCTTGAATCAGTAAAGACACTCTCATCTTCTGAAAAAAGTAGTGAAGGACAAGAACTGACATCAAGTCTTAATCTTGAGATGACTCCAGTATCATCATTTTTTGATCAATCTGAAAAAAGAAGTGAGATGTCAACATCAACTACAACAGTAGCATTAAAAGACAGGAGTACAGATAATTTGACACCAGAAAAATTTCCTTCTACTATTTCTGATATTTTATCTGTAGATATTTCATCAAATACTAGATTACCACCATTCACAATTTCTACATTCCATGATGAATCACTTCCACAGAATTCCAGTGACCTTAACTCTTCACAAGAAAATCATTTGAGTGCAGTTACTGAAGTAACTACTTCTCATTCCAGCTATACTATTCCAATTAAATCATCAGATCAGGAAATTTTAAGCATTTCTGCACTTACAGGCCATGGGTTTTCTACAACAGCTGATGATTCTATTACTACCACTTCACTAGAAACAGATGTCAGCAGCATTTTTCAGCTAAACAATACAACTGTTTTAACTATAACTGAGGGATATAAAGAAAGTACAATAGTAAGTGCTTCAGTTTCTGAAGGTATTGAAATGGAAAAAACTATAATACCCTCAATTCATTCTACAGAGCATCTCACATCATCAGATGATGAAATTACCGAAAATGTCTCAAGTTCACTTGAAAGGGATAGATCAAGCAAATATGATGCTTCTACTGTTTCAAATATTGAAAAGGAGACTTCTGGGTTTTCCACTAGTGTTATATCTGGTCTTTCAGATATTGCTGCTTCCACTTATTCAGCTGTTAATACTTTTGAAGATACAAGTAAACTGTTGACAACCATTGATCCAAATACAATGAGAGGACACTATCTTCCATCAACTAAAAAGTTATCTACTGCAACTGTAAAAGATATTGAAGAGTCCAACACTGTTACTGACATACCATTGCACAAGCATATGGGCAGAGAAAGTTCAACTGATTATTTCACTGAACAGAGCACTGTACTTCAAACTGTTCCTTATCATTGGCTTCCATCAACCAGAACTCAGTTACCATCAACTGTCACCAATGACATTGAAGAGTCAAAATCCAGTAATTTTGCCTTCATCTCATCACGTAAAGATATAGATACAGAAACCTCAACTGATATTTTCACAGAACAGAGCACTGTTCCTCCAACTGTTTCTTATCATCCACTTTCTTCAACTACTGTGGAACAATCACTCAGTTCTACTACTGATAATGCATTCTCATCATTTAAGCCCATCCATGATTTCAATACAGAAGAAACATCAACATCAAAACTGGAAAGCTACACAGTTACTGATGAAATTGCTACTTCATTACCCGAGAGCTATTCAACAGATACCTCAACTGCGCTTCCAGAAATGCACAGAGAAGGCAAACACATACCTTTCAGTACAGCATCTACTGTAAGAGTAACAGACTTATCTTCTGAATATGGTTTTCTTTTAGTGACAACTGAAAAAACACCAGTAAATGATACAGAGGTAACTATAAAAATTAATTTAAAAATCTAGTTTATTTGAATTTTATACATATTGCATATATATACAAATTGCAGGCCATGGTGGCGTAGTGGAAGGTCTTGGGTTTGAGATTGGAGGGTTCCAGGTTCTCGTGAAATCTGATTCCATTGAAGATTCACTATGTATGTGAGCCTCTTGCATGTTAAATGGGATGTAGTGAGTCAAACACCCTCTTGCTGGTGTGGTACGGAAGTTTGGAGAGGGGAGCGAGCTCAGGTATCATCCGATTGTGGTTCAAAATTAAGAGGTCTGTCCCAAAATAGCCCTCATGTTTTCTTGAAAATGGGATGTTATATAACTAAGCTATACAAATTGCACATATTGTACTTTTGCATGTTTAGTTTTTAACTGTAATTAAGTGAATATCTTGTTGATAAAATTGTATAATTTAAAAAATTATAGCACATCCTTTCATTTTTCTTAAAAAATTCATTATTATAGTAATTTTTAAATACTTTTTTAAGGTACACTACATGCAAATCCAGATTGAAGATATAAATCTAATTGACAGGACTAACATGATAACTGCTATTATTCAATTTCCTGTGGATTCTGTGGTAAGTAGCTTTTTTTTTTCTTTTTAAATCTTTTGTTTTGAAATTCATATTATGTGACAAGCTTTCTTATTTATAAATTTTGTAATATTTTTTTTATAGTTATTGATTAAATTATTACACGTGACACAAAATTCATTTTAAAAATAAGTGATTTCATTCTTTTTGGACGAGTTCTAAAAAAAAATTAATTATAAAAAAAAATGATTTCAAAAAATCTAATAATTCAAACATTTAATAATCTGTAAATGATTTAAAAACGGAGCATGTAAGAATATTTGTTTTATCATTACACTATAGTACATACATTCCTTTAAAAGGCTGTTATTTTAGAAATAAATCAGTTTTGTTTCTAATCTGGATAAAAGTCGATGTTTTACTTGCCTCAGGAACTTAAATTGCATCATTAAAGATGATTCGTCACTTTAAAAATTATTTTATTAATTTCCTTTTCAGAGAAGGCTGGGATTATATATATATATATAAAAATAGTTTTAAAATTTTTTGCTGATAATACTTTGAAAAATGAGAGCTATTTTTTTTCCAATTAAATAGAAATATTAATGAATTAATGATTATAGTAGAATTTTCTACCTGCATGAATTTTTATATTGCAGGAAATAATTTGATTTTGATCAGTGTTCTTTTGTAATGCAATGTCTGAGTGACACTAGGTGTATTGTTAGTAGACAAATATAGATGAGAAATAAATAATTTCTCTGACGCCCTCCCTCCCCTCTTGTGAGAGCACAATATTAAAGAACATTAACTAAGAATTGTGCTGCTTTCAGCATAAAAGATTCACAACATAAAATAAGGTTTACTATGACTTGATGCTAAAACCTTGATTTGGGGAATCAGAGGGTCATGGGCTTGGGATCCAATTCCACCAAAGATCCACCTTGAATGTGGGCCTTATGCTTAAATCTGTGATTGCAAATAAAACATCTTTATGTTAGCATGATGTGAAGTAATGAAAGTGAGGTGCTGATTCAAGCCTGACCATGCCTCAGAATTATGAGGTCCGTCTCAAAATAGCCTTTGCGTGGCTTCGAAATGGGACATTTATCTGAATAAACTCATTATAAAATGAATCTGTTTAGAACGAACAAAATGTTGTGCGAATTCAAAACTTATTGGATTCATTTGTAATAACTAACTTTTATTAAATTTGTGATTCATTTTATACTTAACTAGCAGTACGTGCACGGCGTTGCCCGTGGAATCAGGACTTCAACAAAATGAAGGGGAAAAAAAACAACCCACCCACAATGGCATGAAAAAGTTTTGAAAACAAAATCAAAACAAAAGATACACATTATTGATTTTCCCTCGTATTTTTTTTCGCGATAAACAATATTAAAAAATTGCAACGTGAAAATCATTATTATACTGCAAGCCACAAAGCAAAGTATGTGAGATGAATAAATACGTTAAGATACTGCCGAAAATAATAATCAGTCACCCAATTCAAGGTTATGACATCACCTCCCTTTCAACCAATCACATAGCCATCTGCGTTCCGGAAAAGGGCCGAGGGAGAAATCTAGCTCGAGAAAAATGACTTTCATCTGCCCAGGAAAAAGCTAATTTAAAAAAAAAACGGGAAAAGATGTTTTAACCATTCTTGTTTTAAATCCTACAGAACTGTTCTAATTATAAGCTGGAAAAAATTGAAAATAATAGTGTTATTAGAAAGTCGGATGCAACAAATTTAAAAACAAACAAAAAAACATTCCGATGGCAAAACTGACTATTTTCTAAAAATTTCTCAAAATTCAGTAAATTACATTAGAAATTAAAAACTAACTTCATTAGAATGGAAATCGCTTGCTCTTTCCGATAGTGTATCTATTTTTTTTTGTACAATTACCCAAAATCATGCTATTGATAAATTAGTGCGAAAAATCAACTAAAACAAAACAAAACATTAAATTAAAAAAAATTCTAGATTAAATTTAAAATTTCGGCTTCGAGGTGCATTCAATCACCATTACGACTACCTGTGTGCCAAATTTCATGGCTGTAAGTGCGATAGATTCGTCTGGACATCACAGACAAACACACACATACAAACATTGCCTTTTATAAGTATAGATGATAGTCATAATTAAAAAACAAACAGAAATTATTCAAGTACAAAATTTAAGACAGTTTTATTAGATTATTCAACTTAAATCAAGAATACATGTTACTTCTGCATTGAAGGATGTAAAAAATGCACAAAGTGTTAAGAATAACTATGTTAATCAAATTCTAGTCAAATAATTCTAAGGAGCACATCTAAATATTTTAGTGGTAATTAAAATAACATTTCCAAATTGGTTATTCTTTTTTAAAAATGAAAAACTTAAATAAATAAATTTTGCTTTCAACAAATTGGATTTCTTTATTTCAAGTAATGACATGTCTCAGTGCAGTGCAATTCATTTTTTAATTTTAATTTGCTTCTTCAGATCGAAAGACATATTATTATCAGTTAAAATATTTCAAAACATAAGTAATTCTCAGCACGGGAAAATACAAATAGTTGCAAGACAAAATAAAAAGTTTTAGTTTTTTTTTGAAAATTGATTTCATTATTTCTTATTATATTTCAAGATAGATTGAATCAATTACTAAATGCGTGTGCTTTTTGCTTTAATTCCAGGTTAAGAGGAAAATCTATTTTCTTCATTTTTACTGTTCCATAAAAAAAAATACTTAAAATGGCTGTTTTATTTTTTTTCAGTATAAAACAGATATGAAAGTAAAGTTAGCAAGAACTCATCAATGGTTGGACAAAGTTTTGACTAAAGAGTTCCAGAATTGGACGAGGGTAAATATTCAAATATTACTTTAAGCAGATATTTAATCAAAATTTCATTGTAAAATCACTATTTTAAGTCCTTTTAAAGTTTTCTTTAAATACGTATAAATATTTCAATGCTAATTGCTTTAATTTTTTATTACATTTAAAGTTATTAGTCAATAATTGCATGTTAATTTAAACACAAGTGTAAGTATTTAATTTCCTTTACTTTTATTTGAAAAATAGACATTTTTAGAAAGCTATTATGCATAATGGGATTTCAGAAAATTTTGCTTTTTTGGATGAATCTTTTTTTTTTTTCTTCTCTTTAGATATTTTACTTATAAAATTTTCTAACAAAAATTGACTCATCTGGATAAGCACTTCAGTTTTGCAAGTAAAGTAGTTTTTCTTCATCAGCATTCTCACTGGTGTTTTTTAAAGCTTTAAAAAACTGAAAAAATGAATAGGGGAAGTTACCAAATTTGGACTGTCACCTAGATGGTGCCAGTATTGTGATCTGAATCCTATTAAATATTTGGACCATAAAATATGCAACTAATGTTACAATGATCTAAATGTGATTTATGGAATCCTTTTTTTAAAAAAGTATTACATGGTTACTGTAAGAGGAAAAGTGTTTTAATTATTTTAACAAAAGACAAAAAGCCCTTACACTGTTTTGAAGTAAGTAGGAAAATATATTATTATATCCTCAAATAGGAAATTTTGTTGGCTACTATTTACTATAATAATGCTATTAAAATCATTTAAAGATAATGTTAGGCTATTTTTTTTTTTGTCCAAAAAGTTGCTCAGATTTCACCACAAACAGTTGCCTAAACCAGACTCTTTAAATCAATGGGACTATTATCTTAAACCCAGCCCAGAAAGTAGTTATAATCACTATTAGTCCATAAATTGGAAGTGGAACAAGCCAAAGCAAAATAAATTAATTAATCAATGAAAGAACATTAGAGACATCAAATGTTGGTCCAAAAGGAACAAAACTTAAGGTTACATAGTTTTGTATCATATGTGATCAAGCAGAGGAAGAAGAGCTGATGCATATCATAAAATGTTATATTTGGGTTCATACACTGTGTGCTGATGTGAATTTTAAAATCAAAAAAGATTTTTGCTTTAATTGTGCTTAAAGAATCTGGTGGTTGAATTTGGGGAAGCAATTTCCTTAATTAGACCAATGTCAAAAATTTTTATGCTATTTTTTCTACTTCAATGTATTCACTTCCATGTATTTCTTAGAAAGTTAAGTAAATTGTTTTAGAGATGGACATTGCTTATGATAGCTATAAAAAATTATAATATATATAAATATTTTTAGTATGTAGATTGGAAAGTATATTATCTGATTCAGAAATCAATTAAAGTGCTCCTTAAAACGAAAAATGAAAGGAATTCTTACTCAAGGAAGTTACTGACTGACATGGGGAAAAAAATGGTTGAAGTAAAGGGGTGCAAATTCTTAATTCTTTTATGAGACAAGAGATTAAGGGAAAACAGGAACTATGAAAGGCATGGTTTTTAATTAAAAAGTAATTGTTGTTAAGACTTACAGTACTTATTTATGCATTTGATAAATAGAAGTCAAAAATTTTTACTTACCATTTTAAATTTATTTATAATTTGTCTGTGAAAAAGAAAAATTTTTATAAATGAGAAAATAATTTTATATTAATTTTGTTGATACTATTGTGAATTGAATGTTTTTTAATCCTTTGAAAATAAGGAATTTTTTATGTTGTTCATAGGATCCTTTTGAGGAAGTTGAAGAACAAGAAAATGAAATTCCCTTTGGAAATATCTCCATATTTTATGTGAAACCAACTCCAGAAACAAATGATTCACATATTACAATGACTTTTATTATCTACAATGCCTGGAAAAATAGTTAGTATTTTGAAATACAGTTGGTTTACAGTAACATTTTTATGTAACTAATTTTTTTTTATGATTAAGATATCCAAAAATTTTAATGTTTTTCTTTTACTGTATTATTTTTTATTCAATTTTACTATAGTGACATGCATACCATCAATCATAATTAATAACACAACTTGCATATATTTTAAATTTTTCAAAAGTACTTCTTAATTATAAGATATTTTTTGCTAAGAAAGTTTTGAATGAAGAAAATGTTTTTCAATGTTGAAAATAGTGCTTTATTGTCTTTAAATTTTGCTTATATTAGTTAAATAAAAGTGAAGGGAAGAGCTACTTCTGAATACTGTAGAAATTTAAAAACATTCTTAAAAAATAGTAACTAACTGCTGTATTTTAAATCAAGTCCTTCTTTTACATCATTCTGCTTCTTTTAAATCATACAGTTTTTAAAATAATGTAAAATGGGTTATGTTTATTTTTAGGAACTCTTCCTGCACATTTTGTTCTTGGAACTTTGAACTTCTACAGTAAAGAATTAAAAGAATCAGTAAGAATTTTTTTAATCCCTTTAGATGAAGTATTAGAGACTGAGAGAAGAAAAGGAATATAAAGAGGAGTGTTTATGTGTATTCTTATCAAATCCACAGTTTTTTTCTGATTTTGATGACATTTGGCACATGCGCTCTTCAAAAACAAGAGAAAAAATTTTATTTTTCAGAGCGCAAAAGTTAATTAAATTTTCTATTAATTTGAAACTAAGCAGAAACTTGATGCTTTTGCAAAATTTTTATCAATAACATTTGAAAGAATGAATTATCACATTAAAATGAATTTTACACCATCTTAAGATGCAAAAAAAATTATCTTTCCAACAATATTAGTTTAAGTTCTGTAAATATTTAGTCAAATCTTTTTAAAATTTTGAAGGCATTGTGTATCACTTGCAGCAATGAGAAAGTCAATAAATTGGTTAATTCCCTCACTCACAAGGTCATGAATTGCTGTTCCATCCTATCAGTGTTGAATAAGGGAAGGACTTGCTATTATCTACTGCTTCTGATGCTTCTCACATGGGCAGTTGTATGTAGCTTGCTCAAGGGTTTGATGCACTGAGTCAGTTATGAATTTATGCCCCAAAAGCAAGAAACATTGAGTATTGTCAGGCTCTTCAGTAAATTCATGAAAGTAGTCATTGCACATATCTAGTATAATAACACAAAGTACTGATTTCCTGTGTGTACTTAACCTAAAAATTGCAAATCAAAATTGAAAAAATAATATTATTTACATAATGTGGCTTCAAAGTTTGAATTGATATACTTTTTCTTTTGAATTGTAAAGATGCATTTGAAATCCTTGAAATTACTTGGTTTATAGAAGTCAATCTTATAAATCTTTTATTCATTTTTTTCTTTCTATCTAAAGTAGTGATTTATTTGGTTCAGTAACTTCAATTTGAAACCTTTTTTTTGGATTGCTTTAATTCAAAATGAATATTGCCATTTTTATTTCATCAATTTAACTGAATTATTGGTCCATTTCAGGGGGTGAACCAGCTAGTTGCCGAAGGCAGCTAGCAGTCTAATTATTTTAAGTACTGAAAATAAGGATGCAATTTAAAAGCTGTAATGTAGAGTTCAGATAGGGTAAATAAGGCAATTATTGGCACCCTTAATCCATCTAATGCATGTTTATGGAAAAATTAGTAATCAAGTTGAAATTCTTTGTAGCTTTATTTTAAATAACTCAACTTTAGGATTAGTAACTATTTGTGGATAAAAGTTTATCTCTAAAGGAAAATTGAAAGTATTATTAACACCCCTTCATTTTCTTTATTTTAACATTAATCAGAGTAAATGCATAACCAGAATAACTACAAATATAACAGAATGAATGAATTGATTAGGGTGTCAATAACTGTCTTGTTTACCTTACAGATTCTTTAAAAGTTTAGAATTACAAACATCAGAATATTAACAATAAATGAAGTATACTTGTAACTTAACCATTAATTGTATGATTTATTTTTCAATTGCAGTTTTGTGAATATGTATACATGAGTTAGGAACAAAAGAAAACAATTTTATAAAGCCAATTTTCATCTTAATTTTTTAATTAAAATTTATTAACTAAAAATATAACTGCTTACTTATTTCTTTATTTAAAAATATTCCTTACTTCAATTCAAAAATACCATAAGAAAATTATTTAATTCATTAATTATTAAATTTTCCTTGAATTTTTTTTTAAAATCAGAAATTTTTACATTGTCAAAAGAAATTTGTGGAGGATATATCTCTGAGAAAAATTCTTAACAAAATTTTATTTTTGTATAGATAAATGCAAGTGCTGTATATTTCTATCATGGATTGTCTACAGAAAGCTATGACCTGCTGTCTGCAGTTTTTGATAAATATGGCATAATCATCTTTACCATTTGCCTGGCAGTTGTAGGAATTACCATTTTGGTTTGTGTGGTTATCTTTTATAGGAAGAAGACACGACAATCTATTCATTATTTGGCTGATGTAAGTATATCATGCTGTTTCACTTTTAATTCTATTTTTAAGAAACTGTCATTATCTGAAATTATTAAATAATTTTGAAATTTAGTGTCTACTATTTTAATTATGCGTATGCACTTATGCAATAATGTGCCATTATTGCATAATTTCTTCAAAACTTTGAACAAAATTTTTAAAATGTTTTGACAATCTTATATTTATTTGCTTATTTTTGATAAAGAGAAATTTTCCTTTTCTTTTTCATTTTGTGAAAGCATTGGCATGGTTTTGCATAGTTTATTGTTGTGATATATTACAGCATAATCTCAATTTCCAATTTATTCTGTTTCCAATTATTACTTTTACTTATTACTTTATTAATAATTAGCCATCATCTTACAGTATCTACATTTCTAGACATGCAAACACTGGGTGGAATATAAGGATGGCGGTTATTACGAAAATAACCGGGTTTTGGTTATTCAGGTTTTTCACCTCCAGTTTAACCTGGTGGCTTTAACCGCTCAAAATAACCGGTTTTCGGTGTTTCTTTAGCAACAACAACCACAAAAAAAAAAAAAAACGCCATTAGTAGACAAATTTTTTTTATTAATGTTTCTTTGGAAATCAATCCATTAGCCAATATTTATCTGTTCATAAAGACTCTTTCAGTAATCTGCCAACCAACAGACGACTCAAGGAAGTGGTTGTCATTGATTAGCCTAAGATGATGAAATTTAAAACTTCATAACTTATAAATTTTAGTCTAATCAAGCCTATCTTCCTATTAGGTTTTTTTCCTGGTTATTGGATTTTAAAAAATAACCAGTTATAACCGGAACAAAAAAATAACTGAAAAAACTGGTTTTCACTTAAAACCAGTAGGTTTTTCCCATCCCTAGTGGAATACTTTAAGCAGTTAGTAATCATGAGTTTATAATTTGCCTAACTCCATTTTTTAAAAAAGACACAACTTTAATACACATAGTGCTTAAATTTAAACAAATTTAACAAACATCAAATGTCAATGAATATTCAAGGAATCAAATTATTTCTAAATATATATAATTGATTTCACAGCATGCAAGACAAAATGTCACCAATGTTGGCAGTGAGGTTCAGGTTCTTAAAAAATACAGTCATGAATGTTGCCATAGCATTATGTAATCTAACTGAGAAATGCTATATTCTTACAAATGATAACTGCTCTTATGCAAAATTGAAACTCAGTTTTATTTTCAATAATTTGAAGGAAGAATAATTAGTATAGTCAATGGTAATTTAAGTTGGCATTACAGGTAAAGCTATGAGTATCATTATGTCCAGTTAGATAGTCCCGAATATGAACCCAAACTATTTAATCTTTAGATTACAGTTTGGGAGAAAACTCAAAACTCTTTTGCTGTGAGGACTTTGAGTAATTAAAATTTCTTTTCAAGTAATTAAAAGATAAATAACTGTGGTTTATTAAAACCACCCATGGAGTTATTCTTCTTATTTTCCCTCATTATCAATCAAATACCCATCACACTTGGGATGACTGAATAGGACAGAGGAGTAAAACAGATTAAGTGATAAGAGGCAGGTCAGTTCAGCGGGGAAGGGGGAATAAAATACCAAATGTTTATTAGTACAGCAGTTATACCATCCTGCTAACAAAGGTAAAAATTGAGCTAGTATAGCATCTGTACTGTCTGTGTTTAGAATTAAGTTTTAAACATCAGTATTTAATATTTTGCATAATAACCTCTCTATGTTTAAAACAAAAGTTGTTTTATTTCATGGAGTTCTTTCTTTATTTCTAAGAAGCATAGAAACACCTATAAAATCATTCAGCCTTGTACTTACTGTCAATTTCAATTGTTGAGGACTATAGAAAAGCTACGATACAATCTAAGTTACAATAAATGACTATAACTAAAATAAATTTTTATGAAATTCTACAATTCAGTAAACAAGTAATGTGATTTTCAACTTGCCAAATAGCAACAAAATCTCTAAATATATGTGGAATGTTTTCACTCCAACCTCATGCTTTTATAATTATTAATGTTTCCATTGTAACTTTGCAGAGTAAGCTTCAGCAGAATTTGCAAGAAGCAGTAGGTATTGATCTGACACCTGCTTCGATTATTCTTCAAGATGAAAAGGAAGAAAAAGGGAACAAGATCTGTGATGATGAAGGTTGGTTAGTACCGATTGCTGATGTTCCAGTGGCAGAAGATAATAATGTGCCAAATGTTCAAGATACTAAACTGTAGATAGTACTGTTGCATCTCTTCTGATGCAGTTCTTCATTTATGCCAAAGCCTGTGCCTTATGTGAAATACAATGCATTGTATAAATATCATCTTCTTGATTAGTTTGTTAGTTAGTGCTATTTTTCTATTGTATTTTTATTCACTTGCAATTCAAACACACTCTATCCATTGTATAAATTATGCATCATATTGTTATTTTATCAATTTCAATGTTAATAAAACATGTGTTTACAAATGATGTGGTTTTTCTATAAATAAATGCTCAATCACAGAAAGAGTACAAAATTGTTTTCTTGTAAAAGAATGTCAACAACAGATATTATATTTAACAGAATTGTTTTTTTAATGAAAGGCAAGGCACTGATAAACTGTAGATTAGTTCCCATTGAAAAGTATCACATAGAGGACATCATTAACAGATTAATCATAAAATATTTCCTAAAATCTATAGTGTGAATTCATTATGACAAGAAATGACTTAGAGGATACTATTAATTTGAATTTCAAATTATAAAAAATTTATTTATGTTTTTAAAAAATATTTTATTGATTCTATTTATTTATCCTCTTAATAACTTTTTCTTAAATGGGAATAATTATTTCCCATTAATGTATGCTACAGATTTTCTGTATTTCTGAAATTAAAGATGTAATTTTTCTGCCATATATACATATATCTGTATTACATATCAATATATAGTAATTAATTTTAAGATATGGATAATAATGCAAACACATGAATCAAAATTTGTACAAAAAGATTTATTAATGAATTAAATTAAAGTTGGAAGCAAATCACAAGCTTTAATAGATGTAACCTAATGAGAAGGGATGATGGCCAACTCTCTTATTGAATTCTGATGTTCAATGAATGAAATTCTATATATACAGTGGACTCTCATACAATATGGGGAAAATATTCCATGTAATAGGAAAATCCCATTACATGGGACATGTATTAGCGGACAAATTTCTGCAAGTTTAAACATGTCTTTAATTTGTAAATGAACATATTATTAGTGAGATGCTACTTTTTTTAAACTACCAACTTCACTGTTAACTCAAACAATAGATTAGTGTACATTTGCTTTTCTAAACAAAAAAATTATGCAAATGCTAAATTTATCTTATGCCTAATATGGGACTGTTTATCGCAGTGCATGAAAACTGGTCACAATTTTTTCATCGCATTATATGGGAGTACATTAGATGATAGTCCACTGTATTTTTGTTGACACATTAATGCTCTTCAACAGAACTGTGAGTCATGAAAGTGGATTTGCAAAAACTTCTATAACTTCAATTTCACTAATTTGTAAGCAAAAATAGTGAAGGCAGTCATCTTGATTTTAAATATTCCATTAAAATTCCTGGAATAAGTAATTTGATCCAAATTTTTTTTATCAATACATAATTAATGTTTAATTTTCTTACTGATTTTATAATTTTGAGATTGGAACAAAATTTTAAGACCAAAAAATAAGGTTGTGATTTTTTTTTCTGTCCTAATGGTGGATTCAAGCTGAAAGAGTTTTAATACACTTATCAAGATTATGGCAGTCTTTTTGACAATCCCTTGTGCAATTTTATGTGCTCTTCATATTGTGTATCACAATACATAAACATGTACAATATGAATTCAAATAATATAACCTTTAATATGTCGCCAGTAGCCAGCAAATATCCCTGGTGAGCAATATGTTTTGTCCATACCAATGAAGACACTAAGAAGGTATGATCTAGGCACAGTCTTAAACCATGATGAATATTTCATCGTGAAGTGGTATTAAACTGTGCAAAGTATTGCTCTGATGGAATGTTGCTGTTAATGACTTTGTTGAAATACTCTCGATACTGCTTTTGCTGCTGAGCTATTTCCTGGTTCTCTATTTCCAGTTTCTTACTAAGTTCTTGACTTGTTCTTTTTTCTGCAGAATCAAGGAGCTGAAACATTTGTTGTTGACCAAGGATAAATTCATCCCATTCTTTTTTCTTCTGTTGCTCTCGCTCTCTCCAAACCTAATAATTTATTCTTTTTAGATCTTAAAATGCAATGCATATCTATCCATGTAAGTTATATCTACTTTTTTTTATAAGTTAACAATGATATATATATACAACATTAGCGGATTAAAATAATTAGAAGAATTTGATTTTTTGCCATAAGCAAAATAAAAATAGATATAAACAGTTTATTAATTTTGTTTTTTGTTGACATATAATTTTCTTTGACTCTTTCTAGTTAAAGCCAAATATCACAGCTCAAAATGATAAAGTCAGTACAAATATAAAAGATTCGAAAAAGAAATGAAAATTTAAAACCTGCTGATATCTGAAAATGTTATTTTGATGTTCAGTCTCAAAAATTTCAGTAAAGTCTTTGATGACTGCTTCAACGGAATGCTAAAAAATAAGTAAAATGCTTCAAAATAAAACCATTGTACATTTCCCAAAGAATGCTGCCAGCAATTTTTTTTTATAAAAGAAAATCAAAATTTGTGGCATTGCATTCACACAAAAAATTATTAGTGTAAAGTTTTTTCTAATTTTTCTGACAAGAACTTGTTATTTAGTCTTTTGGACACGTTACCACTGTTATGAATATTGATTAGACAGCATGCATTATGGATGCTTTGAATTACTAATATGAAGACTATCAATGCTCTGTTGCATTCTAAGTTAAAATTAGACCTATGTAAAGACTAGACTGGTTCAATAGCAACTAGATAATTATTTTTAATTCATTCATGTAGAAAAAAAAGCTTACTTGGTTTTTCTCCATTTGATAAACTTGACCTCTGTAAATATCTTGTAACTGTGCTTTGCTCATGCCTTTCCAACGATCTGGCAGAATGCGATGTGATTGGTGAAGGTTTTTAGCAACAGATGGATTCTCAGTTAACATATCTCCATAATAATGGAATTCAATGTCTTTTCTGTTTTCATACTCTTCCCTTATTTTCTGCTGTCTATTAATTTCTTGTTTTTGCCATGCCTGAAAAAAGGTACACAGTGTAAGTAAATTGACAAAATAATTTAAGTTATCTTTATTTTATTTATCAATTTATTAAATTTTATGTTATTTCATTTATTATTTATTTTTATTTTATTACTTATTTTTTTAGAATTTTTAAATTTACACTCCTCTTAATAGTGATTTGCGGTGTTGTCGATTCCGTGTGAGAATCTGGGGTTGTTGCGACAAATTCAACTAACTGTAGACGGCGTTCTCTTCGTTAGAGACCGATTGGTTGTGTATTAGCGGATAGTTTAAATTTTTGAAGCAAGATAGTTTATTGCTTCATTTTGTGTTTTCAGCTGTTTTTTTCATTGCTCTCAGAAGTCAGGTGAGACCTGTCCTTTTTGTTTTTCCTACATTTTTGTATCTTTTGTTCAAATCTGAGTCACACAAACGTAACTGTGTCGGTTGTTTATGATGACCTTTACTCTGTGAAATTGCAAAGTTTTTATACCACTATGAAAACCTCTCGTTCTGAAAAGTTTTTCAAGAGTGGTAAATCCACTAATGAACTTATGTTATGTCTAGGACAAAATGAATATGAAGAGATTAATATTTTGATATCAAATGCGGATTCGAACTCAAGAATTCCACAAATGAACCCTTTCCCTCTTCAAGCTTTCATTAAAGATAAGATTAACCTTTACACTAATATACAAAATATGAAATTTACTTGCAAGGGTAAAATTATTTTTACAACGCAGGATCCAGTGTGTGCCACACAATTACTCAATTTGGAAAATGTTGTAAATATTCAAGTTTCTACAAATGTAATATGGGAAAACATAACTTCCCGTTTTCTTTTATATGATATTCCCACTAAAAGTTTCGTTCCTTGAGGTTGCGGAAGAGTTGACCAGAAATAACAAAATTGAGATTGTTGAAATGAGGCATTTCTTAAAACAAAACGAGACCTGGGAGACATCACCTGTTTTGGTTACTATGCTTGGAACTCGCTTGCCTGGCTTATATGGTTTACAAATCAAAGAATTCAACACTTTACTTGACTGGCCATGTCGGTGTGTAAAATGTTATAGTTTCATGCCCCCCTCAAGGGTTTGCGAAAAGACAAAGGTTTGTTATTCATGTGATGAAATTCATTCGGGAATTGGTCAAGTTCCACAAAAATGTATAAATTGTCAAAGGGAGCATTCGGCTACATCGAGGGGGTGCCCTTTTTATATTAAGGAACTGAACATTATGGATTTAAAATGTAGAAATCATCTCACAACTGCTGAGACGAGACACATCTGCAATCAATTGGCGAAATTTAATTACGCGGCAGCTGTCAAAGCAAGCACGCCCATGAATGATATTGAAGGACAAATTAACGAAAAAATGGAGACTATGGTTCTTAAAATGAATGAAAAGATCGAGTCTATCGTCCAGACAATTAATGCAAAGATGGGACAGCAAACTGAATCTTTTTCACAAAACATAGTTACAACACATGCTATTAATAAAATTGGTGGCGAAACTATCTCACCATCTAGAAAGAAAAACGACAATCTTCGCAAAGCATCTGGTATTCCAATGCAATTGGATGCGGGTGCATTTGGTTAGACTTTTGGGACTTCTTTTGTGTATGTGTTCAAGTTTTTTGTTCTTGCCCATCATTTACGTCTGTTTTTTTGTTGTTGTTTAAGGTTTTTGATTGTGTTCTGTAATGACCTTTGTTCAGTGGAACTGTAGGGGTCTTAAAAATAAAAAAAAAATTGGCTCAAAGTTCCTCCTTTTTCTTTATCTGGATTCTGGATTTTTCAAGCACGAAGGTCATTTCCTTTATTCATCTAAAAACTTTTTTTATTTAGACAGGCAAGATCGGCGTGGTGGGGGGTTGATTACCGGAATTCCAAACACCGCATCTGGAAGAATCATTCCAACTAATTTTTCACATACTAATCAGGAGATTCTTGCAGTTGAGGTTTTTTATAAAGACTTAAATTTTATTATTATTAACTTATATGCTCCCCAAGGTTTCAATATAGAAAGCGCGAAACAATTTTTTGATTCTTTCTCAGTACCTGTTTTCATTTTCGGCGATTTTAATCTTCACCACCCTCTATAGGGATCAGACAAATCCTCTCCTCTAAGTAATGATTTCGTTGAATGGTTGCAAAATTCCAGTTTTGTTCTCCTTAACCTTTTCGAATCCTACCTATGCTACTTATACTAGCGGGTCTATTCTGGTACCCCCGGTTGGGTTGGGAGACGTCACTTTTTCCGCACGTTAACAACGGGAAAAGTGACGTCTCCCGGGAACCAACCGAAATTGTGAATAGACCCCTAGATCAGCTTCGTTACTCGATCTTACAATTTGCTCTGCATCCATTTCTCATGGTGTTGATTGCTATGCTTCAGATTCGAATCTTGAAAGCGATCATTGCCCTGTCATTATAACCTGGTCGAAACTGGAGCACACCTCAAAGAAAATGAAAACAATAGATTAGAATCGGACTATGAGCCAAACACCAAAAGTTTTAGCTATAAAAACTAATCTTAAGACACTGACACGTAAGATTTCGAAAGTGATCAGGGATAACACAAAATTAATCACTTTGGCGACTAATAATTATCCTCCCTGGTGGAATTTATCATTTAAAAATATGCAGCAAAACTTCGTTTTCATATCAAAAAGGCTAGTCAGAATTATTGGGATAAAATCCGTAACATAACCAGAAACCCTCGTATGTTTTATTCCATGCTTAATAAGGTTTAAAATCATTCAAACCAAGAAATAAACATTTCCAACCTTATACTACATAAAAATCATTATATTTCAAATTCAGTTCAGCAAAGCAATCTTTTTGCTGAGTTTTTTTCCCGACAGTAGTACGACACATGAACCAATTCCTCTAGATTATTGTGGAGATTGTAATTCTTATCTTAATATTCCTATTCATTTTCAGGAAGTCAGACAAGCTATTCAAAAAACATGGAATTCACCTCCAGGTGCTGATGGCATTACAGCTAATTGGTTTAAAAAAATTAGTATCACAGATTTAACAAATTACGTCCTTTTTTTAGGAAGTTTTTTCTACTTCTTATATCCCAGAGGAATGGAAACATTCGATTATCGTTCCAGTTCCAAAACCGAATAAGGACAAAACAAAAATTAATTCATATAGACCAATTGCCTTCACTTCTGTTTTTTCAAAAAATATTGATTCAGCGTATAACCCATCATTTAGTGATCGGATAAAAGTCCCTCCTTCTGTGAATGGTTTCCTCCCCCTCAGGGATAATCAACTTGCAGTATACAAAATTCACACAACAATTACCGAAGCCCATAGTCATAAGAAATACTTTCTCGGAATTATTCTGGATATTAACCACTTAACTTAATAATTTTCTTTGCTATCTAATAAGATGCTCCCTTCTGTTTTGGAAAGCGGTTGGCGTTTTTATTTATCTCGGAAGGCATATAATACTTGAAATGTTTATGGATTCTAGGTAATTTTTGTGTAAAATTATAAAGATAATTAATGATTAAATTTTAGTTTTAAGACCAAAAATACGATAATTCGATGCACGAGTATTCTCGGGCTGTTAAGTTAAGCGGCTAAAAGAGCATATGATTCTGTCTAGATAGATGGTCTTATTTTAAAGTGTCTTCAGTTTGGTATTAACGGAAATATTACAAAAGTCCTGCACAGCTTTCTGCAACATCGGACTATTCAAGTTCGTTGGAGAAATTCTCTCTCTAGGTCTAAAACTGTTAAGAAATGTTTGCCTCAAGGCAGTGTGGTTTCGCCAATTCTTTTCGTATGTCTTCTCGCGGATTTTTTTGAAACCCTTGATATAGGCGTGGAATGTTCAATTTTTACTGACGACATTTTTATCTTTTGTGCTCATACGTCTTTAGATTATATTTCAAAGAAACTGCAGAATACGATGGAAAATGTCTATAAATGGTGTAATTATTGGAAACTCAATGTTAGTCCTGAAAAATGCTCTATAGTTGACCTATCAAAAAAGAAATTACAGTCTATTCCTCTAAATACATATGCAGGCTTTCCCCTCCCTTGGAAACAAACTATCAAATATCTAGGTATCAATTTTTCCAAAACTAACCAAAATGGAGTTATACTAAAAAATATTCGACCTAAAGCCCTCAGGAAAATTAATGCTTTAAAATCTTTTGCATACAAAAATTACGGCCCCAGAACAAAGGATCTTATAAACATAGCACACAATAGTATTTGTAGTCTCTTTAATTACAGTTGTTCAATTACAAACAAATTTTCTGAAACACAATATAAAGCCTGCAATTCTGTACAAACTATGGCTCTCAGAGTAGCTCTCGGGCTGCCTAAATGGACCCCAAATATCGTACTAATAAAAATAGCGGGTCAGGAAGTGCTGTCGGAAAAAAATTAAGAGGTTAGCGGCGCAGTTCTTTATCAAGCAACCTGCCAACGGCGTTCAATCTCCCATTTATCATCAAAATTGCAATCCTAGCATCAAATTAATTAAAAAAGATGAAGAAATGATTGCTAATTTGTTTGCGAATCTGGACACTTCTACAGACCACATTGCTTTTCCTGATACCTCATCTCTCGAAATAATTTTTGTGAAATTCATCTTTCAGATTTTAGTTTCCAAAATAAAGCTCACCCTGTTTTTATGATCAAGGACATCTTTGAAGAAGCTGTATACAAAGAATTTCATGACTATCATATCATTGCTACGGATGCATCCAAATCACATTCTTTCACCTCTATCGCGGGTATTTCTAGCCTGCAATCTTTTGTTTATAGAATTCACTCCACCAATTCCATTTTTACGGCGGAAGCCTTGGCAATTTTTCAAGCCCATGATGAACTTTCTCTCATAGATAAAAATTTACTTTTGCTGACAGACAGCTATTCAGTCCTTCAAGCTTTAAAATGCCTAACAATAAAACCTCCAAAGGTCATTCACAGATTACCTGGCAAAAATCTTGTTAGGAAAAATTTTAACCACAAAAAATATGTTTGGTGTGGACTCCAAGGTATTCACTGATCGATTGGAATGAAAATGCGGATTTACTCGCAAAAGCGGTCACGGAGTCGCACCCATTATTAGAGTGGATTGGTTCTGAAGATATAATTTCTCATTTTAAGACAATTTTTCTTATTTAAATACATTTCTTAGATACACTATATTATCTGTTAAGTATTTTAATTTTATGTAGATTAGATATAATGCATGCTTACATGCTGTGTCAAATAGCATCAAGAATTGTGCTTCCAACTATGGGCATGAGAAAAAGCAATAAAATGCTACATTTTTTTATTAGTAATTTTTATCATGTGCATTTTGATTGACTGATGATCAGCATATCAAAATAATCTTTTTTAAAAATAAAAATGTGTAAATAACAATTTTTTAAAAACATTTACCACCCTTTAAGAGGAAATATATGTACAGCCAATTTCTTTAAGGAAGCCTTGTTTTCTGATAAATATTTCAGTTCGATAGTTCAGTAAAATGACACAAAATGTTTCAATTAATAAAATATCAATTCAAAATAAATATATTCATTTAAATCGATTAATAAAAAAAATATATCAGAACCTTTTGATGTTACCAGTTTTCTTTTTCCTTCAAAAATCAGATCAGTGCAAGTGCTCATGAATAAAAACTCAGTGCTGAGAAAAAAGAAAAATACCAAATGCTTATTGTCATTAGCAAGATGTGAAGATGAACTTTTACGATCATCCATCTCTGATAGCAGTAATTTCTTTGCATAATTATCTTGTTGCAATAATGAAGATTCCCAGTCATGTTCTGCTTTCTTAAAATTTAGTCTTTGCATTTGCTGTTCCAACATTTGCTCAAGTAGAACATCATGGACTTGTTGCTTCTGTTTCTTCATACGAGTTTCATAGTCCAGATCTTCTCCTTCAAGCCTATTTGAAAGTACAAGCTTTGAAAAAAGTACTCTGTTTAAGAAAAAAATCAGGGCTAAGTTATGGAACTTCTGTTGCTATAGTCCACTTGTTAATCACAGTTTTAACTAGTGCATTGTTAAATATACTCTTAACTGCCAAATTCATTTATTTGTATCGCAAGTACTTTAATTTGAGATCTATATTTTAGAAAAGTATGCTTTTTTGGAGGTCCATATATATAAATTAAAATCATGGAGTGTCATAGAATTTATTTTTTACATCTCCCTTAATCTCATTCGTTGACTTCTGACTTTCACAAGTAAAACTGTACAAATATTGTCCTTACATTTATACCCTGCTTTTTACAGCATTGAAATCATGACAAATCAATAGAACTGTAAATCAATAAGGCTTGTAACTTTCAGATAGATGGCACTCCTTGTATTAAAAGTTTACATTATGCTCTGGTATTGGCAACTGCCATCCTATTAAGCTGTTATAATGATGAATTTATACAGTATCAAATCTGCACCATATCGACTGAATTAGATCTATTTCACTTTTGTCGATTATTTGATAATTCTGGAGGAGTTAAATGTTTTTAATATCTGCAAAATTCAATCAACGAAATACTTAAAGAGGCCAAATAAAACCAAAGGGAGAAAACTGTGCGATTTTATAGCCATTATAAAATTCAACATTACATGCATACAAAAAGGTTTAAAATTTATAAGACAAACTAGACTCTGAACAAAAATAGCTGTTTTACAAGCTTACAGCAATATAGCAACAGTTCTAAAATCAGTAGCATTAAATAATTTTAATTCCTGAGTGGCATAAAAGGAAATCCATTTAAAAATAAAATAAAACGAATCCAATAATAGCAATATTTTAATTTTGATGCATGTACTTTAATAATAGATTAGCATTTTCCTTGCTTTTTCTGTTTGTTTGATATAAAATAAAAATATTTACAATTCACTTTCAAAAATCTGATAAATAATTAGGAATTATTTCAATAGCTATTTTAATTTCAGATAGCACTGATTACCTTTGAATTCCAGAAATTGGACAAATATCATGACATGAAATTCGTGGCGGTTTTTCTTTCTTCTTTAGATTTGGATCAAACAAATCAAAATCTCTACTGTTTTCTGGCCTTTGGACAGATAAACGGAATTCATCAATTTGCTTGCACTGGTCTCGCATATTCTGCCTTCTCTGTTCTTCAACTGCTAATGCTAATGCATCATATTTTCTTGTTTCTTCAGCTGAAGAATTATAAGATGGATAAGGGTAAGAAGTATAAAAGAACAAACAACAAAACATCATGCATGGCATTATTGAGTCTCAGTACAAAATGGAGATTTCTTTTTAACATAAATTACAAAATTTCCTATATATATTTAAGATAATTTGGTAAAAAATTCTTCACCGAGTCCGCCAGCCTCAACACCCGACCGATTTTGACAGTTTTTGTTTCATATGAAAGCTTATGACGTCTAGATATAACATCAAGGGACGCCTGAACCCCCCCCCCCCCCATTTTCGAACGAAATCGAAAAAACTGTTTCCCACTGTATATTCTCTATGGGGAAAAATATTTGGACAGTTCGTCAGCAACAACCACCCGACGGAAGGTTATGACGTCTAGATATGTCATCATGGGTCGCCTGATCACACCCCGCCCATTTTTGAACGAAATAGAAAACTTCTCCACCATACATTCTCTATATGTTTTTTCGATTTCGTTCAAAAATGGGGGTTGGTGGGGGGCAGACGACCTTTGATGACATATCTAAACATCATAATCTTTCATATGAAATAAAAAGTGTCGAAATCCGACGGATGGTTGTTGCTGGCGAACTGTGCAAACGTTTTTCCCAATAGAGAATGTACAGTAGAAAAGAGTTTTTTCGATTTCGTTCGAAAATGGGGGGCAGGCGACCCTTGATGACATATCTAGACGTCATACGCTTTCATATAAAATAAAAATTGTCGAAATCGGTTAGGTGGTTGGGGCTGAGGAATTTCTACAAGGTTTACCCATAGACAATGGACAGATGAGAAGTGTTTTTTCGATTTCGTTCGAAAATGGAGGGGGGTGGGGGACAGACGACCATTGATGACATATCTAGACGGCATAACCTTTCAAATGAAAAAATGTCGAAATCAGTTTGGTGGTTGGGACTGGCGAACTGTTTGAGGGTTTTACCATATTGTTTTAAATATATAGATACCAACAGTTCCATCACAATGGTGTGTCAAAAATATTGTAAAATATCTATTGTAGGTGATGGAAACTGTTTAGTTAGGGCGATTTCATTCTGTATTTAAGGACCTGAAGACTTTTATGCCGAAATTCGTGAAAAATTTATTCAAAGCATTACAACTAGATGAGGTTTATTGAAAGATTTTACAATTTTAAAGGAATCTGTTGTCTACAAAGAATATGAAATCTACTATGGTTTTATGGTCTGTTCCACTGATCTTCATGCAGTATTTAAAACTGAAAAAAGTAGTGGCTGAGAGCCTCGAAGCAGCGAGGTGGCAGTGGTAGTGCCGAGCACAGTGGGTGCTGGCCGTGAACCCGACCTGAGGGCGGCTAGTTATATATAAAAAATTGTAATAAGTTTGCAACTGATTTCCTATCACAGAGTGAATGAGGTGAATTAGGTAACTATAAATTTGGTGAATTATTAGAAAGTGCATAAAAAGACGCCAATAGGCTGTGTTTACAACATACTATGACTATGTAACTGTTGTTGCTCAACAAGGGTGTTAAACTCTAGCACAGGCGAAATAAGCAAAGTTTATGTGGGTTGGAAAAAAAAAAACTTTATTTTAATTAATGATTTCTTTCTGACATTTAGTGCTACCTCTATGTCATCTCTGCTACCATCTTCCCTACTCTCTTATTTAGAGTGATTACTTTCAAAAATGACCAAGGTGAATGTCAGTAATCATTGATCTGGCAGGGGACTTATTTCCTTTCATAAGTGAAAACAATTATTCGCACCAAAGCAAAAATATATTTCAGCAAGCAAAGATGTATTTCCGATGAGAAACCCAAAATAACAAATCAGAAAGAAAAGCATTTTAAGAGGAGGGAAAAAAAATCTAAACTGAATATTGTAAAAAGTTGTTGAACATAGTGAATATAAACTCCCAAATTATATCCTTTAAAATTTATTCCAAGTATATAGATTGAACATATTTGAATGAACATATCTACTCAAAAAGTTATATTAGGATATGGATAGGCATAGCAGCCTTTAAGCTTTTATTTAATCATTACAGCATGACGTTTTACTACAAGGGAAATTACTCAATTTTTAAGTCATCAGATCAAGAACATCAACTCATTATTTAAAATCATTCAACATCTGCTTCAAGCAAGTGCTTTTATTTGATTGATAGATATTTCTAGTGGAGGTCATTGAATGGTCTAAAATAGTGATTTTCAAAGCTTCATAACTCATGCAATTTTAAACACAGAAGAGTTGAATTTTATTTTTTGTTTAAAATGTTTGTGTGTCAAGAATATTTTACTAAATTTGACTAAAATATGTATAAAAAATTAGATCATAATTTTTTCAGCTGTACATTTATTGACTGAAATATAAAATGATTCTTTGTATCATTTAAAACATTTTTCCAACAAGAAGTATATGGCAATCTCTAACGGCTTAGAAAGCTATTGTGCCACAATTAGAGTGGACGCAGTGAATACAGGAAAAGTAAAAAGTACTTGGCAGATGTGATCACCAATCAAAGAAAAAATTATGTGAATTGGCACTTTGCAATTAGTGTGGCAGCCACCAAAATGATGGCAAGTTCAAAAACTGCAGCAGCTTTGAGCTCACACAAACAACTGAGTTTTCATCTACTTCATAATGTTAGTACAATTTTAGTTTCTGCTATACTAATGGAGCAATATCAAAACAATTTCCATATAAAGTTTAAAGAAAAATTCATAAGAAATCCTATTATCTTTACAAATTATGCAGCTCAAATTTCAGCACGCATGCCCACATAAAAAGCATTTATTTCTTACTTCATTTCGAACAGAAATCACTCACCAAGATTTTTCTCATATTCAGCATTTTTTATCCTTTCAAGATGATTTTCATGTACTTGCTGATTTAAAGTCTCTATATCTAACTAAAGAGAAAAATATTCTTCATAAGATACAGGTTTACTTTTTTAGATTAGATTTTATAAGTAATGCATAATTTCTTTCACAATATCTTGTAATACATTTGCCTGATTTCTTTATACTAAGGAGAGTTGGAACCCTAAGTCCATTAACCCTAACCCTGTTACTTAGATGTACCTTTTCTCAAAATCTGTTATGGATATATGTTTGAAATTTTTTATAGAAGTAAAGTACACCTTTCTCATTGTACTGAAATGAGCTTTTGGTTAAGTTTTAATTTTTTATAAATTTACAAAATATTTGATTAGACATAGTGAAATTTTACCCTATTTTGACACACAAAAATTGTATAAAATAAAGTTTTAAGTTTTTTTTAAAAAAAGCTCATTTCAGTATAATGAGAAAGGTGTACTTTACTTGTATAAAAAGTTTCAAACATGTATCTATAACACATTTTGGGAAAAGGTACATTGAATTTTTTTGCTTTGACACAAAAACAATTTGTAAAAAATAAATTTTTGAATTAAAAAAAATTATTTCAGTATAATGAGAAAGATGTACTTCACTTGTATAAAAAATTTCAAACATGAATCTATAACAGATTTTGAGAAAAGGCACATCGAAGTAACAGAGCTAGGGTTAAGAGACTTAGGGTTCCAACTCCCCTTAAAGAACAACTTTTCCAATCCACTAACATAATGGTAAGATGCTATAAGTTCTTTTGTTAAGTGTGATAATTTCAGAACCCAAAAAATGATCTACACATCCATTCTTGATAAGTTATTTTTTAAAATTAGTTTTAGACTACCTTTAAAGAAATGAAATAATTTAACAGTGGATATTTAATCTTCAAGTGGCTCTAGAATTACTAATCATATTAGAAATAATTACAACACAAGTAATTTGTGGAATAAATTTTAGATTGATTGAGCAATTGTTTGAAAAAATTTTAGAACCTCAAAAGAAACTTTCATTTAATGATTTCAAAAGTTTATATTTTATTAAGTATAGTGTGTTTGATATTCTTCATATTCTAATATAAGTTATTCAAAATATATAAGTCATATATAAGTTTTTCAAAACAATGAAATGACATATTAGAATTTAAGATACTTATTTCTTCCTCTTATGTTTTACTTTTTCTTATCAATAAATCATACTGCCAGTTTTCAGAATTTAAAGTAATAAATTACAGTTCTAAAGAGTCTTAAACTAAAAAGTTCAGTGGATAAAGTTAAGCAATATTTTATTTTACTAAGATTAGCATTGAGTGCCAATAAACAGTTTAAAAAATAATTTTATCAAAACAAATCAGGAAAAAAATGCAGATATAAGAGGGGAAAAAGCAAGGAGATTAGGGAAAGTTATACAAATTCACAGACAAAGAAGCAGGTATAAATAACTATTGCACTAGAAATTTAATAAGCAGGTTACGGATAAGCCATAAATCTGTAACAAGATTTAATAACATCACACAAAATAAATGAAAAAAATATATAGTGCAGTTAGTTATATTTTCAACTTACACCAATTTGTCGCTGTTTTGCATTGAAAATTATTCTTTTACGAAACTTTTCGGAAAGTCTTCTTTGATCTGCACTCATTCCCTATAATAATAATACGTTCAGTGTAATTTGTTATATAGTTTAAAATATCATAAAATCGTATGTATATTTGTATGATCTAATTAAAAGAGAATATTACAATAACTGAAGGCAATTTGCAACAAACAGATGTATGAAAATCTGAAAAAATAAATTACGGAGTAATATTCGCAACCAAATTAAATATTAATTAATTGAAGAGAGAAAAAAAGTTTTTCTATTACACAAAATGTTAATTTTTACATACTAATGGATAATACTCTCTAGTATACATAACGCCAAGACAGGTAAACATTAAGTAAATATTTATTCGCTAAAATTTCACGATCCTGCACGTTACTATGGTTACAAACATTCTTTCGCTTTCAGTTGCAGTTAATAGAATAGAATTAGAAGCTGATGAAGACATTAAGTATATTTAATAATCATTGCCTTGAAATTATAATTTAATTTATTTTAAAAACTTTCCATATTATGTTGTCATTAAAGTCAATCCTTTATTAATATAAATGAATAATTATCTTAATAAAGTCTAATAGTAAAAATTTTGATGATGTGTTGACACTCAGTGAAGTGAAAAGAAATGTGGAAGTTCTGTCTGCTATGAAATTTTCTTGTTTTGTTTCCTTTGAAGTGCCGGATATCTAATTAATTAAAATTGCTCATTTATTGTTCTTACGGAGGCGTGAAGGTCCATCGTAGGTCCATTTTTTCAGTAATGCTGCGTATTTCTTCCGCAGCTTCTTTAGAAGGTCTTAGAGTCATTTCCGTTGCTTTTGTTCATTACATTTTTGCATCAGAAACGGACCTAGTAAGTTTTTTGACTCTAATTATGATGTTGCACTTTTCTTGTATGGATGATGTATCAAATATCAAGCTTTCAAAAATTACTATTAAAAAGTTCTATCCAATTCTGTTGTTAAGAAAATTTGTACTGCTGCCACTCGTACTATTTTCAGTATATGTCTGTTTTGTGAAATTATTTGGAATTTATTACAGCAGTATTATTAAAATAGAAAGCCTATCCTTGAAAAGTTTTTGAACTATCAAAGGCTGATATTAATGTGAAAATTTTCAATTTTTTTTTATTGCTATATTTTTCAAATTAAAGGAAATCAATGCTATTTTCTGCCAAGGCATTTCTCTTTTAACTGAGATATGTTATATGTATTACAAGAATCCACTGATTTAAAAGTTTTTCTGCCTAGATGCAAGTTGTGTATATTACAACTTGCATCTAGGCAGAAAAACTTTTTTTTTTTTAAATTTTAAAAACTAGGTATATACTGTTGTTTTAATTTATAAAAGTGTTTTACCGTGGATTTTCGTACACTTGTATGTAATATATTGATATGTTTTTCATGCATATCTTGTGCAACAACTTAGAGCTAAATAAGAAGATACGCTGCTAATAGTATAAAAGAACAGTCAGTGTGTTAGATTTTCCGAGAGACTGTATAATCAAAATTGTTAAATTAGAATATCTTGGGTGGACACAATCATAAATATCTCAACTGGTTTTTTTATTTTTATGATTTTTTTAAAATTTTACATTAGGAATTGCATTATTTACAGGAACAAATTATCTGCAGATATTATATTCACTTTAATAATTTCAAGAATTACTTAGATTCATAAAAAATGACCTATATTACTACTTGTAAAAATTAACAATGCCTATGAGTAAGAGTACAACAGTTGATATACTTCCTACAAACAGCGCATAAAGGTTAAATTCTAAGTTAAGTGATTCAGTTCCATTTTATGTATTAAAAAGTTTTTTAGTTTTAATATACTTTAATTATCACATCAATATATATTTATCTTTTAATTATAATGTCATATTTAGTTTGGATAAAGCTTTTGATTGTTTATTTGCTATGACTATGAATTAATATTAACAGAATCACTGCATTATTTCTCTGACAAAGCATTTTTAAATTTTTATGACCTAGTTTTATTATACAGTAAATTCTCGACTATCCGGCATTCAAGTATCCGGGAAGCTCAACTAACCGGAAAAATTAGAAAATGAGTTTTTCTAAAAATTTTACATCCGCGTGCCCACCCGCGCCATTCCATTCACGTGGACAATTTATTTCTGGAATGCAACGTCCGCTATGCGCGGAGGGGCATAGAACAGGGAAAAAAAGCAATATACAATACTGTGACGTATACAGATTTGTTTTATGGGGGGGGGGGGGCGTCAAAAGCAAAAGTGAGAACCAAATAAAAATCATAATAAAAGGTCCTCACCTTTTGCCGAAAAACAAGATCTAAAAACAAAATCGGCAACCAAGAAAAAAAAAAAAAGGTAAGTAAGGGGACAGAGTCTGTAAAAAAAAAGCTCATGGGGTTACTCCAGATTGGTAAGTCTTTTTTTTCCCCTTTATTTATTTACTCTCCGAATACCAACAGATGTTGATTCCGATTACATAATATCACATGCGGGAGAATTGGAGGCGAGCGAATTACACAATAACCCTTGTGATTTTTTAAAAGATAATTAGTTTTGATATTCAATCTGGGATTTGTTTATGGTCACCTAAAAGAGATTAATTATGCTTGTTTGCTTGGCAAGTAGAATATTTTTCAGTTTCGTCGGCTATTTTTATGTGTTTATATTTTTACAATCTATATATTTACGGTAAAAATTCAGTTACAGATCATACTTTTTTTTTTAATCATCAATGCTAAATTAAAATCTTCATAATATGTTTTGTAAATAGAATGTTATTGAAGATTTAGAAGTGTTTTTAAAATTATATTTAATGCGCATTTCAAAACAACAAAAGCAAATTATTTGGCTGAAAAAAATCTTTAAAAAAAGTCACAAGCTCCCCCCCCCCCCCCCCTTTTCCCCGTCATGCTCAACTATCTGGACTTTTTAGGTATCCGGAAATCGGCGTTTCCCGAGCATGCCGGTTAGTTAAGCTTTTACTGTAATATGTTTCGTAAATAAAATGTTATGGAAAATACAGAAGTATCCTTAAAAATTATATTTAATTCACATTTCAAAATGACAAAAACAAATTATTTGGCCGAAAAAATCTTTTAAAAAAGGCTACAGTCTACCCCTCCCCATTTTTCCCGTCATACTCAACTATCCGGACTTTTCAGGTATCCGGAAATTGGCGTTTCCCGAGCATGCTGGTTAGTTAAGCTTTTACTGTATATACAATATAATAATAATAATTAATATTTTTTATATAATAAATAATATTTACATTGAAATATTAAAAAAAAATTCATTCTTTTAAAATTAATTTTTGTATTTTCTGACCTGTTTCAAAGCTATGTATATTTATTTTTTATTAGTTTCTATCTTTTGAATCTTATGAAAATGCTTTGTTATAAAAATTAGTGAATATTTTTCATGAGGAGATTTAGTATTATATGACAACTTGCAAGGGGAACACCAGGTACATGGGTCATCCCATTTTTTTTCAAATTTTGTACATTTATAGTAGTACCTTAGGACAATACAACATGCAAGCCACAAGTTCTACAACTCGGTAATTTTTGAGAAAATCAATTGAAGACTTTAGCGGATAGAATTTCAACCAGTTCACTGCATGTTTAGTCCGAGATGGTGGCAGTCGAGTGGGATGAGATGAGGGCCTGGGTACCTGCACACTTAAAGTCATTCTCCCCAAATGTACTCCAATTTGCCAGCTGTGCAGCATTTATTTTTACAGACAGGCTAAAAATTTTATAAAAGCGCCTCCAAAATTGTTTATACTTGATTGAAAATGAATGAGAAATTGCATCTCGTGAAGTTGCAATCAAAACACATTCCATCTTGCATCACTAATTATCATCACCGATATTTGCAAAAATGTTGCGTTATTCATGGTTCGCATGCAAATTGAGTGACGAAAGGGACATTTTCCACAATGTAAACAATGTTTGCTTTTCGGCTGCAGACCTACAATTACCTCGTGTTTGCGGGCAAGTTAGGTTTATTTGGTGCAATAGATGCATGAATTTATGTTTTTTGAGTTTGTATGACAAATATCATCCGGCAACTTGTAATGTTTAAATATTAAATATGTTAATTATGATTCATATAATGTGATGAATAAAATTATAATAAATAATAAATTTTTATCTTACAAAAAATTAGCAGAATTACTAAATGCTGTTGAAAGTTTAATAAATATCCATGCATATAAAGAAATTATTCGTTATAAAATATTTAAATGATAGGGGAAAAAAAGTTCAGTGTGGGACTTCATCCGGCGATCCAGCAATTATGAAGCTCTGACGCTAACCACTCGACCACAGTCATCTCAGATTAAGCTTGCAACGAACTGGTTAATATTCTATTTGCTAAAGTTTTCAATCGATTTTCTTGAAAATTACTGAGTTGTAGAACTTGTGGCTTGCATGTGGTATTGTCCTAGGGCATAACTACAAATATACAAAATTTGAAAAAAAACGGTGACCCATGTACCTGGTATTCCCTCTTGTCAGTATTTTCTTTGACCATGAAATGATATTTTTTAGCCCTCTAAGTGTTTCAGCCTTATTTTTCCATTTCTCATGTTGAGTTGAAAAGCAGATAATTCATCATTATATGTATAATTTCTTAAAATAACAAGGATAAAAAATTCTTAAGATTTCAATAAATGCAATGAGATCCAATTATTCACTTTAGAAGTAGATTTTTAAGAGTTTAAAGGTATTGGATCAAAATTGCCAAATGCTTAGAGGGTTAAATCCATGATAGGTGAAAATTATGATCTATACAACACATAAACCAAGATTGAATAACCTAGCAACCGAGATATGTCACTAGGATGGTGGTAAAATCTTGCCAAAAATGTTTGCTGCCATATAAAACGTGCAGTCCTGTAATCATGCAACTTTTTTGCTCACGTATTTACTTGCTTTTGTGCTTAAAATTGAATTGGTTTTTGAAAAATATTACTTGTTTTACTGTGAATAAAGCTAAGTGGGAACCGGGCAGCTTTTTTAACTTAAAAAAACATCCTATGGCTTTACTAGCTGCTGGAGCCAGAACATAGTAGCTTTGCTAGAACACTGAACTTACGAGTGTGGCGAAATCCAAAGGTTGCAAAGTAAGCTCAGCAGCCACTTTAACAAGCAAGTACCTTTCTTTCTTTGTATAAACTAAGAAATAATTATATCTCAAGGTTTTGTCATTTATGTTTTAAAGTGCAAAAGACTGTGATTCGTAAAATAAAGTATGTGTTGTAAATTATCTCTTATTGTATTAGATATCACTACTTTGTTCTGTTGAGTCACATCAAATATAGGGATTTTTAAGGAAAATGTTAACTGAAATATGATTCATGACATTTTTTGACGAGGACAATTTTATTTTTTTAATAAATGCTGTATTTTTTTTTAGATACCAACAGTTTTCAATGAACAGTTCATATGACACATACGCGGAGACTTTGTACCAGATTAAAAGACGCTATGAAGATGCTTCACTAAACATCTTTAAGGAAAGAGAAAACAGAGCTAAGCCTCTTGGTTATTTCAGTTCTAAGGAGGGAAACAAGAGCTTTGCTTACACATGTCAGGGCAATACAGCTGCTGTTTTGCAGAGAGTGGGCAACGATGTGGTGAAAGCTGACGAGAAAGCTATTGAGAGTCAGGTTTGCACAATTATGTAGCTCATATATGACAATTAGTACAACAAACTTTTAACTATATATTTTTTTACATAGACTCATATTCTTGTACATATTAACAATTGGATACTGTTTCATTTTGTTAATATTTAGCAATTGCTTAGTGAATATTTAATACTAAGACTTGCTCAATTTTTTAAATATGCTTTTATCAAAATTCACTCTTGTATGAGATCTGATTTCCAATACTGTACTGAATAAATTCTTTTTCTTGATGATTATATGACTACAAACTTTTAGTATAAGAGATACAATCTATACATATAAAACTCAATGTATGTATGTTTGTTCCAGCATCACATCTGAACAGCTAAAGGAATTTCAATGAAATTTGTATACACATGTTCCTCATTAACCCACTTGAAGTATAGGGTGGATAAATAAGCCCTAACACAATTCCTCAGGATAGGGCAGGGCAAAGTTTCCAAAATGCATGTAACAAATAGGCCGATTAACTCACTTGGTGATTTTGATGAAAATTAGTACCAGATTTGGCGCCAAGAAAATATCGCCAAAGGTAGATTTATCGTTACAAACAGTATTGTTCGGTGGCAAATCTGTGGGGGGTATCGGGCTGCAGCCTCCCCCAGAGCAAAACCCAAATTCTTGATTTTATTTAAAATTGCTACAATTGTTCGTTTTTAATTTTCATTTAAAAATGATAATAAAATCGTGACAACATTGCTTTCTGGCTTAACAGGCTTGAAAATTTTCCTACTTTTCTAGTCATTCCACCTGTACTTGTAGTATTGACGCGGTCAAAGACATTTTTCGGCTAGTTATTTCATTGTATTTTTTATTAAATTATCGAAAATATTGTATTGTTCTTTACGATTCTTATTGCATGGTGAGTAAAGTCTGTAAAGTTAAAGTGTTTTGGTTTACATAAATCATGAGGTTTGACATTCGTCACTACAATACAAAATTTTTATGACCTGAGCCCCCCCCCCCGACCCGAATCCTGGATTCGCCACTGATATTGTTATACACAGGTTCCACTGTATTGTTTTTACTTATTTGAAATTTATTTTATGCAGAATGGCAACAAAATGATAGTTGTTAAAATATTATTGAACAAATTGAATTTTTTTTTAAATAAAAATTTTATGAAGATGAATATTTGGTCGACTGTCCTACTAATTTATAATTTGAATTGGTACAATTTAAATATGATTGCTATGGAGACTGACAAGAGAAAGATACGATTGTATTTACTATACGTCCTGAAGTCATAGTAATCTTTATTTTAAGGGAACTGAGATTTTTCGTACTATTGAAATGTCGATGTTTCAATTATATCCTCATAGAATGGGGTAAAATTAACCAATTCCGGAAATCATATCATAGATTTTTATCATAGATTCGAAAAATTTCGAAAGCCCATAACTTAAGAATTAAAAATGTAATGAAAAGGATACAATATAATAAAATATCTATTATTTTGTAATTAAATATACAGTTTTTGCATTATCCCCGAAACAAGTTTTTTTAATTAGGAGCACACGTATGAATTATTTTCATTGTTTAGATATTGAATTTTATATTAAAATATATCTGTATGCATTTACGAAATTTTTTTTACTTATTTCTGTTCTTGCGCTTCTGACATTTAATATGTAATTAGATGACCCCTTCTTTACTATAGCTAACCCTTTAATAGCAGGTGTGGTTTATAAACCACATATATAACAAAGTACTCAGTTTTTTTTAAAATTTTCCTTTTCCTCTCCATCAAAAGATTTTCATAAGAAAATGACCGGGCAACGCCGGATAATCTGCTAGTCTTCAATAAAACAAAATTAATATTATTATCTTTAAACATTACAAAGTCTCAACATTTGTCAGATTCAATCAGGGGTGTAGTGGAGCTGGAACACCATTCCAGCACTTCTTAAAGTAAAAATAAATATAATAAGAAAAAAAGTTAAAACTTCCTTAAAAACAGTGCAATTTTTGTCACCCAGGTTAGAGCACCCCAATGCTGTTTAATTTGCAACACAACTGGATTTAATTGAATAGAATTAATGTCTACCAGTGTAAAAATGGAGCTGGTTCATTTTGTCAACCAAAACTAAAGTTCAAGGATTGATGATATGTGAAAAAAAGTCACCATTCAAAAAACATGTATTAAGTTTTTTTAAGTGCATGAACAATATTAAACTGATCAAATTTTGATATTATTTAAATTAATTTTAGTATGAATCCCATAATGAACATCATATCTCTAATTCAGCAAATTCAACAGCTGCCTAATTAATACTTGCCATTTATGTAATAAAACTATTATTAATAAAATTACAACAGGAACTTATAAAATGTACACCCAGTGTTCTATTTTGAAGTCAGATAATTATCTCTACTAGTAATAAAGGAGAATGTGTGCGTGTCCGTCTGTTGGTCCTCTACAGGGCAGACCGCTAGAGCTACGAGATTTGGCACAAACATACTCTGAAGGGTGGGAATGTGCACCTCGGAGCCCTTTTTTGAAATTTTAATTAAAATTATGCTAAAGTTTGGCATTTTCCTTAATAACTTCTGGAAATATTACAACACAAATTTTTACACCATCTGAAAATTTAAAAAATTATCTATAAATTAAATTGTTTTATGGTTTATTCTCTAATTATAATAAATTTTTAAAAATATTTTTTTGGCATAATTTACAACAAAACTTTTCATTGTTGCAATGCATTTCAAACTTTTTCATTGTTTAAACAAATATTTATTCTCTTCCATTGTTGAAAGCGTAGAAAATATCTTACTGGATTTTACTTTCTTCTTTTATTTGATGAATTTTTCTGTCAAATCTGTAAAGGAAGTCCTCAAGATAGTTACTATATAATGAAATAATCCAGTAAACTGAAAGATTATCTTTGCTATGTTTTAATTATTTTTATCAGCGTGTTTTAAGCCAATTAGCATGCTGCTGGACATAAAACGTGCTGTGCCAATTTAATGTTAAAATCAAATGCGTATTTTACATTAATGTAGACAAGGAACAGAACAAGTGCAAGGCTATGAAAAAAAAGCAGGTTAAATGTCTATAGCAATTTGAAGTTTAAAACTTCTTTCTTTGTTAAGAAAACCATGAATATAAAATTATGCATAAGATATTTAGTTGAAATTTTAATTCTGGTGATCAAACTGGACACTGAAGGCGGCTAGTAGATAATAATTGGAAAGTCAGTTATCTGTTATATAATATCTATATTTCTTTTACACATCTCAATCATGCATTTTTTAGGCATTTTCAAATTATATTTATTTTTAGCTGGTGCCTTTGCTTTTTTTAAAAATATATTTATTCCCAGCCTTTTAAATTCATCTCTTTAAATTATTCCTCTAATTTTATTTATCTAATGAGCATGTGAAGTTCTAAAAAATAAACTGTCTCAGAATTTACAATTTTAATCAAAATATATGAACTTCTATATTCTAAGAAGTTTACAAAAAATGTTCTGTTGACAAATGCTACATATACTTGCTCAAACCATGTATCTATGGGCTAGCTCTCCTGCAATTTTCTACAAAATTTCAGAAAACTAATGGGAATGCACATTTCCAAATGTACCTACTTTGTTACTTTTGATGTACATGGTGATTTTTTTTTTAACCAACAGTACTCACAGCCATCTGTAGCTTGATCTATTAGCTGAAATGTCACAAAATTCAGTAGGGATGAATGGGAAAAAAAGAGATTCAGTGAAAAAAAAATTAGTTCTGAAAGTGGCCAATAGGGGAAATTAGGCGCTGTTGTCTACATAACTGAGAATTAAGACGAATAATGAAGAAATTTCGGAGCAACGCCTCTTCAATGCAACAAATGAACTTCCTCAAAGGATTACAGAGATGATATTTCAGTGCAACGCAGCACTTTATTCAATAAAAGTACTTCCTTGGTGACAGTATAGACCTCTTTCAATGTGACCACCCTTCTCGTGGACCACATGTTGCATCCTGTACACAATATTCTTGATGGTCAAATGCAACATGCTACCAGGAATGCTCAGCACAGCCCTGCTATATCGTTCATTAATGTTTGTCAAGGTCAGGACCCCACCAAGATAGACCTTGGACTTCAAATAACTCCACAGGAAAAAGTCGCATCGGTTTAGATCCGGGGAGAATGAACATGGAGAATGTTGTGTACAGGATGCAATGTGTGGTCTACGAGAAGGTTGGACACGTTGAAAGAGGTCTGTACCCTCACCAAAGGAAGTGCTTTGAAATATCTACTGCATTAAAGAGGTGTTACATTGAAATTTGTTATTCATTTGTCTACTTCTCAGTTATGTAGACTACAACAGTGCCAAATTTTCCCCCATAGGTGACTTTTGGAATTAATTTTTTTCACAGAATCTCTTTTTGCCATGTCGTCACTAGTCCTCCTACGAAATTTGGTGACATTTTAGCAGATAGATGGAGCTACAGATGGCTTTGAGTAGTGTCAGTTTAAAAAAAACACCCTGTATATATTTTTAAAATTAAAACTTGTGTATAGTAGTTCTTTTGTTTCATAAATTAAACCAAGAAATGTGGCATTTCAGTACAAATATTTACAATACCTCTTGTTGCTTTTTAAAAATCAGAGAAGGCACAAGGTTTTATATAAAATATGTTGGCTTCATCATGCAAAATTAATTATCATTTAGAATGAATACAAGTCTAGGAATGCCTTGTATGAATCCATCAAGAACATTGAAAGCTTTTTTTTTTTCAATAAATGTTACTATTGGAAATTTTAAGGGAATTCTTTAATCAGTATACTGACAAATAAAATCCTCATAACAAATGTAAAGAGGAGAAAGATTCACAGAGTTTAATTGCTATATTGATGAGCAATACAGTGAAATCAAGTTTTTGACACTGATTATATCATCAGCAATTGAAAGGAATTCACACCAGTCTGGAAATTTCTGCTTTTCCTTCACTGAATTAAAATGTCAAAAGCTTTGCATTCTAAACTCTGTTCTGCTTCAGAACTAATAAGAACATTTTTTTTTTCAGTTAAATAATTTATATTCAAGAAATTAGAGCCTACCAACTTTTCATTTTAGTTCCTCAATGAATATATAACATTTCAAATATATCCTTTATAATTTCATACTGGATCTTAGTATTGTTTCAAAATTGAATTTTTACTTGCCGTAATTCTTTAAAACAAAAGGTGTCAAAAACATCAATAAAAGGTGAGCAGCATGATTTTTTAAAAAAATTGAAATTACTAATCCAAAAAATGTTTGGAGAGCTTGCAGTGCAGAAGGTAATAATTTAGAAAATCAAGTTTTTATTTTAATGTGTTTAAAATAACCTTTACACATATTGTAATTTATAAAACTTTAAATTGTTATTATTAAAACTTTTTTTTTTTACCAGAATGTGATAAAGCCATAGATGGAATACTGTAAAGAAGCAAAAATAAATTACAATTCACCAAAGCATGGTTTAGAGCATCCTTCTAAATTTATACAAGAGTATTTTTCATTAGTAAAATCTCAAACAAATTTTTATTTCATTGCCATTTCAGTGCCATTTTTAAAAATGCAAATAACCTGATAAACTACTATTGAAATGATCGAAATTTAACCTGGCAAACAAGTTTTTTTCAGTTTGTCATTATTATTTACATTTTGAATTTCCCATAAAGAAAAACTTTGCCACAGAAAATCCATAAAATAGGAATTTGACAGTAATAAGAACTACTGAAATTAAAATACCAGTCTGTCAAAATTTACACAAATGTGCCAGAAACTGAAATTTTTTTTTCAAGGAGGAACACACAACGGTTATAACAATAAAGATTTATTGTTGTTTATAATTTTCAACATTTTGGGTGGAACATTTTTAAAAATTCAATGTACAATTTTTATGTTTGGCAGAAACAAATTAGAATTTCCATGGAATTAATTTATAGCTGCCATATATATTACTGCATACCATGAATAAAATATTTTTTTTTTACAGATGTAACAGTTATATACAGTTTATACAAGTCCCATCTTCTGCTTCATACCAATTCCAAAATCTAACAAAAGAAAAATAATACATTTATAAATAATAATATATAATAGAACAGTTTTTTGAAACTTTTGTTTCTAAATAATTGATTGCAATATAAAAACTGCTGTGTTGAACTCCAGACATTGTTGCTAATAAAATTAAGAACTATTTTTTATCATAATTCATCAATCTTTAGCTACCCAAATTTGTGACCTGGGTTTTAAACTAAACCCAACACTATGACAGCGGAAGTTAGTAAAAAAAGTATATGTAATAATCTCCCTTAATTTTACTTTAAATTCTAATATTATATATTTTTAAAAAATCTTAATTATGGTAGAAACTATTGTATTCCAAAATCACTTTTCTTACACTCCAGTTTCTTTTCATTTTCCACCCTGGAGGTATATTAAATCACACATTTTGACATATTTAATACCAAAAGAATACTTTAATCGCTTCCACATGCGCCCCCTAGAAATCATGAATCAGCGACTTGTTGGCGCCATACTTTTCCCTAAAACACTTACGTAACTTGCTAAAAATAGTTAATATTCCCTTCACTTAATCACATATCTATATGTCAATCCCCTATTTGAGAGAACACAGGGATTTCTCGTTCTTTTTTGGCTTCTAAACCTCGTATAAGATGGCCGTATATCCACCACTCACCTTATATCTGAATATTGTTATAAAGCTATAAAGTTGTTTCCCTGAGATGCTAATTTTGGCGACAAAAGGAATTTTCTTGACCTCAAACTGTCAACCTATTTCTACTGGCTTCATGAAGTTTCTGGAGATTACGTCACTTCCCACATAATGATGTCGCTTCCTGTTGAAAAAGAATAAAAGCAAGCTCTCAAGCCAAGAGGAGTTGGATTTTGATCAGCAGGAACGCTGGTGAGCTGAAAAGACATTGACCTCTATTTTGAAAGTGCCGTGTTCGAGATTTATTGGTAATCTCTGTTGTGAAATTTTAGAAGTACTGTTTTAATACTTTTGCTACATTTCATTGCGTAGAAAATTTGTAAAATAAAGAACTTTATTTTTTTAATCCTGCTTATTGGACTGCATTCACATACACCCACAAGATGATTTTGTCACATTTGGTGTCAGAAGTGGGCTATTTTGATTTTCCTGTGAATGCCAGAGACCAGACCTTTGGATAAACAATTTGAAAAGCTGTTTGCCATGAAGGCAGAGATGAAGGCTGGACAGGAAGAGATAAGGGCTACACAAGCCGGATTGGAACAGAAAATGGAAGCTGGACAGGAAGAGATACGATCTGGACAAGAGAGAATGGAGAAAGAACAAGAAGAAATAAGGGAATGACTGACGAAGCAAAGGGCGAGGTCCAGAAGAAGATTGATGAAGTAGAGGAAAAAGTTCAAATGAGGATCGAGGAAGTGAAGAGTGAAGTTAAAGGGAAAATTGAGGAAGTGGAGCACAAAGTTCAAGGGAAAATTTAGTGACATTGATAGGAGGCTCAGTGACCTTGAAGATAGACCATTCAGTTTCTTGGCAAGTCCAGAATTCATGTATTCCAGACCGACAATCAAATCCTTGACATTTGACGGACAAACATCATGGACAGTCTTTAAGACTCAGTTTGATGCGAGCTCTACAAATAGATGGACGGAAGGATCAGTGGCGGAGGTTCTTTAAGGACTTCTAGCTGATAAGTTGACAGACTTAATGACCATTGAGAAAGCTTTGGAATCCAGATTTGGAGACAGCCATCTCATGCAGTTTTACACAAGCGAAATGAAGATGAGACGGCAGAAGTCAGGAGAAAGCCTTCAAGTTTTAGCTGCAGATGCGGAGCAACTTATGAGCCTTGCCTACACCGAATGCCCTCTGGATGTTCGGGAGAACTTAGTGGTCAAGTTTTTCGTTGATGCCATCAGAGACGAAGAAACGCAACTTTCAACAAGGTTAATGGACTTTACGGATTTGAAATCGCCTTGGCAAATAGCATGAAATTTGAGTCTGCAAAAACTGCTTCAAAGATCTCTTTACACGCAAGGTCAATAGGGGCAGAGGATGACACTTGGAAAGAAAGAGATGATAAATTTGAACCTCTATTGAAAGCATTGGAAAAATTAGTGAACAGTCTTGCTGCAGAACAGAACACTCCTCGGTGAAATCCGAACGTGACTTGTTGGAAGTGCTGTAAGAAGGAGCATGTACAGAGGGCGTGCCAAGCAAATGACGCCCACTCAGGAAAACTGACTTGCAGTCTATTCTAAGATATTATTTAGAATGGAATCAGAAATGCAAATATTACTATTGCATTAACGCAAAAAATAATTTATCATACACACATGTAATAAATTTTTTGCTTTGCCAAATTGTTCAAAATTTTTATTCAGCCAGCTGTGATTATCTTAACTGTTTTGACTCTCATGATCACCTAGGTCAGACTTCACAGAGAACCTTTCTAGAGAAATCTGAATTAGCAAAGTGGATTTAATATTCCATTGCAATAAAACAAGGATTTTTTCTCTATATAGCCTCTTGCTATGACCAAATACTTTTTTTTTTAAGCATAACTTCCTCAGAGGAAAGATGTAATCATTGAGATGCCTAATAAACTAATTTTTCAAAGATGTATCTTCAGGATTTAGTCTAGCTGATTTACCTGGCATTGTTGAGGATGAAAATATCTTCATGTTTTATATTAATTATTTAATCAATTGTCAATAAATCTTCATAATGCTTCAGTCTCTGTGGTGAGAAGCTAGCAGCTTCATCTCAGCCAATTTACTTTAATTTCAAATATCATATACAAAATCCTCTTATTATCCTGCAACTCTATTTTTAATTAAAATATCAGTAGCACCAAATGATTTTAAATCTTGTAGATTCTCAGAAAATTACAGATTGTACCAAATAATTTTTGAAAACCACTAATGGCTAATATTTTCCATAAGTTATTAGATTTTAAAGAATGATACAAAATTTAATTAAACATCATGAGTGGTAATTCAGAAGCAAATAAATAGCATGATTAAAATATCTATAATATTTTCATTCAGTTAGAATGACAAACTAAAGGCTTTTCTATATGAAAGCATAATTTTTAATTAATAAAAAATTAACTATTTTATTAATGACCCTTAAAACTTTTAATAAAACCTACCTCATGCTTCATAGTATTTGTGAGCAAAGTTGGCAGAAAATCTATTTAGTAGTTTGAATTTTTATAGCATACAAACTCTTTATGAATTTCACTTTTATTTATATAAATATATCTTTATTTTATAATTAATGAACAAGAACCACACAGACATTTTTTCAGTAACTTTGTTTTGGAATTAATAATGAGGATTTCAAGACATCTTTTCTAATATACATAAAACAATGTTTAATTTGTAAAACTTCCATCTTGCACTAAACTGCATGCAAGAGATTCAAGTGTTATGTATAAAGCTGTGTAGTAAATTTACACTCAGAGTTATTAGAATACAGAGAAATACTTCAATAATAATTGTTTAATGCACATGAAAGAATATTACAAAATCTTAAAATTATCATGACAAGGGAAAGTTGGACAATTATTTATTTTACAATATTCTAAAAGAATTAAATAAATACTCTTTAATGACTTTCTTTGCTCACATAAACTAGCAATTTGCAAGATACTGCACTACTCAAAGAGTAAAATCAATCAAGTAATTTGTATAAACTGCAAGCATGACATTTATACAAATTACTGTGGTGGATTTTAAAACTAGAAATATGTCAAAACTCAAGAAAATGCTAACATAATAATAGTACAGTTGCTTGTAAAATTAAATTTTTGCAAGTGTTCAACAAGTGTAAACATTTTATTTATCAATAAGGCTTAATAATTGAATTCAAATTATGCATCAGCAAGTAAAATTAGGGTACAATTCGTAATAACAGTACAGTTATTTTAGGGATAATTTCCAAAAAGTTATCCACTTATACATATGGTTGGCTATAATTGAAATTTGTAATTTAATTCAATAAGAAATTCTATAAATGACTTTGATTTAATCAAAAGTTGTCTAAAAGTTTGAAATAACTCATTAACAGATATTAGACCAAAAGATACTCAGATTTAAAAATCTCAAGCTGAATGTAAATTTTTTGTGATGTTTAAAACAAATTTGATAAAAGAAAACTTTAAAGTATGACTTTAAAACTTTAATGGAAAAAGTCTGGAGATGATCCAATAGCAATATTTTTTAAAAAAAGTTTAAATAATAAAATTTTCAAACATGAATTTCAGTAAACATATCACGAATATTTTTTACCTTAATATTTCCTTGACTATTGGCAGCTACAACAACATTGGATCCCTAAAAAGAGAATGAATGCACCATTTTAAGAAACAATTTGAAAGATTTTTTTTTTTTTAATTTCCAAAATCCATGGTAAATGAAATATCTGTTTCAAGTACATAATTCAGAAAAGAAAAAAAAAAAAAAAAAAAAATCTCCACTATAATTATTACTATACAATACATATGTAAAGAAATTTAGAATCACTGCAACTAAATCATTTAGCTTGTTTATTGCAATTTGAGAAAAGTTACAAATCATCTGCACTAGTTTACTTTTGTCATTTTCTATTACAGGACCTTGTCACAAAAGTTGGGCTTGTTATCTATATGTTAATATTAGGTGAGAGTATTTTGCTCAGCAATTTTATTTATTTTCAAAGTATAAAAATAAACTGTGAACTTTTGACTTAAAAATTATGATTTGCTGAATAGAAGAAAGACAAACATTTTGCATTCAAAAGAGAAAATAAGTTTTGAGAAATACTTACCATTCTCCAACAAACAGCACTAACAAATTCATTTGAATCTTCTTCTTTTTTATCTTTTTCCTGAAAAAAGAGATGAAGTTACAATGCTCAATCTTATTTAATGCCAAATAGTAAGAAAATCAAGAATAATCTTATCCATTAAAGCCTAATTATAAATTACTTTTTGAGCCTAGAAAACTGTAGCATAAAAAATGCTGTTATATATCCCAATTAAGGATCAGCAGCACAATTTTCCATGGAAATATGCACATAAAGTAAAATAATAATAATAAATTGCATTTTGTTTCGTTGATGTAATATATTCATAGAAAATTGTGTTGCATTCATCCTACTCATGCACTAAATGATGTTTCATTAATTCCCATTACCATTTGAGTGACTCCTCTAAACAATAGAATAAAACAATGAATGTCTACCATATACAGTAATAGAGATCAAACTATTCAGATGACTTTGACTTTTAAACCAAATAATTTAATCAAATTAAAATTTCAGTGAACAAAAAAAAAGCAGTACATTTAACTTCATCATGGCAATTTCAGAAAAACATTAAATATTCATTTCATTCTATATATCAGTACAAAAGTTTTACTTTTTTAAGGGGACACATTACCTTTTGAACAATTTTTTTATCAAGTTTTCATACTATTAAAACTTAATAATCATATAAAGTCATCTTAAAGAAAAAAAATCATTTTGATCTGCTTGTCAAGTTAAAATTTAAATTTTTTAAAGAGAAATTCAACTCTTTAAATTCTCCACAACTTTTTCAAATATTAATATGTTTGCTTCAAATTTTATTTGCAGATTCACTGAAATATATTACATAAAACTGTGCATGGATTTTAAGGTGCATCTATACAACCTCATTTTATATCTTGTATATAAAAAAAACTAAGTAACTGAATGCTTAATGCACGCACAGTTTTATCATATGTATAACAATAAACAAGTACAAAAAAATTTGAAATCTCTACCTAAAACAGGACAAAAGCCTTAGCATTTTAAAAACATGACAGTGAAGAAAAGTCCAATATGGCAAAAAAGTCAGGTAAAGTTGTCATTTGTGTATGTTTATCATTGGTCATCATAAAAAAAAAAAAAAACTTTTATAATATTAAAGATACAAATTTGAAATTTTGATACAATAAGTAGAAAGATAAGATCAACAAAATAAGCCAATAAAATAAAAATTAATACTTTTGGTCATTTTTTGGGTAATGTGTCCCCTTAAAAAAAGAAAAAATAAACCTGAATGGATGGTTTATTTCAAATGAAAAAAGATTCTTACTAGTATACTCTTTATGGCTTCAAATTTGAAAGTAAGAACCTGAGATGAAAGACCTTTGAAGTATATATACAATGCATTATTTTCACTACCTGAAAATATATATAAAAAAAATAATAAGTTCATAAAATATAACTCAATAAATAAAAACTTTGACCATTTAACATTCTTGAAAAGTGAATACAAGTAAAAATAAATAAATAAAATACAGAAATCGGTATTTTGCGATTGAAAGCTTTATAAATAGGGTTTGGTTTAATTATATTAACATCCTGTTTTTCGAAGCTGTACAAGGGCTATTTGATTACACAGTTCATAATTTTGAACTGTGTTCAAATGATGAGGATATGCCTGAGCCTGCACATCCTCTCCAAAATTTCCCACCACACCCAGTGGAAGGACGCTTGACACATAATAGATTTAGCATGCTCCAGGTCTGTATACATGGCAGTTCTTCTGTGATATCAGGTCTCAAAACTACAGCCCTCTGGCCATGATGCCGAGACTATCATGAGGCCACCACAGCCCCTTACACATAGGGAAAAAAATATGATAGATTTACTACTCTGCCTTTACATCTGAATTATGCGTGTTCCCTGGTGCATGTATAGTTTGGTGCTAGTGTTTGCACACATGCACCAAATGCTGGCATACCATTTCAGCATCAGAACTGAAATTCCAAATAAAAGAGGTTGATAATTTATTGTATCACATATAAATGATTCAAGTAGGATTTTATTGAAGAAATTTTAACAAAGTGCCAAAACATTAACTGTATTTAATTTCCATCAAAATCGGTACTTTTTATTACATATATCTGTATAACCTCACAATAACACATTCAAGAATTTCTTTGGTGACTTTTCTATCTCAACGTATAATAGATTGCCCTGAATTTGTGCTAGGCAATTTTTTTAAAGCAAATTAATAGCAAGATATATTTTTAATTATGTAAATACACATTGATTATTTCAAGTCAGCAGTGGCATTTATACAAGTAACTACAAGAGAGTATACAAAACAAAATTTGACAAAAAAAAAAAAAAAAAACCTACTATGTTAGTAAGCTGTTAATTTTTGGTATAATATTGTGAATTTAAGTTGATTTCTCCTCTAAACACTTAAACTTATGTTATATGCTTATACATATTTAAGTACGCTACACTACATGAAAGAGCATCACTGCAAATATACAGGGTAGCTAAAAATTATTGGACCCATTTCAAAAATTAATTTAAAAAAACTAATAATGTTACAACTGCATTTTTTTAAATGAGAGAACAAATAAAGTCTTTTTCAGACAGGTGGCATACCATTACGACGTTCTAAATTTGCTACAGTGAGAGATTTCCATGCACAATGGCTATTGAGCAGCAGAAGCTGATGCGGGTTTTCTGGTTTCCGTTTTTAGGTTTTCTTGAATGTCTCGAAAACTATTCAGTTTTTGAATTACAATTGATTTAACAAATTAAAGAGCATAAAATTTCCTGCAAATTCATGCTTTTTATTTTTCTTTTAGCTTTAATAGTTTTGCAGATAATTGCTCTCAAAAATGGAAGACGTCCAATAATTTGCGACCACCTAGATCACTGTAACAGTGCATTATCTATCTGAAAAAAAACTTTTTAAAATGTGCTCTCATTAAAAAAATGTAGTTGTAACATTATTAGTTTCATTTAAAATTAATTTTTGAAATGGGTACAATAATTTATGACCACCCTGTACATGCGACAATGAATTTATATTATAAAATTGAATTAGAATATTTAAGTTATCACTTAAATGAATTATTTGGCAATATTTTAAAAGAAGCTTATAAATTTAAACTAAACAATTTAAAATTAATCATATTATATAAAATATCAGAATATTATGTACTTTAACTTTTTAAAAGTTTCTGATAAGACAAACTTACCACATGCAACAAAATCCCCATCTGTTGCAAGCCCAACAAAATTTTTTTCATTTAAATGACCTTTGAAAGACCGTAAACTGTAAGAATGGTTTACATTCCAGAGTTTTAATTGGCTGTCTGTAGACCTAAAGCATTAAAAAGAAAGTGAATAATAACAAATATCTGTAAAAATATTAAGACTGAAAGTGATGTGAAATTTCAGATAATACACATATCTCAAATAAAATTCATGTTATTAATAAAAATTATAAAAGTTAAAAAATAAAAAAAGTACTAAACTCATATACACATCATCAACATGCATCAAGAATCGGAACACTCTCTGTTCTACAAAACTGATAAATAATTTGAATTAAAATAAAATAATGCCACTATACCACTTATAAACAATAAAAATTAAAAAAGCCATCATTAATAATTTACAACTAATGCATCATATTAATATTTGAGTTGTCCAATTCTGAAGGAAGTTAAAAAAAATCTTATAGTGAGAATTTAAATTTATAAGTAACATGTACAATTGGCTTTAAAACAGTTTATGTCATTATAAAGAAGGCACATTTTGATGAATTCATGTGACCTATTAGAAATTTCATTTATTTGAATGTTTAGAAATAAAAAATTAATATGTCACAAACTTAACTCATTTATCCAAAACCTTGATTTACATATTAAACACTTGTATCTTCTTTAACTCTTTGAAGCAAGGTGTGTTATTTTCTGAATCACTCGGAATGATGCATCTTTTACTCATTCTTGTTGAATAGAGCTTATTATAAAAACCATATAATAGCAAAAATACACAGATTAATTTTTAGGAATTGAAACAAATTAATAAAATTTTCAGCTTCCTAAAGCAATAAATCAACCCTTACACTCACACATGTATAATTACACATCTTATTACCATTCGTGCCCCAAAGGGTTAAGTTGCAAAAAATGTCAAGTAGTAATTTTTTTTTGAATCTTTGCTATATATTTTTTTCTCATTGTATCTATACTAGCTAAAACATTGATTAGAAGTTGAATTGCTGACTGCAGAAACCACATAAGTCAATTTTTCTTTCAAAAATTGCATCTATGCTATTTTTACATTCTAAAGGAAGTTTTTACATAATGAGTGAAGTGAAGAAATGATAAAAATTAAGCAAAGTCACATTAAAGATATTTAAAATCTACTAGGGAAAAAAATTACTGATTAAAAAAAATCATCAATTTTTTGTAAATCTCCTGCGATTTTGATATTATTGAATCATGTGGTTTCTGTAATCATTGATTCAATTCTATAAATGATTTTGGGATTTTTATCATTTTCATTTGAAACTATTATTTTATCTATAATCAACGGAAACTGTTTTATTTCTGTTGTCAATCGCTGAAGAATATGTTGCAATGATTTCTTATGATGCAGATTTGGCAAATCATTTTTAAATTCAGAAGCACAAGAAAAGTTTAGAGATTTGAGGAGAGTAATGTCTTTATTTGTATGTTGAATGAAATCCTCGATTTGTGATCAACAGTTAATTTTGCTGCTTATTTTCTTGAATATTGCAACTGCAATTCCTTGTAACATCTATCTTTTTTTTACTTGCATAGTTATGATGATATTGAAAGTCTATATCTACATTTTATACATAAATTTGAGTACTCAGCTGAATGATTGCTGGTGTGTACATGATCAATTGATAACTATTCATAATTTTTCATGACTTGAGTTTTTACAGAACACTATTGTAAAGTTTATAAAGTTGAAATGTTTTGATATCTTGTTGATAGACTTTTTAGAATAACATTCTTTCTCACAGACAGCCATCTGAATTCAGCACACAATTTATGATAAGATGTTTATTTGGCTGTTTTCTAGAATCATAATGGCTTTTTGTCTTCATTCCAAAATCTGGTACGTTATATTTATCAGAAATTTGAAGCTTCCTATTGTACTTTAGCATTTAAAAGTATATGATAGAAGGACACAGTGCATTTTACTTTGGAATTCAGTTTGATTCAATGCATACAAGAAGATTAAACCATTAATAACAATTTAATTTAAAGCAGGTATTTTTAAAAAAATCTTTTAAATTATGTTAAAAACACCAAAATTAAGATAACTGTGAATAAAAGTAAATTCTAAAAATATTTTTTTTATAAAAATTATTATTGTAGGAGAATTTTAAAATATAGTAAAATATCAAAAATTAAAATCAAAGGGAAAAAAATCAAAATGACAACACTTTGACATCAAAATCTGGCTCACTGGTGGTATATGCCAGTTGAAAGTTGTTTAGAAATTTGAGGATGCATATTGACTTCTTAGAAAAAGCAATAAAGAAACAATGGAATGTGTTCGGTTTAGCTACGGAAGTGAAATGTAACCGTCCTATACATCTGCTGGTTAAGGCATAATTTTCTTTTTCCATCCTGGCAACACTTAAAGACAAAATAAAATATGATGAATGTGCATCATTACTTCATAAAACAGCAGGATAATTACTATTAGCTTTAAGGAATTTTGTCACAGGCAACCAAATAAGAATTTGTTATTCAGGAGGCCACAAAAATGCAAGCTTATTAGACATCTGCTATATAAATTACCCATAGCAGATATATGTTAAAATAATATCCATAGCATATATACTCATGGCAAATCTGTTTTTTTAAATTGCTTCCTATAATTAAATTAAATTGTATTAAATATAATACAATTATAGGAAGATAATTTTTTAAAAACATTTTTTTCAATAAAAAAACCATATGAATGTTTATCATTACACTAAAGTACAGTTTAAAAAATAAAATATTTTAGGAAAAGATGTTTGAAATTTTCTCTAAATGAATAAATAACTGCTCAGAAAGATGGGAAATAAAAAACTCATGTTTAATTTAGCATGTATTGAATTAACATAAAATTTGCAATACAACTAGATACAATAATAGAAAAATAAATAAAACTTACGCTGACACAATTTCTTTGCCATTAAGAAATTTTACATAAGAAACTGCTTTCTTGTGTCCCCTAAAAACTTCTACTGACTGAGATGCATTTCTTAAGTCATAATAATGTACACAATGATCTGAAAATAATGTTAGGTCAACTTCTGCCAGTATATACAAAAATTTTTTACAGAAATTAGGAAAGATTTTTAATTTTAAAAATAGAATTTAAAGTATCCACTTTTATTTAAACCTTTTCACAATGATAAGTTTTGAATGCAGTTTAAAAGCTATTATATGAAGGAAATAAGAGGATAAAAGTTCAGTAAAAAGAAGAAGGTTAAATACCAAGATATCTTCGACTTTTATCCTCCACTTAAGAAAGCAAAACAAAAGAAAAAAAAAGAATTAAAAAATAATACCATAGTACATACATTACTTTCCACAATCATTTATACTGAGAGTTATTTCTAAACTTAAAAAGTTGAAGAATACACATCCCAAAACATTTCTATCTATATTAATCTCCTATTAATATACTTAAAAAGATATGCTTGTCTTCCCCTAAAATAATAACAAACTCTATTCTCTGTATATTATTTGTACAAAAGGAATGAATTACAGTATAAATTTAAATTTGGAAATAGCATGTTTATTGTATCTCTATAAAAGGTTGAGAAATTGAACATTTCTTACCAGCAGAACCAAAAGCCAAGTAATTTCGGCTGTCAGGGTTAAATTTCACACAACAAACATTTGCTTTTGCTTCTAGAGTTGCAAAAGAATGTTCCATATTTGTAGCCCATAGCTTTACTGGAAGTTGGAAAAAAGCAAAATGAATTCCTATAAATTTGTAACGACACAAGCTTTTCATAACATTTTAAAAGGTTATTTTAATGTTTTAAAATGTTTTGAAATTCATTCAGAGTATCTCATTTCATAATGGTTTTAAAATATGAAAACAATTTCAATTTTATATTTATCTTATTGGCACAGAAAAAAAGACATTAACAAGATGAGGGCATAATCACATTAAGAAGATGAATTTAAACATCTAAGAAATAGCAGATATATTGGAGTGGTGGGAACAACTGAATAACAATTACAGAAACAAAAAATAGAATTTATTGCCCCCCATTCAGTTTGTCCAGTCTAATATAAGCATAAATTGTTTTAGATATGCTTTTGATGAGATGTGCCACAAGCTTCTTTTCAATTTAAGAAATTCCACCTGCAGTTGCTTTGCAATATGAATTTTTCCCAGGGTTTGTATTTTGTTCCCTAACTTATTTTCTAGAAGCAGAATAGAATTGAGACTGAGATTTTACACCAATCAGCCACAAGAAAAAGCTAAATTTTTCTTCAAATCATTGCTTTGTGGCCCTTGTTTTGCACCTATCTTATATTGTAATGTAGTTAATTATGGCAATATTAATAACGAACAACCTTAAACTTGGTGAATTATCATCAAGAATATATTGACAGATTTACTAGCTAAGATGATAGCTATATTGTTTTGGGCAATGTGCCCTAAATAGGCACACTGCCATTTTTATCATCGGCAGTAGGAACAGTGAAGTGTTTTGCAAGCCACCACCATGCTACACATATAAAACTTAAGATAGATTTCTAAAATAATGTTTATTTTCACTACTTGAGTCTTCAGGAAAATGCTTATTACATCTTGTTGAAAAAAGAAAAAAAAAAGAAGATGGAGGCTTTACTTTTTCTCTTTTTTTCCTTGATAGAATCAGATCGGCAATAGTTTGAGTCATCTTTTGATTGCAATTTCCCCTTGTTGTTTTAAGCGGATTGAAACAAACTCCATTTTTAAATGACTGTAAAAAAATCCAAACACGTTTTTAGCTGATAAATGACTTCTGATAATTTTGTGCCATCTATTGACAAGATCTACAACTGATAAATCTAGAGGCATTTGAATTAATGTTGTGAAAGTTTGAAAAAATGTTGTTTAGTGTCTCCTACAGCTGACGCTGGGCCTGAGGAGGATAATAGCCTTTGCAGCTGAAAATCCCATAAATCCCTTTAATCAATCAATACATCTTGTTGAACAAAATTCAGTATTGAAATAAAGGGCAGAAAACTTATTAAATTCTCAGTGCTATCTGTAGAAGTTCTGTAATTTATTTTATTAATTTATAAGCTCTCGCATATGGTAATAGATTAACCCGAATTCAGTTTTGCCCCCATTATCAGACTTTTTTTTTATCAATTTTCTTTGATAATTAAGGCATGTCATTTTTACTCTAACAATTCAGACAATCTGTAAAAGGTATATTTAAATACTTTAAAAGTTTGTCTTCAAGACAAATCAACAGCATAGCAACTTACAATCCCTGTATGCTATCTCAATATCAGTGCACTTATGCCTCAAAATTTGCAATTAAAATCAGAATGCAATATAATTTACAAAATTGCACAGTACATCTACAAAATCGATTCATTTTATTTCCAAAGGATTGATGATAACTTTTGTCAGTACATAATATTATTAGATAAAAATGTTTAAAAGGTTTTAAGTTGACAAAAGTTTTAAATCTTAATCAACTAAAAAAATATATTTCACATGGAAATAATTACATAATAAGATTAACTCATGAACTACAATAAAATTTATTACTGTACCTTTAGCATCATCTGATCCAGATGCTATTAATTGAGTATCGACCCTATTGAAATCTACACTCCAACATCTCTTTTCATGCTCCTGCAAAAAAAATTATGAATTGTTCAGAAATTTAGCATCATTTGATTTGATCTGCTTGCAAGATTGATATCTCTGTTTGAAGCTCCAAAAAATATTGTTAAGCATGGATCTCACAATTCTGAACTGTGGTAAAATTTCATGGATATATTCAGGAGAAAATCAATTTTTCATGTTGCATTAACACATGAAAAACCAAACATTATTTTTAAAAATTAATTCACTTGAAAGCACGAAAGTGTTACAAAAACCTTTCCCTTGTCAGGTAAGAAAACAAGTCTCATTTGGTAGATTACTATTACTTAGCTACTTTATTTTTGCCAAATAACTGATATTCAAATCATTAATACCTTAATAGAACATCTAAATATTTACAAAATGTTAACTTAAAATTTGTAATGATTTTTATTAACAGCTACATGCATCCAATGAAGTCTTTAATACACTCTGAATTATAGCTCACAAACTATTCTTCAGAGTCAATATATCAACATATGAAAATGTATCTGCTTGATGAAAGACATACATAAACAACAGGATTACAAACAATTTAAGGCATGCAAAACTTTGCACTGAATGTTGGATGATATTGGAATACATCACAGACTGAATTTAGTGCATTTCAGTTCATAGATAATCTTATATCTACTACCCAAAGATAGCAATTTCTTTCACAAATACGCAAAAGATTCAAATTAACACTTTTTTTTTTTTTGCTGAATTTATAAATTACAAAAGGAGTCTGCAAGCAGTTACTTACGAGAGAAGAAAGAAATCTTACTAGCACTTATGGTGTAACAATTTTAGAAATAATTATGACAGATCTTGGGTGGTTGAAACATAAAATAAAGAGCTTGACTTTCTAACAGATTTAAAGAAATATCTAATAAAAGTAAACATACATGTGTTCGTACTAAGTGAATCTTAAATAATTGTAAAATACTATAAACATTTTAGAACAGGGTGGCCATCATTTTTTCTATTTGAGTTTCCCTGACTTTTCCAGATTTTATAAAAAATTTCCCGGACTTTTTTCGGAGGTAGCCCCATCAACCATAGAAAAAAAATCACCTGCACATTGGCCATACTAAGTATTCATTCGACATACTAAGTTTTCATTCAAGCCAGTATGATTTGAATAAAGAAGCAAAATGTTTGAAAAAAAGAACATTTATTTAAAACTTTTAAACAACAAACCATAAAATAACTAATACATCTTTACAATGAATAGTTCTACTGTACCAGGGTTCTTACTGATTTTTTAAAATTGAAAATCAAGGAGTATTTAATGAGTTATCAAGGAGTATTTAATGAGTTTTCAAGGAGTATTTAATGAGTTTTCAAGAAGTATTTTCAACATTTTCAAGGAGTCAATATTTGCAAAGGTTTCCCTTTTTAAAGTACACAAAAATTATATTAGATTATTTAAAACATTGCTAATAACTCAAATAAATGTGGTTTTATTTATTTCTTTTATAAGTTTTTACTAAGTTTATCCAAGAATGCCATGTTAAATCTATTTGTATGCAAGTAGAGTGGTGCCGTTCAGACACCCAATTTTTTTTATAAAATTATGCAACTACCCCAAAAGTTCAAATAGTTCATTACATACCATGATTTGCCATGTTTCAAATAAAAACTATTTCCATTAATTTTTTTTAGAATTTAAATTTTTAAATAATTTCCATGCCTCACTGTGCACCTTATGTATTTAAAATATAGAGGTGCACAGAGAGACATGGATTTAGATATTAGAAACTTTTTTCTTTTGCATTTTCATTGCTTATAAAATAGTATAAGAAGAAAACAAAATTTCTTGATTATTAAAACTAATTTAGCTAAAATTGATTAGTAGTGTCTATTTTCCTTCAACTCCACCATCATAATATATGCCCTTTACAACAAACCACAATTTAAAAAAATACAGTTAATTTTTCGAAATAACCCAAGAGAAATAACATTCTCAGTTTGCACCATTCTATTGTTTTAGTTATTACTGATTGGCACTTAAAACCAATTATTAAATTTTGGATACTGCTAGGAGATGAACATCAAATCGTGGAAAGAGCAACGCAAAATGCTGGGTAATTGATATGGCGGCGATTTAGAATCCTTTTTATCGGTGAAACATAGTACACATTTAATAAAAGAAAGGTTAAAAATTGAAAATCAAGGAGTTTATAAGGAGTTAAACCCAAATTCAAGGAGTTTCCAAAGTGCTTGAAAATGAAAATAGTTTTCAAGGAGTTTTTAAGGAGAATACAAACCCTGTGTACCGAATTTTCCAGGCATTTCGGATTAAAAATATAAACTTTAAAAAAATCTTTAGAATGATCAAAATCTCAATAAAAATATACGTTGCAAAATAAAACAGAAAAAGACAAAAAGGAGAGAAAAAAATGTAAGAAAAGCGATTTTTTACTGATGTTTATAAATTAAAACACAGAAGCATAATCACACAAATCGAATCATTTGCAAAAGAAAAAAAAAGCAACTTTTTATTCCAACCAACTTCCTTCAATACGGCTCAAAAAGAAATATAAACAAAATAAAACATCAAAGACAAAAAAAGAGAGAAAAAATGCAAGAATTTATAAATTATAACACCAGAAGTCGAGTGTATATGAAATAATGAAGAAAAAATAAAATTCGTGAGAATGGGACCCCCCCCCCCTCCGAATTTACCACTTAAAATTAAATAAATAAAAATATAATTTGAATTTTTTTTTAAAAATTACTGCGGCGTCAGCTCCCCTCTTGTGCTAATCCATCACTTTACTAAATTTGGTCTCATAAGTCAAGGGTCTGGGCGTGTGTAAAGAAAAAAAAAGGTACAATGCATACAATACTAAAAAAAAAATTGTTCTTTTATATATATATATAGGTAATGGCTGTCTCATACTTTGAAGATCCCATAATTTATCAAAACGATAGGTATTCGTAGGTCTCCCGACACTCAGAGAAAAAAAAGCATACACGAAATAAGCAACAAAAAAAAATGCTGAAAGGAAATATTAGCACTAATTTCCAATACTTCATAATTCAATGAAAAGATCTCCAGCAGTGGAAAAACAAACTAATTAATGGTATAACTCCTATTTGATATTAAACCATCATAAAAGCAGGCAGTAGTGTGGATGCTAACTTGTAGACAGATAAAGAGAACTTTACAATCTTGTAAGCTATCTGAATCTTCTTGACATGTAGCCAAATCCCGGTTCTTCTTCCACATCCAAGTGTGATTATACTATAGATCTTCATCTCAAGAAGTATCATCTAATTTAACTACTAAAAGGAACGCTCTGTTCATATAGTCCAGTCAATGAGGGTCCAAAATGGGGGTGAAAAACATTAACTCACATAGTTTTGAAAATTGGTACACATGTTCGTGAGGGGCTCATTATGAACATACTTGGATTTCATCCCCCCCTTTTTTAGGTTTTCCTGAATATCTCGAAAAATATTCAGTTTTCAAATTACAATTGATTTAACAAATTTAAGAGCGTAAAATTCCCTACAAATGCATACTTTTATTTTTCTTCCAGCTTTAATAGTTTCCCAGATAATGGGTCTCAAAGATTGCCCCCATCTTTGATTTCATTCCCTTTTTTAGTTTCTCTTAAATATCTCGAAATATATTCAATTTTCAATTTACATGTAATCAGCAAATTACAGAGCATAAAATTCCCTACAAACACATGCTTTTATTTTTGTTTTAGCTTTAATAGTTACGAGATAATGGATTTCAAAATTTGCCGTCATCTTCTATTTTATTCCCCTTTTTTTAGCTTTTTTTTAATATCTAGAGAATCTGATTTTCAAATTATATTAAATACAACAAATTAATGATCGTAAAATTCCCAACCAATGCATGCTTTTCTTTATTTTCTAGCTTTAATAGTTTCCGAGATATTTAAGAAAAACTAAAAAGGGGGGATAAAATCCAAGATGGCGGCGTGAGCTCATCCCCCTCCAGGACTGGGGACTTTTAGTATGTTTATCAGAAGCCCCTCACGAACATGTGTACCAATTTTCAAAACTATATGTTTTTTTCAAACCCTTCGTAGACTGGACTAATAGCCGAAATTTCGGTCCCTCGGAAGTTTAAATGTAAATACCTCGCCCCCTGGCGAGTAAACAGAAACGCGAATGTCATACGTTTTTGACTGTCAGTAAATGATTGATTTTCATTGGTTGCCAACAGTGTTTCATCCTATTTATACAAAAAGATCAGCGAATTGTTGTGTCCAATAAGAATTATCAAAAGAAAAAATCCAGTTTTAGAATAAATTTCCCTGACTTTTCCCAGGTCTCCCGAAATTCCCTGACCATTCCCAGACTCCCCGGTCAGCTGGCTGTAGAACTATAAAATTTAACAATGATAGCAATTTATACTATATTTAAAATTTTAATTTTATTATACTTAACAATTAACAATAATTTAACAATAACTACATATAAAATTTTAAAAAGCTAGAGCAATATTTTTGCAAACAAATTTACATTTTGATGTGTTTTAAAAGGAGTAGTTCAAGTTCTGGAAGATCCCACAGTATTTTGAAGTTTGAATTTCCTTATTGTCTGAATCTAGGATTGATTGCCTTTTGTTATAAAATTGTGTCAATGTGCTTAGAAATTATCAACCTTCCATTTTTCTAATCATAAAAGATCATGTTAAACTAATTTTAGAACTATAAAATTTAATACTATAAAAATTCTAATTTTTAGAAAGATTAGAATTTATTTCAATGAAATACAACCTGATAATGATGAGAGAAGATAATGTATTACATGAAAGTAACGCATATGACCAAAATTATGCTTGCTTAGAGAATTTTTGTTTGCAATGTTGAGATGGAACACGAAAATATACTACAATCAAACTACATTTTATGAACACTGAAAACAATGAGCATAAGATTTTAATCTTACCTGATATGTTTTTATTTTTTGACTTGTAAAAGCATCCCATAGTGTGACAGTGCCTTCATAATCACTACTTGCAAGCATATTTTTATGAAAAGAACTCCAGCTTATGCAGCTACAAAAAAATAAGTATCCATGTAATTTTAAGATACATAAAAGGCATGCAAAGCAGAATGTGCAAATTTTAGCTGTTTAAGACTAAATCACAAAAGTTCAGTATTGAAATCAATCATGTTAACAATGCCATTCTTAAGGCTTTTAAAATACTTTATTCACAGATATTTTTCAAAATTATGCCTCAGTGATTTTCTAGATCACTCAATGAAAACTAAATTCACAGTATAAGGTAAAGCACATGAAATTTTTATAAAAATATTAACATAGTAAGGATGAGAATTATGTCAACATTTTATGGCATTAATATCGGAACATTAATTAAAGCCAATAATAAGTTATTATATTACTTTTAATATAATATGATATTCATGAAGATTTCTGTAAATAGACGCAGCTCTTAAAATAGAAACTGCATAAATCAAAACTTAAAATACACTACAAAAGATATAAATGAAAGATGACTTTTTCCAAGTCAAAAATATTCTTTTTTAAATTAAAAATTTTTTTTTGTAAAGTTTTCTATTCTTGTTAGTTATAACTGAGGTAGGGATGTAAACCATTAAATAGCCTTAAATGGTTTACAATCTATCCACAAAAATCTCAATAAAAAGTAACAGGACAGTACAAAAATCCAAAAGAAATTTCACAGTTTCAAATAACACAGACATTTAGAAATAAAATAAACGAAACAACTAGTTATCTATGTTCAGTCATTGTACTGTATTAGTTAACATGACTGAAAATTAAAATCAAAATAATATGTTTGAATCATATCATCTATCATCAACTGTAGTGCTTCATAGATTTTATTAAAGAAAAAAAAATGACTGCAAGAATTTTTTTTAAATTATAAAAACAGGTTTTTATTTCTAAAACACAGATGATCAGAATGCTTAATATCAGTAATTTAAATTTACCTAATCTTTGAATTACATATCATTTCATTAACTGCATAATGCATATCAATGGCATCTCGAATCACAGCAGCATATTCAAAGACCTATAAAGAAGTAGATATTTTAAACAGGTTTGAAATATCAAATATTATGAACAAGCAAATATTAAAAAAAAAAGAAGAAAATATCGAAGAAAAAAAAAGAAATATTATGAAAATAAGAAGCAAAAAGAAAAGAAGCAAATATTATGAAAATGTATATTAGCAAATATGAAAATATCACAAAATTTTCTTTACATCTTGTAAATAAATACTGGAATTCATCAATAACAAGTATATTTCTATATTATTTATATAGCATTTTTTATTTTTGATATAAGATATAGAAATAGTCTTTAGTTAAGATATAGAAAGAAGAAAATACTAAAGAAAAAAAAAAAGAAAGAATATCATGAAAATAAAAAGCAAAAAGAAAAGAAGCAAATATTATGAAAATGTATATTAGCAAATATGAAAATATCACAAAATTTTCTTTACATCTCGTAAATAAATACTGGAATTCATCAATAACAAGTATATTTCTATATTATTTATATAGCATTTTTTATTTTTGATATAAGATATAGAAATAGTCTTTATATTAAAATAATTTATAATGCTTAACACATGTTCATGTACCTTAATTTTCTTTGTTACTCCAGCTATTGCAAAATATTCATTATCTTTATCAAATTCTATACTGAAAAAAGAAAACAAACAAACAAAAAAAACAGTGAATTAGTAAGCATGTACATGAAACAAAAATATTTCGAAAACCTTTCATTATAAAAAAAAATTACCAGATAAAATAAAGCTTGTTAAAGTTTGTCATTATTAAAATATTTAACTGAGAATACTATATCACACAATATAGAAAGATTTTTATGCTATGCATTATATGCTTAAAGATTTCAATATGTTACAAAAACTAATCTTATATTAAATATATTTGAACTATAAAACTGAGGCAAGTAAGGTAAAGGATATGTCTTTCATTTTAACATTGCAAATTTGAATCTTGGCCAACTGAAAACTATCTTATATCTGGAAAATAGTTTTGAGGTGAAAATAGAAATATAGAGAAGAGGGTGCAAACTTGAGCATATTCTCCATTATCGAACTGTTTCTCAGATTTTTGATCTGCAGTTTACTGTTCAGTTCAAATACATTTCAATACATATCATGATCGAAAGCAATAAATTTACCAATGAGAACATGAGTAAATTAAGCAATATTTATTATGAACTATTCCAAGTAAAGATAGAATAATGATTGGTAACAATGAATATGTAGACATATTAATCATTTCCTTGATTAAAATTACCTACAAACTACATAACATAATGCTTCTGTCTAGAAACTTATGTTCTTATATGAGCTTGAAACACAAAAATGATAGTTTAACATAGATTAATAAAACATTAAAAAGAATAGCGCCTAAGTAAATTTAATACAAGCAATGCATAGATGAGATATAGATTTATCATTATCAAGGTAAAGAACCTCATGGTATTAATCTCCTGAGTTCTGGCATGTAGGAGACACTAAACAACAAATTTTACAATTTCCCCCACATTAACTGAAATGCTGCTAGATTTTAAAATCATATCTACTAATAATAGATTAGGATGTGTGTGTGTTGGTGCTCTTCAGGGCAGACCACGAGGCCTAGAGCTTCAAAATTTGACACAAAAAATAGTTAGGCGGGTGAGAATGTACATTCTGGACCGATTTTTAAAAAATTTAATTAGAATTTCAATTAAAAATTATGAAAAATTTTGGTGTTTTTTCTTAATAACTTCTGAAAATATTAAAGCACAAAAATGATTTTTACATCATCTGAAAATGCAAAAAATGATCTTTTCAATGATATCAATTAAGTCATTGTGCATTTTTTCTCTAATTTAAGTAAATTTTCAGGCATAAATTACAATAATACTTTTCATTGTTCCTAATGAAATTAAAACTGTTGTCATTGTTTAAACAAATATTTCACTGCAAATTTCTTTTTCATTGTTGAAAACTAAGGATTTTAACGAATTTTGTTTTTTTTTATTTCATTAATTTTTCTGTGAAATCTATAAATGAAGTTCTCTAAGACAATAAGTATATTAGGAAATATATCCGGTAAGCTGAATGATTATGGTTGCTATGTTAAAATGTGCCACACCATTTTAATACTGAAATCAAATGCATATTTTACATGCGTAATAAGAAAGTGAAGCTGGCGCTGACAACCTGCAATTAGAAGTTACGTGATACGGACAGTTACTTGACTCCATTAGGGACATTCATGTAGACAATGAACAGAACAGGTGCAAGGCTACTAAGAGAACATAAGTTAAATGTCTATCACAATTTAAAATTTATAATTACTTTGTTGAGGGAACAATGAATATCAAATTATGTATAAGAGATTCAATTGAAATTATATTCCTACCGAACAAGACGTATATCCAAATGTCTCGTATAAAAGACACTAATTTTCTCAAAAAATTAAATATTTTTTTAGGATTTTTTAATACATTTTGATGTATCTAGAACCAATTTCCATAAAAATTAATGAAAATTATCATTCAAACTTGATCTCAGGTCCGAGGAGGTTAATTTGAGAAAGTCCAATTAGAAGGTATATTTGTGAACACATAAGAGAAATATGGTATTTCAACATACTAAAAACTTACAATACATTACACAGTAAGCTTGCTGGAACAAGCTGGTAACAACAATATACTATTTGGAAAACTGATCAATTATAATTTAAGTGCATACTTTTTTCAAAAACATTTTTTAAAAATGTAAAAACAATGTTTTGATATGAAATACATACCTGGATACTATATTAGAACCAACAAAAGTATCTGAAGAATAATTTAAAGTTGCTAATGGCCGGACAGAATTAAAGCGGCTGAATTTACTAAGATCTTGATCAAATAATTCTAGTCCATTCCCCGTCATCTCACCTTTAAAGAATTTGAGAAACAATTAAAAAATTAAAATATAATTCAGTAATGATTAAAAATTATATGTTCAGATATTATTTCATATGAATTTAATGAACTCACGCAAATGCAATAATAAAAAGAAATTATGTATATAAATTAAATGCCACTAAAGAAAACATCTAACTTTCTAAGGATGCTATGATCCATACTTTTAGCTATTTTCCACCAAAATGAAGATTGTAAATGGAAATGAATATGCTGCAAGAATTTTTGTTTTTATTACTCTAGAACAAAACATTGAAGAAAATTAATGTCACACTTAACATGTTAAGAAAAAATATTTCAAAATAAGTTTTGGCAGCAAAATACAAATTTTTTTAAAGAAGAATAGAGTAATTTGATTCAATTTTAACATGCAGGGGGGGGGGAGGAAGCAATATTCCACAAGAACCAAATTTCTGTAGCATTAGAGTGAAACAGTGTATTTTAGATATAAGCAGTTTAAATTATTTGTTTATTTTTGTATCAGACAGCAATATAAAACTTAAGAATTACATGACTTAAAAGACAGAAATTACTGACCATTAGAATAAAATATATCTTTTGAACGGTAAGTGAGGTAACTTTGTTTCAGATCTTCAAAATGTTCATGCATTCTTTTTCTTCGTGTGGCTAAAGTTGGAGCTGTGAATAATTTACTAACCTGGAAAATAAAGAATAATACCCATGAAGAAAATATTAAGTAAAATCAAGTGTTACCGTTTATAATTAATGCGACTAAAAATAAAATTTATACCATTACTGTGAAAATTTAGTGACCTTTGACTTAACTTAAACATAATCTTTACCTTAAATTGCCAATAACGGCTTCAACATTTTATGAATTTGTTTATTATACAAGATTTATCCAGAAAATAAGTTTCCACAAAGGAAGTAAACAAAAAGAATATATAGATAAGCAGAAACATTAACTGGAAACAATTGTTCAGCTACTTTTCAACAATATTCACAACTGGAGAATTTACTGGAAACTGTCATAACTTGTGATCAAATTCTATATTTTTGAGTTGTAGAAACAGACTGCACCTCTTCTTCATTTTAAAAGTGCTGACCAGGCAGGAATTTTTGGAGATGTAAGAAAAGTGCCACTAAGTATAAGATCAGGACTATAAGGTCCTTCTCAGTAGAACTCTTGAAGAAGATACATTGTGCAGAGAGCCATATGTAGGCAAGGATTACAGTGGAATCAATTAACACTCGTGATATTGTTTTAAATTGTGCTTGCAATTTCCATAGCATTTCTATTAATTTGTGCATGGTTTTGGGGATAAAAAGTAAACCAGCTTTAACTATCCATAACTATCCTTTGCTGAGAAACTATTATTACACTTTCACCATTATGACACCGCACCAGAAATGCCAATTCTCATCCCATGTTTGCTTCGGCACTTAGATATTAGGCTCTTCAGCACCAACCTAGCACACAATTTTTGGAAAAACAGATACTGTATGATAATTTCTTGTATCAAGAACTGGGCTATCTGCAGGAAATGGCTACAGAGTTCAGTAACTGTCAAGTGATGGTTCTCCACAATGAACTGCCCCACCAGTTTCACAAGGTTATCATTTATACAGGGTTCCCACTTATATCCGTTACACCCCCCTTAACTTCTAAACAATGACAGCTTAGGTCATAAAGTTGGTGTCTAGGCATAGTAAAAAGGCTACGCACTACTCGATGAGACAACTTACAATGCCATCTATCGGCAAATTTTGGAATTAGCGGTCCTATCTCGAAAACAGTACAAGATACCAGAAAAAGTTCAATTACAAAATTGTAGAGCGTCTTCGATTTAGTATAAAAAGATACCTTGTACACATTAACATGAAGAAAGGAACGTTTAAAGTGCACATTTGTTTGTTCTCGATTTCTGAAACCGTGATGTCTCCAAATGGGTTAAAACGAGAAAAAACAATTAGTTACCACACTATACTTTATTTTCGATGTTCAAAGTGCTCTCCATCATCTATAATGCAGATTTGAATCCTTGTTAAATTTCACTTTGCACACGTTTTAACATATAGTTGGTGCGCAAACACAAGCAACAGTAATACGCCCTGCAATGTTGGCGGAAAGGTCCATACACCTGCTATTTGAGCTATTTCCATAAGAAAAAGTATAACGGGGTCATGTTTTTCCTGAAAAATAACATTTTCTCCTTTTATATTCGTGTCATATGACGTCAAAGTTTCCGAAAATGCGAGCAAACAAATGCGCATTTTACACGTTTTGTTCTTAGCATTATTGCACTCAAGGTGACTTTTCATACTAAATCAAAGATTCTCTACAATTTTATAATTGACTTTTTTCCCGTATCTTGTACCGTTTTCGAGATAGGACTGCTAATTCCAAAATTTGCTGATAGATGGCATTGTAAGTTGTCTCATCGAGTAGCGCATAGCCTTTTCTACTATACCTAGACACCAACATTATGGCCTAAACCAGGGGTCGGTAACCTGCAGCTCTTTGATGTAAAGCTGCGGCTCTCCAGTTCCATACGAAAAATTTAATAATTTATTATCAAAACCCTTAAAAAATAAGAAAATATATTTTTAAGTACCTAATTTCTCAATAGCTTCTATTTTCATAATCGTTAATTACAAATCGCTACGTTTAACATGACCGTAATGAGCTAAATTTGAACTATTGTTTTGTTCTTAGAGATGAAACTCCGTGACCATATTTATCTTTCAGCCAATTGCATTCCATTTCCGTCTCACCCAAACAGCCACCGCCTAGAGTCTAGACAACACGCCTAGAGTCTAGACAACACGCCTAGAGTCTAGACAACACGTCTAGATTCTAGACGTGTTGTCAGTCAGTCATCCTCGGATAGCGTGGTCGACATTACGTTGCATATGTGTTAATTTAATCGCTTGCGGTTTCTGCATGTCTATTCACTTGTTGTTTCAAGAAGAATACGATTTAGAAGTGAATTATCTTCTCAAAGGTATGTACGCGTATAATATAATAAAATCAGTAACAGAATTGGATTACATATCTGAGGATTGTGTTAACGAAGTAATAATGGTAAATAAATTGTTTGCCGTTTTACATAGCTAAGTAAAATTTTTTAAAAATTTTTCAGCTTCGCCACCAGCATGGCATCTGGTAAAAAAAAGAGAAGAACTGAAGAAGAAAACCGAGAATTCAATCAGGATTGGACGGAGTCGTTTGCATTCATATGCAACACAGATGGCCTTCCGACTTGTCTCATTTGCCACGAAAAACTCGCACACAATAAGAAGTCAAATTTGGAGAGACATTTCACTACAAAACATACCCAGTTTTCAGGTAAATATCCAACCGGTGACGCACGAAAAAAGCTGTTGAAGAGCTCCAAAAAAACAACAGTCAAGTTCCATGCTAAGTAACTGGGCGGAATCTTCCAATAATGTAAATCTGGCAAGCTTTGCAGTATTATTAGAAATTGCAAAAAGAGGAAAACCATTCACAGATGGTGAGTACGTCAAAGATTGTTTTATACCTGCATCTGAAGAACTGTTTCGTGATTTTAAAAACAAAGCAGAATCATGAAAAAAAATCAAAGATGTGCCATTATCTGCTAAAACAGTACAAGATAGAACAGCTAAAATGTCTTCAAATGTAACACATATGCAAGTGGAAGACATTCAACTGGTTTCTGCCTTATCACATGCTATAGATGAGTCTTCCGACATAAAAGACACGGCACAAGTTACCCTTTTCGTCAGGTATATGTCATCCCAAGGACCAAATGAAGAACTGCTAGGATTGCTACCACTCTCAGGGCAAGCTCGTGGAGAAGATATAGCAAATGCTGTGAAAAAATGGCTGGAAGGCAATGGAATCGATATAAATAAAATCGTTTCTATAGCAACTGATGGAGCCAGAAGTATGACAGGAATACTTAGAGGGGTAACATCAATTCTTCAGAAAAAAATAAACCACGAAATTCTAACGTTTCACTGCATAATTCATCAAGAAGCGCTTTGTGCCCAAATATTTCCGGCCGAAACAGTTGAGGTCACGAACTTGGTAATTAAGATTATTAACAGTATCTTGGAAAAAGCGCTCTACCATCGCCAGTTTAAAGATTTTCGTGAAGAAATAAATAGCCAGTTTTCTGATCTACTTCTGCAAAATAAAGTGAGATGGCTTTCCAGAGGTAACGTATTGCAACGTTTTGCTTTGTGCTCGAGTGAAATAAAGAAAAAAGCATTGACCATCCCGAATTAGAAGAAGACAAATGGCTGCAAAAATTCAACTTCATGGTAGATACCACAATGAAACTAAATGAACTAAATCGAAAACTGCAAGGAAAGGGCAACCCAGCCTACGCCTTGCTTGAAGAAGTAGTTTGTTTCGAAAAAAAAATACTTCTTTTTATTGAAGACTTGGAGAGTGGTAAATTACTTCATTTTAAAAATCTGAAGCAATATTGCGATGAGACCAATGTAACTATTGACACGAATTACTTCAGCCTATCTTTAAAAAACATGAAGGAAGGATTCGCTGAGAGATTCGAGCAATTCAAAACAAACAAAAGTACTCTCGCGTTCATAGTAAATCCTCTCAACAGAAATACAAATGAGATCAACATTGAGCCATTTGGAATTGATGCTGGATCGCTTCAAATGCAATGGTTGGATTTGAAAACCAAAGACTTGTGGAGTGACAAGTTCACAGAAATCAAGAGCAAGTTGGAAGAGTTGGAGGTCCAGAAATGCATGCAGCACAAGTGAACACTCTAAAAGAAATTCCGCGAGTTGAGGCCCTCATATTTGGCGCATGGAATAGTCTTCCAAAATGCTACAGTGAGGTGAAGAAGTTGGCATATGGAGTGCTGACGATCGTCGGGTTGACATATTCATGCGAGCAAGCGTTCTCTTGCATGAATATAATAAAAAGTAAAGTTAGGAGTCAATTAACAAATAAAAATCTAGAGTCGTGCTTGAAATTTAAAACAACAAGTCATAAGACAGATTTAATCAAACTTTCAAAAGGCATGCAAAGCCAATGCTCCCATTGATGTAACTATCTATATTTGTGTTTTTATATGAATAAATATTATTCCGTATTTAAAGCCGTTTATTTTAAATCAAAAATATATAAGCAAATACTATAATAGTGAAACGAAAATTTTTAGCGGCTCTTTAAAAACTGGGAAATTTTGTAAATTGTAACTTTTGGCTCTTCCGTTTCAATAGGTTGCTGACCCCTGGCCTAAACTGTCACCATTTAGAAGTTAAGGGGGGGGGGTAACGGATATAAGTGGGAACCCTGTATATGGCTGTCCATAGCATTCTTAACAATAAACATTTGGACAATCTTCAGAAAATTACCAGCACCAACTGCTTGTTCATTGAAACTTGGTCCATACACTTGACACAGCTCGAACAGCTCTAGGTAAATGTGTTCAAAAATTTTATCAGAGATCTATCCAGGAAGTTGGTGGCGATAAGAGTAAGAGATGATGTTTTCAGTTTCTGCAACTTGAAAACTCCAAAACAAATACTTAAATGGTATTTCCCTTCTATCAACAAAATTTAAATAGTTATGATAATTATAAGAAAAATACAATTTTAAGTAAATTTTTCTTTCAGTTTTGCTGATCACTCAATTACAAGACCCTATTCATATAATAAGCAAATGGTCTTTTATATCTACAAAATCCATAGTTTGTAATAATAGAAAATATACAAGTATTTGTGAATTTATTCTAATTCTATACTCTCAATAACAGGTAATATGATACTAAAATCATTTTTCTGTCAACTTTATCACTAAATGAAAAAAACACAATTTTAATAAATTGTTCATACAGTTTTATTCCTACAATTTGGAGATTTTATTGGACAGGGATATGACAGCTTAATATCACACAACACTATCTACAATGTTCAAGTATTTCAGATAATGTTGCTTGAGCAAATAAATAGTTCTTCAGTCTACAAGGTAGATTTAAAAACTTTGCTTACAGTTTTCACATAACCGAACAACTGTTCTTAGTGTTAAAACTTTAATAGGCATTCAATTAAAGCTATCTTCTACTTCAAACTGCTATCTGCACAATTTCTGAATTTTAGAACATAGGTATTTATTGAAAGCGAAGTCCACTAGTTAAACACATATAAGATCATGAGATGCATAACTTAAAAACAACCACATACTTACATATTTACTTCCATTGAAACCATCTTGCTTTGAACTACATAAACTAAAACTTAAATTTTTAGAAGTAGAAGGTTCACTCTTTAGGTGAAGATTATTTTGAAGACTGGGTGAATTTTGCTGTAAAAATAAATAGACCAATGTCACAATTTCATTATTAGTAATAAAACAAATCTAATTTTTAATAAAGAAAAGAAGTCTATTGACTTCTATGTAATATTTATTGTGCTACAAGAAAAAAATTCTAGCAGTTAAAATAGTATTCATTTAATTAAAAAAAAAGTAAAATGCCAAGAATAATAAATAAAATACATATCCTAACATTTCCAGAGTGTTTTAATTTTAATCATTCAGTAATCATAAAATTAAATATTAAAAAAGGAAATCAATTAAGGATGACGGGGAGAAAACAGTAACTTTTTAAACCTTCACATGTGCTTTAACAATAATAATGCTAATAAAATGTTTCAAAATATTTATCTTTAAAAATTAAAGGAGATGTTACCTTCGGAATTATACTTTAATCTTATAGTATTAACATTCTGAAGTAGTATTCAGTTTTTATGTACGAGATAAAAAAGGAATAAGGATAAAAACAAAACAAAAAAAAATATTATGCATATCTTATTTCATATAAAAAAACCCTAACTTAACATGAAAAAATATATATTAGTTTTTATCCTGCAGAGAAGATGGCATCATATAATCACATAACAGTATGTATATTTTTCATGAAATTTTTCATCAGACAAATTAAATTAATTTACCATATACTATGATATGGTTAAAGTAACTAATTTAATCATTGATTCAGTAACCAAGAGACAATTCTTTTTTCTTCCAGAACTGTGTTTATGCTATTTTTAGATTCTGAAGGGGTATTTAAAAAAAGAATTAAGAAATAACAAGAATCAAGTGAAATCACAATATAGGTATAGGGGAAGGTCAGCTAGTATCAGACATCCATTTTTTCTTACATTTACTGTAGGAGCTGGGACCTGTCAAAACACCAGGTTGTTGGGTGAAGTTTGAAAGTTGACATGTGTCAGAAAAGTTAGTTTTTTCAACAGTTCTTTAAGTGAACAAAGAAAACTTCAGGTTGTTACAGCTTGCCTGAAAGTGGCTATAAGTTGGGTTTTTGTTTATTGCTGAAAACAACATTTATTGTCTTTAAAGTTGTAGGCCTTAAATCTCCTTAGGCTTACTAATACATACATTGTAACCAATGCTTTGTTCCATGATGTTTCGGGTTGTATCAGACAGAATGGTGCTGCCACATTTACCAAAATTCTGAGCCTGCCTGATCCTTCAAAACCAGTAGCAGATGGAGGAAATTCGAGCAGTCTTGAAAAATGATAGCAGTACAACTACCTCTCTTATTGAGGATTTTCTCAAAATAACTGCATCTCAAGACATTTTAGAGGAGATATCGCCACTTCCTAGCAGTTCCAATAAAGATAGAAAAAGGAAAAAAAATTGGTTCAAGTAAAAAGATCAAAACTGATTACATCTCGAACATCCAAAGAAGACTCGAAAATGAAAGCAAAAATGGAACTAAAATCTGAAGAAAAGAGAGAAGGAGACGAAGAGACTCACTGCATTATCTGCGCTGAAACCTTTCAAGAAGACTGAATTCAGTGTCGGATTTGTGAAGGATGGGCACATGAAAATTACGCCGATCTTCAAGGAAACAACCTGTTTTATGAATGTGATGTTTATTCTACCAAAAAAAAAATGTAAAAACAGAATGCATTTGTCTTTAAAACGAATTGTTAAGTTTTCAAAGACTGATAACTTTTTAATTTTTCTGATTTATACCCCTTTCTTATCATATATTAACCTAGTTTTAAGATCTGTAATTTGTACTTTTATAAATTTCTCAAAAATAAGTCTGTCTAATAATAAAAAGTTGTCTGTGAGACTAAAAGTAATTCTCGTCTTGCATATATTTTTCATGTCTGATACAACATGCTACAAGTAAAATTGATACAAATGTAATGACTATAAAAAGTGTGGAAAAAAAAAGCGATTGATATTTTTATCTCAGAAAAATGTGTGTTAAACCTTTCGGGACAGGTGATGCATATATGCATCGCTTAGGATCGTCATCCATGGCCGGGTGATGCATGTATGCATTGCTAGCGAATTATCCCTGTGGCTGGGCAATGCATATATGCATTTTGAGCTGAAACAATTTTTAAAGACCACTAGATGGCACCCTGTGCCCATTTATTTTGAACTGAACATAACTATCGGAGCCTGACCTTCAGTTCGTTCACATTCTGCTTGGATTTGGTATTTTCTAATCAACTGTTGCAGGAGAGGAGCTAAAACGCAATATAAACAAACAGAGCTGAGATGTTTCACTCTCCACGTGGTTCGCGTTTCTTTATTTCTCGGAATACTTTTATTTATTTCTTTTCGCTACTATGTGGGGTTCCTTTTGGGTTTTACTGTCAGCTCAGTTACACACTGCGATGCTTTTGTACATATATGTCGAGTACTTTGCTTTTTATTTCGGAAAGCCTCAATTCCAGTTTATTATGGCAAGAAAGCGTTATTTATGAGAGGAAGGATATAAATGAAACAATTAGTGACATAGATGAGAGTGCTGATTCATTTTCTAAAAAGTTAGAAAGTAATATTTCTAGTGATTTCTTTGTGTTCCTCCCTGCTTCGAGGTTTTTCACACTTAGTTTTCATTTTTAAATTTTGCTACTTCTTCTAAATAGTCTTTGTGGTATTTTTTTTAAATAATCTTAAAGTTTATTTATGTATTTTGCCTATTAAAATTTCAGAAGAATTAGAATAGTGCTTTCAAAAATTATTTCTCAAGGTAAGCAAATTTTTTATGTATATTTTCATATAAATTAAAGGGAAATGAGTATTTAATACTAATTTTAACATATATCACAGCTTAAGTAATAACATAAAATGGTACCAAAAATTATGACGTTAGGACTTAAACCTTTTTTCCTGAAGTTAGGCTTAGCGACGCAAAACTTTGTCCTCCGCTCCATCCGGTCGGAAAGTCTTTGACGAAGGCGCGTCATCCCGAAAGGGTTAAAATGTGCTTTCATAGAATATTAAAGTTTTGTATGGAATATGCTCTGGTCCAACTGAGCTGTAAAAATATTTTATAATTTAGGAGAAGCTTAGGTGTCCGATAGTGCCCGACCATCCCCTATAAGACCTACCCAGTAAAAAAATTTTTTAATCAATTGATTTTAAAAATTAATCATTTTTAAAGATACTAGTATTTTCATATTATTGACTCATGTGGTATCTGTAATCAATGATTCACAATACATTCCTTGTTTCATCTCAAAACTATGCTACTCATGAGCATTAATATAAACTACCAATGAACAAATTTGAAAAATTTAATTATCAATAAGAACTATATTGAAAATACTATGCTGCTTTAAAATTTTAAAGCCATGCTTTGGTAAATGCGAAATTTCTACGACATGCTTAAATAAATATCCTCCGATAAATTTGTTGTTCCAATCCTACATGAAAAATAATAAAATAAACACACTAAAAACAGAAGAGAAAAAGGAAATAATGTACTTACAGGATGCATTACAGTATGAGCAGCTAACATATCCTACAAAGCAAAATAATTTCTTACCTCAGATCAGTATCATCACTAATTTTAGCAAATATGACTTTACTTTTCTTTGTAAATTTCATTATTGTATAAAATGTTAAAAATAAGTATAAACTACACAAGAAAAAAAAAGAGAGAAAGAAACTGCTATTGTGATGATGACATTGGCAACAAACATCAAAAGATATCAAAACATTTTTTAGTACAATCAGCATGCTTCTGTGACATTACAACAAGACTCTAATGCATGAAAAAATAATCAGCTATGGTAAAGTTCTATGTATATCTCTAATGTCATTTCATAAAATGTTTATTCATATCAAATAAGATAAATGCTTCACTTGAGAAGAAAGAAATATTTTCCACCTTAAGATATTTGGGTAAATGTCTCTGAACTTTAAGTAACCTTTTCTTAATATAAATATGATACTTTCTCTGTAATTAATTAACAACAAGGATAATTTTATACAATCTTATTTACAAACCAGAATTTTAAAGAAGTCTTCTTTTTTGTTAAACAAAAAAAGTTAATACAAAAATGATTGCAGTTATCCAATCAAGAACTAACTACCATTTTATGGATTTTTAGTTCACCATTGAAAACTATACCTTAATATGTGCATTAGCTGTGCAAAATTTAACTAACTGCAATCTGTTGTACAACAGACCACTAATAAAATAATTAATTTTGGGAAAAGGCTGCATCAGAACTTTTTTCCTGCGATGTTGTGCAAAAATAATTGTATCTCAAAACAAGTGGGTACTTTGTTTTGTGTCTTTTTGAATAACTACATCAATACCATACTTTAGATATTACATCAATACCATACTTTAGATATAAGAAAATAGGTTAACCCCTTAAGTCTCACACCTATCACATTGAAGTGCATTGAATTATAGCATTTTTAGGCTTATAAACTAAAATTTAATCATTAGTTAGCTTTATAATTTGACACAAAAATTACGTAGAATCCATAATGAAAACAACAGCTCCTTTCCAAAATAGGAAGGGTCATCTTATCAGACAGCAAAGAAAATGCAATCCTTAAGCAATTAAGAAGCAAAATTTATAGGTTGATCTAAGGAGATTTAAAAAGTACAGAGCCAAAAATTACATACAAATTAAAAATGTGCACAGGGGGGGGGGGGGAATAAAACACTTCTTATATTTTACTGTATTTTAATCTCAGTAAAGTTACCTCCACAGAAGCAGAATCTTTATCAATTACTTTAATCTGTTGTTGAATGATTTTCATTTCCTAGAATAAAAAAAAAACATACACACAATTAATATAGCAGATAGAGTAAATTTACAAAAATATTAGCATTTAAGAAAAAAAGTGCTTACTTCTTGTTTGTGGGCTTTGATCATTGATAAGAACTCTTTAAGTAGAAGTATTTGAGTTTCTCTGCAATCCTTTAACACAAAATAAATTAATGAAGTACACAAATGTTATAGAAAGAAAATATTACAAAATAAGTACATTAAAGCAACGTTTTATTTAAGTTAGGTAATAAGTTTAATGAAACAAAAGCTCTATATGACAAAATATTTGTAAACCCAGCCTATATTTCTGTTTAATTCACACAAAGACAATTTATATTTCATAAAAGCAAAATTATGATTAAAAAATAATAACTTTATTAAAAAGAAAGAAAGTTCCAGTAGCTTCTATTTAACTCTCAAAGCACCCAATTATTTTGATGTAACAGCTATAGTGAATAGGTCTGAAAAATTAGCTTTTAAAGCGAGTAAACATTTTTTTTTTCTGTATTTAATCAAATCTCTGGAATTTAAAGCATATTTTATACCTTCTACTTTAAGCAAATATACATATAAACATGAATTATCTGCATTTGAAATAAACATGAAAACAGAAAAAGCTGGTTTGGCCTTCTTTAGATGGTGAAATCTCTATCACTGAAATTTGAATTAAAAATTCTGCTTCTAGCAAGATTAGTGAAAATAAAACAAGTATTGCATTTTCACGTTAAAGAGGTCAAGACTACTAAAAATTACTGATCAATAACCTTAATCTGCAAATCCATTTCAATACTACTTCTTTACTATCATAATGAATGGTGTAGTTGCAAAATAAACAGTGCCAAAATGCTCTAAAAGCAGTACCAAAACATTCTGACCTGGATGACAAAAATCTTGCTGTTTTAAGGACATTTTCACGATTTTTTCTTATTTATTTCTCTTGAAAACAAAGCAGTGCCGGTATGCCGTTCTGGTGCATTTCTTCTTCACTACACCCCTGATCATAATAGTATTATGTAGTAGTAGTAGTTCATTAGAACGGAAATCGTTTGTTCTTTTCGATGGTGTTAACTGTTTTCTTCGTACAATTATTTGAAGCCATGCTATTGAGAAATGAGTGTGATCACCCAAAACATTAAATGAAAAATTTTCTAGAATAAATTTTAAAATTCTGGCTTCGAGGTGTATTTAGTCACCATTACGACTACCTGTGTGCCAAATTTCATGGCTATAAGTATGATAGATTCGTCTGGACATCGCAGACACACACACACAAACATTGCCTTTTATAAGTAGAGATTCATGAACCTCCTGTTTTTATTCCAAATATTTTCCATATTTATCTAGAACACTTTTTTACGTTGAACATTCTTATTAAGTCTTATAAAGAAAAATAAAACGATTAACCATAATTTCCGAAGTAATTGGTCCTTAATAAGGTATTTATTCTTTTTTCATCAGAATACTTCAACTATTTTATAAGCTCAAGAAAATAAATATGAAATGCAGACATTACGAAAAAAAATTAAAGTCCATTCTGACAGAGGAGAAGGAAAGAAGTAAATGAGAAGGAAACAAAATTACAAAAATCAAGATATATTGAAAGGCCATCTTGATTCCCTTATGCTATATTGGAAATGATATTAATCAGAAGTTCATGGTTACTGCCAACCCTCTCTTCCCCCAAAAAAACAATGTATTGTGAAAGAAAATTACCCAACAAATGCATCTCAGGAACATTTTCAAGAAGTCCCATAGAATATTTCTTTCCCATGGCTATTCTTATCATATGCTAATTGTTTTATCAAGTAAAGTTAGGCATCAAAACTAAACTGAAACATTTCGTTCAAACATATATATTTTTTTTTGTACAGGTAAGTAATAGCAAATAAAACACCATATAAAGACATGTGCAGTGCAAGTTTTAATTAAACTACAACTTTGAACTAAAATAACTTTTGAGTCATTGCAGACAGTATTAGAGGGGCGGGCCGCCCCATTGAAAAGAACATGGAAAAGGAATTAAACGGATAATTTTTTTTCAAAGTGAGAATTATCAGAGATAACGCACTAGTGCAAGCTAGACAGAAAGTTGTCAGGCACAGAATCACAAGCTTCTTCATTATGCATATTTCCTTATCAGTTCTTTTAACACTGCTCTAGAAGGCTTACATGAGTTTTTGAATGTTGAAGACCACATCTGTAGGAATAAAGTTGCAATTTTACCATATAAATACCAATTTTTAACATTAAAAATGTGATCTTTTGTTGAATATGACAGTTTGAAAATGAGTGAAAGGGACATTTAACAAATTCCATTTATGCCTTTTCTCACTGTACAGACTCGTAGTGTTACCTAACAAGGCTCCGAGAAGTTATTTTAGTCAAAAGTTGAAGGTTAATAATCTATATATTTAAAATAATTGGGAAAAACAGAGGACCAGTATCCCAGCTCCAACCATTGGATTGATATCGATAATTTTTATTTCATATGGAAGATATGTCTAGCTATGTCATCAACGGTTGGCAGCCTGCTACCAACTTCCATTTTTGAGAAATCGAAAAAAATACTTCTTCACTGTATATTCTCGAGTCCCCAGGCACAATCACAGGACCGATTTTAACAATGTTTACTTCAGTGAAAGCTTATGACCTCTAGATATGCCATCAATTCTCACTTGCCACTCTCCACCGTCCATTTTCAAGAAAAATAAAAAAATATTTCTCCATTGTACATTCTTTTTTGGGGGAAAAACAATGACAGAGTCCCCCAGTTCCGACCACTGGACTGATTTCAACAATTTTTATTTCATATGTAAGCTTATTGACCTCTAGATATATCATAAATGGTCTTCTGTGATCCACTACTCTCCATTTTTGAGATATATCACAAAATAAAACTTCAGTAGAGTCCTTCAGTCTATACAACTGCAATTTATTTCACCAAGTTGCAAGCATAGCCAAAGGTGGCTAGTATATATTATAATAATATAACATATATTATATATAATAATATATATTATATATAATATATTGTATATAATAAGAACTCGCACTATACATCTTTCAAATTCTCTGACATATTTTCCTCTCTTTCTTCACAAGATTCCAGATACACATGTTTTACTACAGTATCAAAATTTTACTGCCATCAGAGGCACAAAGAATTATAGATTGATAAAACTGACAAATGAGCCTAGTGAAGACAAATATACATTAATTTTGATAGCTATATATATACTCACTGCTTCCAACTGTTGCTTTTTCTGTCCTAATATTTCTAACATGGCATTGATTTCTTCTATTGTTAAATTGGCTTTTTCCCGGGAAAGGAACGACTGTAATTCATTTAAGTTACTGGAATTTTGAAGCTGAAAGAAAAATTGTTTAGTTAAAAAGTATTTAATTCACTTTTCTCTTTAATAATGACAAAATTAAAACAAAAATCTATACAAACATTTTTAAATAATAATAACAACAATGATATAATAATTCAGATCTGAATAAATATTCATCAGTCAAGCAAAAAAGACATTACAAAGGCATCTTATCACGATTTACTGAAAATTACTTTTATCTATTAAAGACTTTCAAATAATGATGGCAGTTTAACTAGATGACAATACATAACATGGCAACATTCATTTTTACTTTCTCATATATGAAGAAAATATTGTAATTGTCAAAAAATTCAAACTCGAGATTTTGACGAATCTTCATGTCTTAGACCTCCCCGAGTCCGAAAAACACAATTTTGGAATTATGTCTGTCTGTGAATATAACTCGAAAGCTATTAGAGCTATAGGGATGAAATTTGGTATGTGAGTTTAGAGGAAGAGTGAATAGTTTAGAGGAGACCACTGATATGGCAATTTTCTAATGCCAAAACTAACTAAATAAATTCATGCCAGGAATATATTCTGATAAGCAAAATTAGAGATATTATTAACTTGATACACATCACCTTCAATTTCAGTTAGGTCAAGGTAATTCTTATATATTTTTGTTACATATTTATATATTGGAAATTTGGGTTAAGTTAAAAATAAGATAAATCAGCTTTTAATTAACCTGCATTACTGATGATCTGCTATAGAATTTTATTTATTATTCTTAAGATGAAGTAATCAATTTATCAACATTGTGCATAGCTTTTCTAAAAGTTTAGGAATAAAATGTGTTATTAAATCTTTAAAATCACCGATATGATCCCTCATATCAAAAGAAGAATACATGTCTATCCAAAATAATAAAGAAAATGATTAACAGTTAGTATTTATTTTCAGATGATGCAACAGATTATGTCATAATATATAGGGTTAACCAAAAGTCCTTGATACATTTCAAAATTTAATTTTAAAAAAAATCAAAAAATTGTGATATTAGTGTACAGTTTTCACTAAATTGAATTACATGGCATACAGTTTTTTTTCATAAAGAAATTGTTTATAAATCAGAAATTTAATTTTAATAAATGAACAGTATCGAAGTACTGTTGTTCGTACAATTTCTAATTCCTGTGCAGCACTTCGTGTTGGCCATGTAGGACTGCGAATAAACATTTGGCAGATTCGATCAGCCGACATGCGTGGCCTACCACTTCTTGATCTGTTCAACACACTTCCCATCTCTAAAAATCTTCAGTGCCATGACATAATGCTGTTTCAACAAGGAGCAGCTATATGAAACATAGTACGAAACATTCTTTGAACTTGAAAAATCAACTTTGTTTCAAAGTACCAACTGACACAGTTTGCTCTTTCCGTTGGAGTCATCATACTTACATACAATGATGTATTGGAAGCTAACCTTACTAAGCTAATGCTGTACCAGTAGTGCTATCTATGTGCAGACAATTAACCATTCTTTATGACAAAAAAAAAAAAACCTTTATGGCACATAATGCAATTTGGTGAAAACTGCACACTAATATCACAATTTTTTTATTAAATCTTGAAATATGTCCAGAACTTTTGGTTTACCTAATACATTTCCCTGAAAAATCTAAAGATATATCATGAGAAACAACAAATTATTAAAGGAATCATTTTTTCTTCTGGCACATTTGCTTGCTCACTACATGATCACTGGAACATTGAATTACAGTTTGAAGTAACCCCATTTATTCTTACATTAAACTGATATGGGTATTGAGTTTTATTTGTAGTGACAAACACAGATCTAACAGAAAGAGCAAGTTCATTCATCTTCACATTTTTAAGGCAGACAAAAAAGAAATAAAGATAAAATTTTTAAATGCAAAGATAAACACAGGGCCATTTTAACACATTCAAGCCCCCTCGGCCAGAGTAATTTTTTGCCCCATCAGAACTGTAATGAAGAATTTGAATGACTATGGCACAAATAAGATAATTATGTAGGTAGGTATCAAAAAAAGTAGGTAGGCAAAAAATTAATAAAAAAAAAAAAAACAAATAAAAAAGGTCATGTCATCTGAATAATGGCTTACAATTTGGCAAATCGACACCTTTTCATATTTAAAATTATAATAAAATAATTTTTTTAGCTAAAAATTAAAATCAGTGTAGTAAATTTGTAGGTGCCTTTAGATCAATGACCCCTCCGGCCTAAGGCCCAATGTATAAGATGGCCCTGTATGAACATGAATTTATTCCTATTAAAATATGAGATAAAACTGAACAAAATATATTTAGTTCCGATATAAGTGCCTTATCTTTCCAAGGGACCTACATAAATATCCAGAAAAGATAAATGATCTTTATATGCATTTGTACATTGTAAAAAATATATTAAAAAGAAAAGAATTTTCATTCTTATTTTTAAAAGTCTGATATTCTCATGCAATGCAACTTTAAATATTTTGGAAGCAAATACATACAGCAGTTGAATATTTCTTTTTCTTGTCTATTGGACATTTGTTCTTCTGTTTGGCAATAAGCTCATTCACTGGAACAGGAAATAAATATAAAGACAAATTAGTATAAACAACAGATAAATACCAAAGCAATATAAACATTTCATTGACAATATTTTAACACATGTTGAATTCTAGAAAGGGTAAAATTAAATGCATTAACGTCCTAACATACAATGATGTCTCTGACGTGCATCGAATTACAGAATTTGTTATTTAAATCCATATTTAAGTCAACATAATAATTAATTTTAAATACAAAAACCACCTGGACACGCTTAAATGTCTCAAGTATCCTTTACCATTTTAAAGAGATTAAAAAAAATCATATGGCAAGGGGTTTATGAATATAGAATAAATCAAATGGAAGGTATGCAGTTTTTTTCTTTCTTTTTCATTTTTAATCAAAGTTTTCTCATTGAAAAACTCAAATTTTAAGCAGTTTTAAAGACACATAAAATGTCTGTGCAATTAAATGTTTTAGGTAATACTTAATTTCTTCTGCCTTGAGCATGAAAAAGTAATTCTTCTAATTTCAATAACTTAAATTGCAAATCAATCAACAGAGCAATCCTTTTATTTGTTTGAAAATCATGTCCTACGACAGTCATGCTTAATCACCATACTAAAGTTTAGTTTTAAATATGATTTTCATTAGGATGTGTTGGCTTTTTGATTGATATTCATAAGACTTCTTCTAAGACTAAACAAACATTTAGTAGAACACTAAAACACAAATATTACACTTAGTATCTGCATACAACGTAGCATCGTTCAACCGTACTGGTACTCGTCTCTTATTTTAAATCAAATTCAAAGTAGGTCAACATCTGACTGTTGTCACTTGCCTGGTATCATACACTGTTATAACAATAAATAAATTGAAGTCATACTTTTGTCAGGCAATAATATTAAATACTAGAAAATCACCCGTCATGGTACGATGGGTGCAAATTGCCTCTTCATCTGAGAGATTTCCCGTCAAATTTGAAGTGTTTAAATAGATATATATGCGAGAGAAATGTTTAACATTGATTGAAAACAAATAAAATAAACATATGTTTTATGACAGGAAATATATATTTTTAAATACATATTATTTACATATTTCTTCATTCAAAAAACATCTTGGTCTAAAAAAATATATAGTAGTTATGCTGTTGTTGATGATCCCCGAAGATCAGCAGAGCTATTTCAGGTCCATGAGCCTGTCACCCCAAAGAAATCCAAAGTCAATAGAGGATTAGAAACAAGATCCTGTTTGGAAAGCACAGGGCATGCAAGAATATGATCAGGTGTGACCTGTTCTGTAGTATATTTTGGGCAGATCTCAAAACACTTAGAACTATCAGAGAAAGCCAAACCTCTGATATGCCCACTAAGGAAGCGAGTAAGAGCTGTTTGGTCGCATCTGTTGCAATCAATTGATAGACAGCCACCTGGTCGAGAACCTTGATACCAGTGGGAATGAGCCAGATAGTTTTATTCCCGCTTTTAGCTCTAGAGAACAGCTTTAAGTAGGCGAATGGTGCAGAAGGCACTGAAGCATCTGCTTTAGCAAGTGCATCTGCAGTCTTGTTACCTTGGATGTTGACATGAGAAGGAATTCACTGCAGGTGAATCCGGTAAGATACTGAGAGACTTTTAAGTTTGTTAAGAATATTCATTCCTATATTATCTGTTACTCTATGCCAATTGGCCAAATGTTGGATAGAACTTCTGCTATCTGTTAGTATCCAAATTTCATTACTGAAAGAGAAGGATGTGAGTGAGTCAAGGCCTTCATCTATGGCTATTAGTTCACTGCGAAAGACAGAGCAGAAATCGGGATTCTTCCTCTAAATTTTTACCTCTTGATTATGTGTTTTAATATAATCCCACTGCCCATACAGTCACTATCAGTCCTGCTACCATCAGTGTACACCTTGACTGCATCTACTGGAATATCATTAATTATTTCAAGGGCCAGTTGTCTTAAATAGATGGGATGGTCTTTTTGCTTATTAACTTGAACAGGACAATTAGTATGGAAAAAAACACCAGGCAGACCCACTGAGGGGGTCAATGCTCTGCATCAAGTGGTGTTGCTCCACTGTGTTGGTGATTAGATTGCATTGAGGTTACTTGGCTAAAAGGGCTATTCCTCTTGAGTCTTTGGTTATTACACCAATCTTTCAAGTACGCAGAAGCGCAATTTCGAGAGTCAAGGCTGTAGAGTTTGTTATAATATTTAACTAAATTTTGTATTCTTCTAAGACTCAGATGTTGCAGTTTTGCTTATTAATTAAAGTACAATGTTATTGGGACAAGAGTTACGAAGACCAGTAATAATTCGAGCAGCATTAAGCTGAACCCTTTCGAGTCTCTGCAAGTTTGTGTCTGAGGCACAGCAATATATCGGATATCCACACTCTAAAATAGGTCGAATTAGTGATATATAGGAGTTTCTGAGTGTGGTCACATCGGATATACTTTAGATGTTGAGCAGTCTCCTTGCTCTCAATACAAGATGGTCAATATGTTTGTTGCTCAAGATTTCGGGGTCCAATACAAAACTAAGATATTTTGGATGTTTGTTCACTGCAAGAGGCCGATGATTTAATAAAATATTAGAATGAAAATTGTATAATTAGTTGTGAAGAATCCTACTGTTGACTTTGAAGGATTAAAACTTAGTTTGTGATATTCAGCAAAGTTCCACAAGTCAACAAGGGCTTGATTAACATTGCTATCCAATTTCTCCAAATCAGTGCCAGACCTCCAGAGAACTATATCATCTGCACAAGAACCTATCTCACTCCTCCCATTGGTGACTTGTTCAATGCCTGAGAAGAGCGAGAAAAGGATAGGTTTCAAGACAGAACCCTGAGAGAATTTAAAGCTTCTTGAGAGAGAATTGTTAAAGTTTACGCTGATTAGTCTGTTTCTTAAAAACGCATATATCCACATCAGGGCTCTTCCACCAAAAAGTAGATATAATCTAGATAGACAGAAAATCTAGTTTCAAAACAAAGCACTTCTCTGCTTGTCAAACGTTGCCAAAAAATATTATCAAATTATATCACCACAATTGCAATAAATAATGAGATGCATCGTGGCAACCAAACTATATCATGTGCATGATATACTACTGACATAATTTACTACTTCTCAGGAACTATTGATCATAGCGAGATAAATTTTATATTAATTGATAGAAAATTTTATTTCACTATTTTAGAGCTATTAAATTTGAAATTAGAATGACAATTACTCTTTTAAATTTAAAATTACTGAAATTTAGGTTCTCTAACAATGAAATAATGCTGTTTCACATCTCTCAGTGCTATGGCTTGAGTTTTATTGTTGGTGACGTCAGAGCATTACAGAGAGATCTGGGCTATTATATTAGTAATGCTTACAAATGCAATATTAGATATTAAGTGATGAATCCTAGTTCAGTGTGGGGTAGACATCAATTAATAGTAGAAAATTATAGAGCAGTGCAAATGAATAACTATTAATTCAAAGTTTTAAATGGAAGAAAACTGTTATGTCCTCTTAAAAATAATTTTAGTACTTTTAGCCATTGTTAATATTTTTAAAAACTAATCAGCCTTATGTATTAGCAAAAGTGCATGTGTTTTCAATCTAAGTTGACAATGTGAAACATTAATAAATAAAAAACACTGAAAATTATTACATTAGCAATACAAAAAAAAAAAGCTATTGAATAAATTATATAGTAAATGATTTTTAAAATTATATTTTCAAACAAGTCAGATAGACATTTATAAAGTTTGCATTTTTAGATGATTTTTTTGTTCTGATAAAATTTATCAAAGCTTCTTGAATTGGGTTTGTCATGACTTCAGCATGAAAAAGCAACATGTTGTTATTGAAGGGAAAGATTTAATTTTTTTTTTCTAGATCTCTTCAGTCATACTGCTTTAAGACCTGAATTTTCATTTCCACTTTGGATCAGCATCAGTAAGATGTCTAATCTATTTAATTCTTCATTGTAAGAGCTAACTTATACATATATAAATGAAATAATGCATAAGTTTATGCTTAAAAATTCAAGATATTTCAATGAAAAGGTCAATGGATGTAGAAATTTAAAAAATTGTATCAAAATGATTTTAGACATGCATTTAGAAATTTACTAAAACTACAAAAAAACAATAAAATAATTATGGCTGAGGGTAGTAAAAAAAAAAAAAAAAAAAAACTACACACCTCCTCAAATATTTCAAATTAACATCAAAGAAATATAGAAAATTAATCCGAATTCATGAATATAGTGGGTGGTTGTACAGCCAAAAAATGCCAAATATTTCAAATCAACATTAAAGAAACATAGAAAATTAATCTGAATTCATGAATATAGTGGGTGTCTGTACCGACAAAAAATGAAACTTCCAGATACACTGTTTTTGGATGGTGTTCGAGGCAAACGTCTAGAGATATAGAAAAAAATATATAAAATATCATACAGATTTAAAATATACTGCAACTTATAATCTAATTTAGCTGTTTTATAGGATAAAATTCAATATAAATTTATAACTAAAAATATTTAAATTAAATGCACATCTAAATTTAAAATTTCTGCTATGTTGTCATATTCAAAAAACAAACAAGAAATCTTCAGATATGAATGAACATATTCACAGAAAGTGGAACTTACATAAGAAATTAGGAAATATGTCAGAAACACCTTCTATCACAAAATTGCACTTGGGACACCTTTTGTTGTATTCTAAGCTAGTGGATATACAATCATAACTGGAAAAAAAAATCATAATTAATCATTTGGGTTTTCCAAAGTAAAAGAAGTTTGCTTTTGAAAATAGAATGAGAGAGAGGAAGTCTACATAACTATCATCCTATAAACCGAAGTTTACAGAAAACATTTTCTATAATAGTTAAAACTGTAAAAAGTAGAGAGTTTGACCAAAACAGTTTTCAAAACTTTAGCACAAAAATACCCCTAAAATAAAAATGTATCTGCTGTTATAGATATGTAATTTAATTAAACGAGAAGAGACAATTATCCTTATACCATGCTTTAAACAAAGACAAAAAAATCAATTATAGTGGTAACTTATTCAATATTTTAAATTGTGACATTTCAGATTGTTACTTTTATTGAAGATCATAAAACAAGAATAAACAAATTCCACATATAATAATCAGACTGTAAAAATTATTAACAGCATGAGTATATCAATATTTAATCACAGATAATCAAAACTTACCAGAAGGTATGCCCACATTTTGTCATATGAGCTTCAGATATCATTTCAAAACATATAGGACTAAAACAGAAAAATAAACATATGTATTTATAAAAGTCAATTTGAAAATAAAACATGATGGAAAGTTTGAAAACTTGTTCCAAAATACATTATAAAAGAAATATTTAACTAAAATTAGAACAAACAATTTCATTACAGTTCTCATGGATGTGAAGGATATGTGAAAACTATTCCAATTTTTATTTAGTGTATCGTCACAAATATATTAACATTTTTCTTGTTTCTCCCATTCTTAAAATTACCTTTTATTGAAATTTTGGTGAAGTTACAATAATGTCAACAAAAAAATTATATGTACACTGAAGTGTCAAAAATAATGGGCTATATCTCTAATATTAAGTGGAGTCTCCTCAAAGGACAGAAAATCAACATGGAATGGGCCCAATTAGTCAACAGAAGTTTTCAGCCAAAATGTTCAACTATGCTGTCTTGATAGCTAACCATAATTCCATGATTATCATAGGAGATGAATCTTGTGCAAGAATAGCTCTTTCAATAACATTCCAGGCAAAGCCTAACTATCTAAGTGGCCAAATCTTGTGTTGGAAATGTCCAGAATGTTCCTTAAACCAGTTGCAAACACTATGGACCCAGTGACAGGGAAATTTATCATAACAGAACATCATTTAGGTAAGTCAAGTCCATAAAAGGCTTTAACTTTTTACAGTTCACTATAAGTTTTGTTTTGAAAATTACTAAATTTATTTCAAAAATGAGTATTAGACATGTAGCTGATCATAAATGCGTAAAAGAAAAACATTTGGCATTTTTTTATTTTTAAGAAATTTGTGGTTTCACAGTGAAACCAATGAATGTTAACAGGCTATTTTTCCTCCGAATAAGTTATCAAAATGTAATTTTAATTATGTATTTAATTTATAAGTATACATGAGCATTCATGATATTCAAAATTCATAAAATTCAATATTATCACAAGCAATTTAGCTCTTGCAATGCTGATATCTTTGAGAATACTATCGGTATTGAACTGAAATTTTTATATAAGTTGGCCTATATATCTGGCTCTTAAGTTATGGAAAAAAAAAGCTACATTTCGCCCATACACAGTAAAAAAATGCTCAATGTGTACTTTCATTGTAAAACCAATGAATGTTAAAGGGTTAAAAGATCAGCAGCTGAGGCTGTTAATGACTGTTTCAGTTTGATCATAAGAAAGAACCCATGCCAAGAATATACCCCACACATAATTATGGAATTATCACCAAGCACAATGCTGTGTTTACAAGTTCGATCTATAGCTTCATGGTGTTTTACACTTCACCCTAACTTGACTAACAGCGAGAAGCTGACATCCACAACTTCTTGTAATTTAAGACATTCAGGTTGGTCTTCTACCATAGACCATCAATGTCGAATTCTGCTCCTCAGACTTCCGAGATCCACCTCCAGTTCATTGAATATAGCAGTCAGTTTATACAATGTTATTTGGTCTAAATCATTCAGCAGAAATGCAAGATCACTGTATATATATATAAGGTAATATAAAAGTATATTACCTTATAAAATGTATATCTTATAAAAGGTAATGTCATCAATGATAACTTTTTTACACACTTGACTTTGTGGAATAGGGAATGTTAAAAAGTTGCAACAACTTCTTAAATTGCTTTGCCCCATATATCAAGCTTCAAAAAGCAATCCTAATTCAGAATTGATTGAATTTTGAAAGAAGTCCGTATAACATTAATGAATGATTACAAGATATTCAGGAATCTAACAGGCAACATATACCATTTGTAAATTTGCAAACTAGTATCCCATGACCTTTGGTACTGCAAAATATAAATGAATTATATACTGTTCTAACACATGGTAGAAACTTTCCATTCAAATCTCATGCAAAAACAATAAACTTGCTTTTAACGATAGTCTAATTTAAGAAAAGGAAAAAAGAAAAAAAAAAAAGATTCCTAGGCCCTATAAAATTCTGAGAATCAACCTAATAACTTGAATTAAGTAAACATAAGATTCTTAAGACTATGACACAAAAACTTGGAAGAAATATTCATTAGGTCACATCTACATTAATCATTTGCATTAATTCATGAGTTTAATTCAGTGTAGAGAAACATTATATTCAGCAACACAGATATTATAAACCATTTACATGTAAATTTGCTTTGAAGAAATGAAGACATTGTTATTCTAAATTTTTGAAGTATAATAATTTTTTTTAACATCTAAGTGAACTTCAAAAGAATATAAAGTATAAAGATAAATACAAAGGAAAAAATACCACAAGTAGTCATTGTTTTTATCTTCACAGGATCCTAAACCATTATATACAGGAGGAAATGGCCTTTTCTTCCATTTACGAGCAATTTCATTAAATGTATCAGGTAGAGAACGATTGTTTTCAGCCATAACTTTGGAAATGTTTGAAAACTAAAAAAGATTTGAAGGTTAATTAATAAAATATCCAATGAGTCTCTAGAAAATACCATGAAAACATAACTTCAATACATGCAAACATAATCAATGTTATAAAAAGAAATCATGTAATATAGTGCTATATCATTATTGGTATAAATGTTGAAAGCTTTACATTTCTGATTTCAGAGTGAAACAGTTTCATATTTGAAAAATAACAGTAGTTTGTGTGGGGATGCTATAACTTTTCATCCTTCACTGGGCAGCAATGCATGTTTGCACCACTAACAATTTTTGTGCTTTTAAAATAATTTTGTGAATAGTTTAATACTTAGTTAAGAAACTTGTTTCATTTTAAATTTGAAATAGATAAGCATTCTAACTAATTAATTTTAATAAAACAAATGTAAGCTCGAAATTAAAATTTTAATAATTTTCCCATATTCCTTACTACATTTATACAGATTCACAAACTACAGCTAAAAATAAAATGATGATGTAGTCTAGGATTAAAATAAATACATGTACGGAATTATTTTCTTAGAGTTTTACGGATAAAATTTTTATGGCATAACTAAAACAAAAGTAAGCTTAATCGAATGCTATTTGTTAGTATTATTAAAAATTACTTATAAAATCTATTATTCTTATTTTGTTTCTAGGTAAAAGTTACAAAATTTTTTCATCTTGATATTCAAGTTAATGGTGCCAAATGTTTTATCTGTTGCCACTGCATGCAATCTATCCCGATGCAGAGTGTACCTCAGAAAATATTTTAATCCTTTTTTATGTTACAAAACTTAATTCAGGTTTTAATGAAAAAAATATTTATTCTTATTACATCTACTTAAATGTGTGCAGGGATATTTTTAAATAGGAAACGATTACTAATATTCTTTAAGAAGTTGTGTTCATAAAAGCTACCCATGCTGAATTCTAAGTCAGGGCTTCTTAAACTGCAAGTCACAATCCTAAATAGGATTTTACAGAATACCTAATATTCAGGTTGCAGAAATTTTAAAAGCATCATTCTTCAAATCTTTCAACATTTATAAGTAAAAATTATCAGCACACCATTTCGAATACAGAAACTTGCATTTCCAACTACAATGAAAAAAACTCCTTCATTTTCTTATTTATTCTCAAATTTTACACTCACAAAATATTTTTCCACATAGGAAAAACATTTAAAATTCCATTTCTAACATCCCTGGAGAACTGCAGCTTTTGACAACCTTTCGTTCATTTTAAAAATGTGGTAGTACAGTACCTGCACAGTGGAAAGAAATTAGGACTATGGGAAAATGCAGTCCTTCAAGAAATTTTTCCCTTCTACAAAAAAAGGCTCACATGAAGGCACACTCTTTGGATAGCGAAAAAAATTCAAGAGGAACTCAGTTTTCTCCTAAATATTCAAAATGATGAAATGGAAATTACAATAGATTGTTGATGGATTTTAATATTACATGCAAAATTAAATAAACCTATGATTAAATTTATTAACTGAAACAAGTTATGGGTAACATAGTTCCAAAATGCTTATACACAAGCTGTCCTGTAGATTTGCAACTTTTTCATTTCAATTCAAGTTTCAGTAATCAATGACAACTCAAGTTGGCAGTGTAGCAAAAGTTAAGTGTATCATTACCTAAGAAAATAGAACTGAATATTGTATTTAACCATTGTATTTAAAAGTAATTCATATGTTTCAACAAAATTTAATTTTAAACATCAGTAAGTACTGTTCTGCTTAATGAAGCTCTATATTTAAAGTGACAACCCTTTAAGACGGAACATTTTTGTAACCAATGGATTAAATGCCAACTACAGCTCAAAAATGAATGGTATCTGCCATTTAATAAGAAAAATAGATCTGTAGGGATTTTGGAAACAAGAAAAATCATTTCTTCTAGCATTTACCGCATAGCACTTACCAGAAATATAAACTAATGCCTAACCCACACAATCATACAGGCTCAGTCTTAAAGGGATATTTAATTACATGGAAAACTTTCTACAGCTGTAAGACACAGAGATCATATATTATGTCATCAACAGATTAAGAAGGCATTTGTAGCTTTCTACATACAAGCAACTTGAATTGCCATTAATTATAATTTCTAAAATTTTAATCTGTACATTTTTAAGTACATGCAGATTTTATTATTTCGATCAATTAGATTTTAGATGCTGTACTGTTAATGTCTATCTACAATCTAATTAAAATCATTTATAATTTTCAAAAAATAGGTTTACTTTCCCCCCAAATTATAATGCATTAACACCTGCACAAATTTATACTACTTTGTATTTTGCCATAAGCAATTTCATTAATACTACATTCTGAAAAGTTTTATCTATACATACAAATAGTGTACTAAAATACATTTAGAATATAACATACAAAAACTTGTCAAAATAGAGATTTAAGACTGAACAATCAGAAGAGATTTTAACATATAACTGTTTTGGCAACAAATCTGGTAAGCACTTTTAAAAATTTCGAGCGGTTGTGTGAATTGAAATTTTTCAACGATATAAAAACAACTATACATTATCATTAGTAAAAATATTATATCTAAGAAAATACATATTTCAGTGGTCAAAAAGCAAATGACATTATTAAGTCGCGTATATATAGACTTACGTTTTAATTGCTAAAAAGCACACGATGTATGGAAAAGTAGATTATTTCAATTATAATCTACCTTTAATAAATGAATTTAAAATTTTACAGAAATAAAAAAGAATTATTTTTAAATTTCATTTAGTGTCACATCATTAAATGGGAAAATGAGCTGAAGGAATATCAGTCAACACAGTAAATGAATTAAATGTTGCAAAATTTAAAATTAGCATTTAGTTGAGTTTAACGAACGAAAGGTATAAATACGGTCTAATAACAACGCATTTATAACTAATAAAATTCTTTAAAAAAATTAAAGTGGCTGAATTGTCCTTCAAAATGTAAACGTCGGAACAGTTTAATGAAATTTCCCTTTATAATAATAACAGTAGACAGTAACTAGACGTAGACAACACGGTAAACACAACCACTTATAAAAAAATTCATAAACAACAATAATACGAAAGACGAAATATTTAAATGAGTTGAGATGTAGTCTTCATTACTAAAGTATTTAATTGGCGAAAAATGTTTTGATTGAAGTATAATTTTTTATATTTAAAATATGACTTTCTTAAAATATTAATTTTTGTTTTAGTTGAATACGTGCTATTATTTGGAATTTTGATATTGTAAAGCGTTCAAATTTCACCTGTATAACCTTCCAATCAAAAGTGGCCACGGTTATTTATCTTTCGGTTTTGTTTTCCATTTTTAACTGTATCCGAGTAACCCGCTATCCATGGATTTTCCTGATACCGCTTGGGTTTCGTCTGCCAATATTTAGGCGTTCGTTGACTTCTTTCCATAACTTTTTACGTGTCAATACTTCGCCTTCTGATTGAGTTGGCGGTCGTCTTTGGTGTGTAACGCACATTTACTTCAGAGAGGTAAGAATTTACATTATCATTTTTGATTCTTCAGAAAGCGATTTTATTTTGTTGCTGACTAACTGAACTACGTAGAATACGGATAATTAAACTGCTTTGTTGCTAAATTTTAAAATTATAGTATCAATTAGATTAATCGCGATTTCTGCAAACCTTGCAAATCTCGCATTCAAATGTGTTGAATCCACTTTATTTTAATTGTATGATTTAAAAAAATACATGTCAGTTACCAACAACAAATAGCTGCCAGTTTCATCGGTAGGTAATGCTCACTAATAGATATCCTAACAACATTTGATAAGTTTATTTTTTAACTAAGTAATTGTTATATATAAACAGGACCATCTTAACAAATTTGAGCGCCTTTGGTTAGAATAAGCCGTAATTAGGAATTATCTAATGAAAATACCTAACTAATAATATAATTGACTTAAAAAGTCGCCTGGTCTGTGATTAACGACTTTCAATTTTGCAAAACGACGCCTTTTCAAAATAGGATTTTGCAAGACAACTTCCTTTATCCCTGATCGTGTACATGACTAGTTTCAACTGTTACATTATATAAAAAGCATTTTTTTCAATTCTCTACAATATATTTCTTATATCAAAAATATAATATAGTATTTAAATGGCTGTCTAGTTGTAAGCCATAATCACATTTTTTAACATAGATTAATTAGAGAATTTTAATTGTAAAACTTGTATAGTAAATTTTTGGGCGCCTTTGGATCAAAGGCCAAAACAGCCCTTTACATAAAGAATTTATTGAATGTACATTTCCTTGGTATATCTTTGTTTTCTTTGTAAATATTCCCTTATATTTTCTTAGGAAAATGCACCACTTTTGTCTGATTTTTCTCTTGGGAGCAATCCTTTCTTATTGTTTTGCCTTTGAATCCAAGAAAGACCCTATTGGTACAGTAATTGGCATTGATTTAGGTACAACATATTCATGGTAAGTTATAGATTGGTTGCAAATATATTTATTGAAGCTAATTTGATTGTGTTTAAAATTAGAGTTGAAAAATTTGTGAAAAGTTTTTCATTCTGAAAGTTTCTGAAATTGCTTTAAGTATAAAATGTTTTATGGCTTAAGTAAGTCAAATGTGAATTTTTTTGCAAGCTTGAATAGAACATTTTTTACTTAAAGCAATTTAGTTTTAATTTATTAAAATGTCTAAACATTCTGCATTGTTAAAAAAATTCTAAAAAAGTGTTTTATTCAGTTTAAAATCATTGAAGTAAGCAGGAAAGCACAACTTTTATGGAGGAAAAACATGGTGTTTGAATAACATTTATAAATAAAAAAAATTTTGAGTGATTATTTTTTTTCTATTGTATTTTGATAGTGATTGGAACTACAAGTTAACATCTGAAATTTTTTTTTTAAAGAAATCGGTAAAAAATGTTAAGGTACAAACTATCATTATAAAAAAAAAATTTCTAAAACTGACTAAAAAATATCATCTTTTCCTTGAGTCTTTTTACAGGATTATTTTTCCCATCTCTGATATCACAGGCTGGTACTGAAACCTACATTTAGGTTAAGGTTCTATAATCTGAAGATAATGGGGGGAATCTTTACTTATTTTTATGCTTCTCTGATTTTCTCGTCATGGATCATCGATTCAGTTTAGCTGTCACTATAAATAGATATTTATGGTAAATGGTGTGTTAATCATTATTGTACAAGACTGATCTCCTTGCAAGTTTTATCAGTTTAATTAAGTTTAAATTTTCAAAGCCAGCCTGAAAGATAAATTTTTAGTTTTTGTAGTAAGTTTAGTTTTTAGTTTAAATTTGATAAAAAAAAAAAGTAATTCTTTAAAAATACAGTATTATATTTTTAAAAAGATAAGTTAATATAATAGAATGCAGATATTGTAACTTATTTTTCATTGAAGTTTTCTTCGAATTATGTTAAAGGTTTCAAATAAAATTAATAACCATCTCTAAAAGGAAACTTAACATAATTATATAAATCTGATTTAATTGTAGACTTAAAATGTTTATTGTAGTTATTGCTTTTATTACATATTTTGATTAAATTTTTTCTGAAGAAGAATAAATGTTTTTAGTGTATTAAAATCTTTAGGGCTGTTGGAATTAAATTTCCACAACTTGGATTTCTATAAGGTATAATACAGGTCATTTTGAGATGATTTTTAGACGACATACATTTCATATCGTGTGCTTAACACTAAACCTTCTACGACTTGTCAAATGACTGTTTTTCAATGGCAGTTTCTATGTGTTGGTAGGTTTAGTGTTAAGATTTATTGTTAATTTATTACAAAAAGTTGCTGATGGATGATGCTGTAACACGAGTTAAATGTTTTGTAGAAGAATATGTTCACCATTTGTCCAGGAGTAAAATCAACACTATGAGACTTGTGTGCCTTGCAACACCATGGGATGATTGGCTAGTTAGTTCAATGGCTGTTGTAACCACATCCTTAACATTTACAGATATGACTGATATTCAACCAGTTGAAATTCCAAGCTGATCTGTCTTTTTCCAAATATTGTCACCACTTCATATAGGGCTTGATCCTTGGCATACTTTCTACTATTAGCAGGGTGTTATTGTAGCAGCAAAGTTTTCACTATTCTGCTAAAAAAAAGTTTGACAAACAGAGCTTTATGTTTTCAAGGTAGACATAGTCCACCAGTATCGGAGCTTGAATTGTAACTTGAGTAGTGCTTGTGTTCCTATTATAATGGACTTGTCACTTTAAAAGTTGTACAGAAGCAAAGTTTCTGTTTCTAGAAATCACATTTCACTGGTGTTACTGTGCAACCTATTAGAAATTTTTTTGCTTTTTTTTTTTAACATGTTCGAGCCAGCGCTGCAATTCATGTTTCTCTCCCATTTGTTGCTACTCAAAGAGCACTTTGCTTTATTGGGTGCCGCTGAAATAGAGTGAAAAATAAAATTTTACCACAATGATAACCATTGCTGCTCTTTAATATGTTTATAATATTGAGTTGAAATAAAATAAATCCTACTTTTTCAATTAATATATGTTAAATTTCCATTATTTTAATTTTCAACTATATGGAAATTTTTTTCTAGTCACTAAACAAACCAAACTGTTGACCACCTGATGAAACATTTAAGTGTGGTACGTGCCGGCTTGAACATGTTAAATAGATCTTGAGTATGTGATCAGAAATTCCTGTTATGAAAATCTCCTGTCATTATGCTCTACAGAAACCTTTCAGTTGCAGAAGGTTAATTTTAAAAGCTCTGTATTACAAATATTGAATTTAAAATTGTTGTTGGCTTATCGTGAAAGTTCGTTAACTCGAAAGAAATGGATTTTGCTTTAGACTAACTTTTAATTTCTTATGATAAAAATTAAAATTGAAGAAAAATTACCAAAATCCATTAGCATGTGGTTGTTTTAAAGCTTACTGAAGCAATCAAATTTAAAGTAAATACAAGTTCTTGTATGCATAATAAAGTAAATGCATTATTGTACATAAAGGTACAATATGATATATATTATGCATTTGCTTGTAAATAGGTAATCAATTGCCAAAAAATTTCACTGTGTGGCTTTTCTTCCTTCTCTGCATGGAAATGCGGACTCCAAAAATTAAGAAAAATATTATGAAATATAAACTCAACATGACCAATAGCTGGATGGTTGGCTGGTGAGATGAAGCAAGAATCACTTGCTTACTTTAAACCCCTTATCACATTGATAATTGGCTGAACAACAGAATACAGAAGGTGAATTGCAGAAATGTGACAGAACACCTTCACTGTACAGATTCTCGGTAGTTACTACAGATTTTATCGAAAATTTCCGCAAACTACGGATAAGATTAAAATTTCTATGGGAACAAGTTTTTTTCCCCTTGCCTGCAGTCTTTTAGTTGTATGAGGATCCAGATTTTTTCCCCTTACATTTCATGTTTTTGAAAAATGTCATATAATTATTTCTAATTCATATATTTCTTATATTTTTTTTCAGATAAGATATTTTTCTTAAAAATAAGAATTTTTGTTTACTTAAAATAAGACGAAATATATAAATGATAACAAATTCAAAATTTTGACACAAGTCTCTTTATGTGTGTGTGCGTCCGCGCATATGCTACCCTCGTAGATCTTCTGCTACGAACAGCCACCTTTTCAATGATGGCATGTATGCCTTTACTGTGCATTCACAGAATGGGGGGGGGGATTACCCGTATAACAACAAACAAATTGGAATCTTGCTTCCTTTGAAAGTTTTCGAATGAAAAGAAAGTGGAACACACAATTAGACTGCATCTGAGAAAACAAATTGCTGCTGAAGCACTGCTTCATGTACTTTGGTTGAATGTGCGCTACGGAAACCTAAATTCGAAAAAAAAAGTTGAAGGTTTTGCTTTTCTGTTTTTATAAAAGAAAAACGGGGGCAAATGGTCAGTTTCAATATTTTGAAAATATTGATAGATTTTTCAAGTGAAGAGAAGTTTTTTTGGTTTTGTCTAGTGATTTTCAAAATATATGAAGTGATTTGAATAAGTTTTCATTCATTGGGACAACAAGTTTTAAGCTTTGTAAACTGGAAGGATTATTTATTTTTTACCATTATTGTATTGTTTATTTAAACTTAATCAAATCTGGCTCTTGCTGTGTATGTTTGACTTCACTTAGTTTTATTCTGGCGTTACCCTAATGCAAATTAGTATAGTTTTTATTCTTGTTAAAACTCAACACAAATTCTGAATTTCCTGTAAAACTTAGAATATTAAAAAATTAACAATGCTAAAAAAAAACCATATTGGAATAAATTTTGTGTAGAAATTTTCATTAGACCAAATTTGAATTTTTTTTTATTATTATTACCTGCTCATTTTTTTAATATTCAACTTCAAACAGCTATATCATGTTGGACCTTCTTTTCTCTTTTGCTTAAACATATTTAGATTGATTTGTAAATTGAATTATTGAAAATGTCATTAACACAATTTTATCATTGATATTTTGTATATTCAATAAGAAGTTGAGTGATTGCTATAATATTTTTTTCAGTGTTGGGATTTTTAAGAATGGTCGAGTTGAGATAATAGCCAATGATCAAGGTAATCGAATCACTCCTTCTTATGTTGCGTTCACTGCGGAAGGTGAAAGATTGATTGGGGATGCAGCAAAGAATCAGTTGACAACTAATCCTGAAAACACTATTTTTGATGCAAAGCGACTTATTGGAAGAGACTGGAATGAGCAAACTGTACAGAAAGATGTTAAATATTTCCCTTTCAAGGTAAATAAAGATTTTTTTAAAAAAATTAGTTTCAGAACTTTGTCAGTGCATTATATATACTGTTACCAGTTTTCCATCTTTGAGTAAGCAAAGTGCTTTAATCTGAAGTACATTGTATATAGCAAGGGTGGAGTGAAGCCGGCACTGCTTTTCTTTTACGAGAAATTAATAACCAAAAACTGTGAATACGTCCTTAAAACAGCACGATTTTTGTCATGTAGGTTAGGGTGTTCCAGCACTACATATTTTGCGACAACACCACTGTTATAGAGTGATATAATATAGAACTAAATCGCAGCTGAAATCATTTAATTTTTTTCTCTTTACTAGCAGGTGTTGCATGAAGTTTAGAACAGTAATTAGTATGGGATACTTTCTTATAATTATGTTTTAGAAGCTTATAATGTTTAAAATATTGCATTTAAATTTTATCTACTAGATTGATTTTGGATGAAACTATATTTCACAGCTAGTGGTTTTGTCTTGAAGTTTAGTTTATTACAAGCCAAGTATCTTTTATGGTATCTTTTGATAAAAATCCCCTGCTAATCTGTTTTGCAACAATTTACATTGTTTCCAATTTAAATTCTGATAGTATTATGTCTTTGCTTCTTTTCATAAAATTATTGCAGGGAGCGAAGTGTATTACAAGCCAATGAAGTTCTTAATGATTTTTTTTTTTTTTTTGCTCATTTATTTATATATTTTCAAATTCAAGCAATAATAAATCCAAACAATTTTCTGTTAATATTTAGAATATTAAGGGCAATATCTGAGTATTATTTAATCTTTTAACATGTCATGTGGTTTCAAATTAATAAAAATCATTTTCACTGAACTTTTAGGTTGTCGAGAAAAATAGTAAACCACATGTTCAAGTGGAAACTGCACAGGGAACAAAGACGTTTGCTCCTGAAGAAATATCTGCCATGGTTCTCATCAAAATGAAAGAAACAGCTGAAGCATATTTAGGAAAGAAAGTCAGTCATGCTGTTGTGACTGTTCCTGCATATTTCAATGATGCTCAACGTCAAGCAACCAAGGATGCAGGCTCCATTGCAGGATTGAACGTCCTTCGTATTATCAATGAACCGACTGCAGCAGCCATTGCTTATGGGTTGGACAAGAAAGATGGGGAGAAGAATGTTTTAGTGTTTGATCTTGGTGGTGGTACTTTCGATGTGTCGCTACTGACTATTGATAATGGTGTGTTTGAAGTAGTAGCTACTAATGGAGACACTCATCTTGGTAAGTAATTTTGGTCTGCTTTAGTCCTTTTTTTTTGTTAGTAGAATTTTTTTCTCTGCATACAGGCTATAGCAGATACTATACCATTAATGAGATTGCATTTACACAAAGGAACTAATCTGTGTCTAGTCACAATGAAGATAATATTTGACTCATCTCCTGTTGTCCCATGTTTAAAATACAAATGAGGAGAAAACACAAATAGGTAACACCATAAGCAGTCAAAATGGGCCATAAAATTTATTGTCTAATGATTTGAGAAGTGGAAAGCACTTTCCTGTAGGTTTCTCTATCGGAATTTTTTTTTTTTCAAAGAATATTTTGATACTTTACTTGACTACAATTTAAATGTTAAATTCAGTTGAAGTTGATGACAAAAAAGACTATAGACTTCTTCCTAATGGCCTTGTATTTATATTTTAGCTTTAATTTTTCATATGGTGAAATTTTTGCTTTTTTTTTTATTCACAAACTTTGTTTTAATTTTGTTGCAAAAAGGAAATTAGAAATATAAGTGATCTTGTTTTATAAAATAAATTGTATATTTATTATCAATCGGTACTTTTCCGTTAGCCGGGTGCAAGCGAAAAATCGCCAAATAATGTAGAATTCCGACAAATTTCTTACAACCATTCTCTGTTGTCATTTGCTTCGCTTGGCGACTTGGCTCGCGTTTGGTTCAAAATTGGCGACATTTGCACCCGGCTAATGGAAAAGTACCTATCAGTCTTATTTATTATCTATTAAAATTGTTCAGTATGTGAGTAAATAGTTATATTAGGAAATAGGAGATAGATAAATGTTTCATGCTTTAAAAAAAATTTTTATGAGTATACCTATTAAATTGAATTTCATAACTACCATTACTTTGAATAAAAAGTCAGTTGCCATTTATTTGAATTTTATTAAAATAGAACTTTTGTTGAACAATTTTTATTAAGATAGAAGTGACAATCACCTTTGTATTTCTTATTAATATTTCTTAAAATAAAAACTTTATTTCTAGGCTGTTTTTGATGTGATTTTTTAAAAATTTTATTAGCTTTTCATTAGGCATCTTTTGAAGTTATCCTTTTTCATTTAAAGGTGGGGAAGATTTTGACCAGCGTGTCATGGAATATTTCATGAAGCTGTACAAGAAGAAAACTGGCAAAGACATCCGCAAGGACAATAGGGCTGTTCAGAAGCTGAGACGAGAAGTGGAAAAGGCAAAACGTACTTTGTCTTCTGCTCATCAAGCCAGAGTTGAAATTGAGTCTTTCTTTGAAGGTGAAGATTTCAGTGAAACGTTAACCCGAGCCAAGTTTGAAGAATTGAACATGGTGAGAAATTTGCTGTTTATATTTATTGCATTATTTATCCATAAAATAAATTAAACCTTTAGGAGGCTTACAATATTTTATTTTTGAATAAATTTTTCATTGATTGTTTGAGCATTTCTCCAGTTTCAGATTTCATTTCAAAATTATGACATTTTTTCTGGTTTACATAAAGGCATATTTAAGTTTAACCAAAGTTACGCTTAAGAAAGAGACAGATATTTTAATTTTGTTGCAAGGTCATTTGTTCTGGATAATTCCTTTTCTTGCTATGATGTCAAACCATGAGAAATTTTAAATTAATGTGTAATAAATATCTGAAGCAAAACTCTGGCCATCAAATACTTTACATTAATTAAAATTCATAGCTTTATATTAGCATTCAATTTTTAATATAGGTTTAATTCATACTTAGCGCAAAGAAAAATGTATCTGGAAATCAAATTATTAATTAATTTGAAGATGTTTATTAGCAACTGTTGAGTAATTTTCTCTACTTTTAATTTTTTAAGGATCTTTTCCGCTCTACAATGAAACCAGTCCAGAAAGTCTTGGAAGATGCTGATCTCCAAAAGAAAGACATTGATGAAATAGTTTTGGTCGGTGGTTCTACTCGTATTCCAAAAATTCAACAATTGGTCAAGGAATTCTTTAATGGCAAGGAACCCTCACGAGGTATTAATCCTGATGAAGCTGTTGCTTATGGTGCAGCTGTACAGGCTGGTGTTCTTAGTGGTGAAGAAGATACAGGTAAGATATTGTTTTTTTTATATATAAATTACTCTAAAATAGCACATTTCTGAATAAGTTACTGAGTTGTTAATGACTAGATGGGAAATGTGATTTAACAATTTCTGGAAGGGATTTTTTTTAGCTGCAACTATGGATTATTTTTAAATAAATTTCATGAGAATAGTAAATAACTATTTATATAGTTACACAGTATGGATGATGAAATCAGGAAGCAAGAGAACCCTCATCAAATTGTTGAACCCTCATTATTTTCATCCACTTCATCAATTCCACAAGAAAAACTATCAATAATAATATAAGGCTGTTTTTTCTTGAGTTTATAAGTTTTTAATTAAGTGAATTGGTCTTTAAATTTAATTTATGTGCATAAAATTTTATATATTTCTATAGATGGAGTCATTTTGTATCACATAAAAAAAATACAATATTTTTCTTCAGGTGAACTTGTGTTATTGGATGTGAATCCCCTAACCCTTGGTATTGAAACAGTTGGTGGAGTTATGACTAAACTAATTCCAAGAAATTCGGTCATTCCAACCAAGAAGTCTCAGATATTTTCTACTGCTGCAGATAATCAACCCACTGTTACTATTCAGGTAATTTTTTTCTCCTGTATATCAGAGTAATTTTCAGGTGGATTATGTAATTATATCATGTGTGTTACTTTAACTTATTGTACATAAAATTTTTGCACTTTGTATAAGATTTCCAGCATCGACTAAGCCACTTTTGATTTTTTAAAAAAATTTATATATTTTTTTTTAAGTTGAGTGTAATCAAGTAAAATAACAGTGTTATGCAGCACTTAATTTTGAATTGTTGGCTTTTCTATTTGGATTTAATTTAAAGTTATTTTTCAAAATGTGATTCCTAGATACAAATGTTCTATTATTTGTCAAATCTCTATTAGATAACATTGTATCCACATTTGATCTTGCTTGACAATAGTATGCAGTTTTTAATTTAAACTAGTGATGACACAGCATGGACCGTCTGGGTCCTTGTGCCATAAAACAATAACTTACTCCCTTAATTTAAAATTGTGAAGAATTTTAAAATAAAAATTAATTCAAACTGTTTTAAAGAATATAAGGGACAAGATTATTTAATATTGTTACTCATTCTTTGATATTTTTTTTAGGTTTATGAAGGTGAAAGGCCAATGACAAAAGACAACCATCTTCTTGGAAAATTTGACTTAAATGGTATCCCACCTGCACCTAGAGGTGTTCCCCAGATTGAGGTGACTTTTGAAATTGATGTGAATGGTATTCTCAAGGTTACAGCTGAGGATAAGGGTACAGGAATAAAGGAAAAGATCACTATCACTAATGATCACAATCGTCTGACGCCCGAGGATATTGAACGAATGATCAAGGATGCTGAGCAGTTTGCGGAAGAAGACAAAAGAATCAAAGAAAAGGTTGAAGCACGAAACGAGTTGGAGTCATACGCTTACTCTCTGAAGAACCAGGTGGCTGATAAGGAGAAACTGGGTGGAAAGCTCAGCTCTTCTGAAAAAGAAAAGATGGAAGAAGCCATAGAAGAAAAAATTAAATGGTTGGATGAAAATCAAGATGCAGAGGCTGATGAATTCCAAAGGCAGAAGAAGGAGTTGGAAGATGTTGTTCAGCCAATCATCTCCAAGTTGTATGCAAGTGGCGCCACTCCTGGTGGGGATAGTGACAATGATGACTTAAAAGATGAGCTTTAAAATAGTTCTGTTTAGGTAAATAAATTGCATTTACTCATTTTAAAAATAGCCTGGTGGTTTTTATTATCTCGGCTGTATTTTCTGTTTTAGTTTGTTGTGATCTGTGATCATTTTGAAGTGCAGATGATCAAAATTGTATGCAACTTTAGATGCTCAATTCTACAAAATTGCTTGATTTGTTAATTGTACTACTTCATGAATTAATGTATTAATGCACAATTCATTTTGGATGAAATAACTTTATATGTGAAAAGTCCTTTTTGATGATATTTTTATGTTAATTTATTGATTATGTTCTGTTTAGGTCTTTGTTACAAAAATGTGATGTTTTTCTGTATTGTGAAGAAAACTTTTATAAAAACCTCATTTTTTAAATATTTTTTTTATGAAGAAAGTTGATATTTTTTTCTTCCACCGACCAGTTTTGTTCTGAGAAGCATTCATGGCATTTTATGTCTGAAATAAAACATTTTATACCTTTATTTATCCTAGTCTGTGTGTGTGTTTTTCCTTCAATAGCATACAAAGTTAATAAAATATTTTCTTGTATAAATATAACCTTCATCGTTACTCCTTCTAATGTGATGTTTCAGTTGTTTCTAATTGTTTAAAGCACTGTGTTGTTTATTGTTTAAAGCTTAATTTAAATGTTAAAAGCTTAATTGTTTAAAGTTGCACAATTCTTTAAACCTAATTGATTTTTAAAGGTAAACTTTTACTCTACGGTGCCCACTTGCTTCTCACCAATTTTTCTTGGCGCGATTTCATTTGCTGTCGCCAAATACTCTTTTGGATGTGCAGTGAGCTTTTCATTGCTCTACTGTGCATGCTTCATTTGAAAAGGAGAGATTGAGCAAGCAATGCCTTCGGCATTTCAAGCATGTACCGGGCAATTTTTTTTTTAACTTAAAAAAGCATCAGCGGCTTCGCTTTCTGCAAAGCGGGACACTAGTAGCTTTGCTTATTTATTGAGATGCAAAAACACAGAATAACATACACAGTTCTGAACCTAAAGTGAATGAAAATGTTCAAAATGAGAAAAGTGTACTTAAAACTTCACATACCTATTTTAATTGCCTAATTGATGTTTACACTTAGGACACTGGTATCTGCTTGCTATCAATACCTGATCCACACACCACTGGAAAACAACTTTAGCTTCCTCTGTCTGAAGCTGATAGTAGGTTGAAAGGGAACCAATGCCGTAATCAAAAACAGCTGTACAAAGCGCACGTAACAAAATGATAAAATCAGACAAAAATCAAACCGACAAAACAAATTCGATTGAATCAACCAATCACATGAAATAGATGACGGAACAAACCAATAGAAAATAATCATAATATCGGGCCATGCTCAAAACACCGATGAAAAGATCAATTTTCACGCATGTGCACATCTCGCTCATTAAAATCATTGCACAACCAAAACAAATGTTCTCTCCTCTCCATTCTTGGCGGCAAAGAGTTTGCGATCCTAAGAGGAACGAAGTAAGTGGGCACCGTAGAGTAAAATTTAACCTTTTTAAATTCATCTCCAATTTTTTAAAATCATGTTTATTAGGGGTAGGGGAGTACGAGTTATTTCAAAAGCTTTTTGATTTTGGTTTTCAGTTTTTGCTATTAAATTTCTGTTTTATTTAGGCAAGTTTTGAAGCTATAAAGGACAAATGTTAAAGCATTTAGAAATTTTTTTTACAATTTTATGTAAACATGTAATAAAGTAGATTTTCCCGTGTTTCAAAATTGAATCTTTTTACTCTCTATTTAAATTCGCGGATAAAAATTGCTACCACTTGAACCACTAAGTCCAGATTCAACTGGTTTTAAATCATTTTGGGATTTTTCTTCTTTTCTAGCAATATTTAAGACGCATGGCCTTGACCATTTTTCTGTTTTGGATGCTGCACAAAGAGTACTTTGATCGCTGGCCATGTCTCAATTCTACAATTATAAAATAACCTTCAAAATAAAATTTTCTTCCTAAAAAGCATCTGCAATAAAGAAAACAGCTACAGTAAAAATGTTCCTTTCTTTTTCCAAAAAAATTTTCATACATATTTAATACTATTGAAAATTTAGGTTTATAAAAAAGAGCATACGACAAATATTTTTATTTTACAACACTCTGGGAAGGTATTTAGGTGAAGTCCAATCAAAATTTTCAATAAAATTTTGTTTTAATTTATTCTTTGAATATGCCTTGTTTAAATTTTAAAAGCATTAATTACAAAAAAAAAAAATTTAATTCAGGAGTGGGGGAAAATGTAATGGACTGTATAGTTTCCTAAAATTTATGTTGTCAAACTTGGTCATTTGAGGTCACTCTTGGATTATTCATTATTAAAATTGTAATCTTATCTGACATATCAAATTTGTTTTGTTTTTTTGCCATTTAAATAAGTGACCAGTTCCTACAGCTAAATTTAAGTGAAACTTGTATTATCTTATCAGCCCTTTAGAAATCTTTAGGCAATGATCAGTGCTATGGTTAGTTGTAAAAATGATGGAATTTTATTGTATGGCATTTCTAGTACAAATCACGAGAATCGGTTGTAAACATATACCATTTATATTATTCCACATACAGTTGAATTTATTTAAGAATATTTTTCAGACTAACTACATTATTGTTACCAGCATTTTATTAAATTATGATTTATAACAAATATTCAAACACTGGTTTGTTCTTAAGAAAAGGTCTATGGTCAATTTTTGTTCTTTGCTTGTACAATAATCCTTTTTTGAGGACATCATTGCAATTTTCATCTCCAACTTTTTTTCCTTGCATCTCTTTATTTCCCTCATTGTGAATTTAACAGTCCTATCAATCTACATAAATCTTGTGCAAGGAAAAAAAATTATCAACAGATTTTCTATGAACCATTGCCAAGCCACTCCTGTTTGATGACAATCCACATATGGCATTCTTGCCATAATTTATTTTAAAAACATGAAATAGATGCCTTTCTATTTTCTTCATGGATTCCCCCCAACCTTTCAAACTGAAGTTGATACTACCTTATTGCCATGCCACTGGTCTCCGCCTGTTCATAAATTCTATGTGCAGAAGCATGGTGGATATTAGGTCTCGGGATAGTAACAAATTAGATCTGTAAAACTTGCAGAAACTCTTCACTTATAACAAACAAATAATTTCAAGCTAATATGGATAATGATGCTTTATATTATTTATGGATGAACCATGAACTCCTGGTATTTATTTATATTTCCCACTTTTCTTCCATTTCTGCTAAAAAGACAATGTTTTTTTTATGAAGGTAGACAGGTTTTTTAGTAGCCAATGGTGTCTTTTTTGAACAAATGAATGATTAGATATGATTGACAGAACAAAATATATCTCTGCTAATAATAAAGGAGAATATGTGTGTGTTGGCGTTCTACAGGGCAGACTGCTGGACCTACAGCTATGAAATTTGGCACAAACATACTTTAGAGGGTGGGAATGTGCACCTCAGAGCCAGTTTTTTTTTTTTTTTTTTCGAAATTTTAATTGATTAAAAATTAAGTGAAAATTTTGCATTTTTCCTTGGTAACTTCTGAAAATATAATAGCACAAAAATGATTTTGACACCATCTGAAGATTCAAAAAATTATCTTTTCAATGATAACGATTAAGTTGCCGTGCAAATTTTTTCTAATTTTAATAAATTTTTAAAAATACTTTTAGGCATAATTTCCAACAATACTTTTCATTGTTGAAAGCTAATTTCGTATCCTAATGGATTTTACTTTCTTTTTATATTTTTTCGTATACAAAGAGAAAGTATTGTAATCGTCAAAAAATTCGAACTCGAGATTTGGATGAATCTCTATGATTTAGACCTCTCCGAGTACGAAAAACACAATTTTGGAATTATGTCTGTGAAACACGATAACTCAAAAATGGTTTGAACTATAGGGATGAAATTTGGTAAGTGATCTTTACATATAATTTGTAGGTTTCTATCAAATTTTGGATAAAATCCGTCCACGGGAAGTCTGTCTATTTATTGAGTTATCGCGTTCATGTGAACGCGATAACTCAATAAATTAAATAACTAGATCGATAAGATTTAGTACACAGTTTTATCATCAGGAATGTAGATCCTTATCAAATTTTGGAACAAATCCCTTAAAGGGTTGACTGTCCGTCTGTATAATCGCATGCTTGTGAAAAAGATAACTCCTAAACGCTATGGCTTAAATACTAAAAATTGGTATGAGATCTTCTAACATTAATTGTAGATACGTGCCCAATTTTCATTTCAATCGGTTGGAAAAAAAAGGCGTTCAAATTGCATATTCGGTTTCTTCGCCAAAAAAAAAAAAAAAGGCGCGACCTATTTCGCACGTTTTTTCCCACCTGTATTAGGGAATGGCGCATGTTACTGACGCTTGGTGTATTTTTTCCGCACCTCACAGCGATATTTTGAACTTTTAATTAAGCAAAATGCTGATGTTTTACGCGATAGCTTCCGAAAATATTATAGCACAAAAATAATTTTGCTACGTCTTAAAGTTCTCTTTCCAATGATACTAATTTAGTTGCCGTACAATTTTTTCTCTGATTGCACTAAATTTTAAAAAAATGTTTTTATTATTAATTTTGTTGAGATAACGCGCTTTATCAGTGTTATTATAAAAATCTGAATCTGTTTCTTTCTAAAGTCGTTTGCGCAAATAAATTCGCCGCGCTCTCGCTGCATTTTCTCTATATGGTTTTTAATTATATGTAGATAATATTGATAAATAAATGTTTGTTAAAAAGTTTATTTCGTTTTGCATGTAAAATCAAGCCTAAAGTATGTTCGATGTTTTGGACTAGAAGTTCGAAAACTGTATTCAGTTTTTTTAGCGTGTTTCTTAGCTTAATTTGGTTATTTTCGTATCTCATTTCTTTAGATATTTGTAATAGGTTTTTGGCAACTATTTCGACATCTGTAGTAATATTTACAGCAGATACTGCATTTAGGCGACAATATGTTAACGGTTAACGAAAAGTTTCAAAAATAGACAACAAAAAGGAAGAGTCGGAAAACTTGATACTTAGTTGAGTAATTTATGAACAGCGGATTTACTATTCTTATTTTTAGTAGAATCAATTAGTAGCTGCAAAATAAAATGAGTGGTTCGTCGAACTTTAAAGGAGATGATATTTCAGTCAAAATTAATGAAAAAAGCTGTAGGAAGGCGACGATGTCCATCGAAAATTCTGGCCAAAAAGATATAGTATTGCAACTGATGTTTACAACCACCGATGCTTTCAATGTAAACCCCTCAAAGGGGAGAGTTAAAGGTAAGAAACAAACAATACTCGATAAACACTATTTGATCAAAATTTTCGGATTTACACGTTTCTTCGAATTTTACCAGAAAGGCTGCACTTGAACTTCGATCATCATGCATTTTCGTAAAAATATCACGTATATTCTGGAAGATTTAACCTCTTGAAAGCCCGCATCCATTTAAATGGAAAATTATGTTTTATTTACAATAAAGGTTTCTTTAAATTCGAAGCCCTTAAATTCCGCTGTCTAGTGTTTTGAATGGTCCCATGCTCTCATCTATTAATTATGTATAATTAATTATATCTGTTAATTATACAATTTAATTTATTGATTTATTAAATTAGTGTTATATAATTTTGTCAAGAGTATTAATCTCGATTTTTGTGAAAATTGGTCGAAAGTTATACCTTTGGGTCAACAAAAGGATAAAGGTTTTCTTTAAAAATCCCAAATTTTTCGCATGTTTTTTCCTTATAACATAAAGAGTTTTCAATAAAATTATATGACACTTACAGAATATTCGACAATATGATAGAGAGGCATTGCATCAAAATTTGAAGTAAATATTTTGAATATTAAAGAAAATATGAGTATTTGTAGTAAATAATTTTTTACTGCGCATGTGCGAATCTCAGCTTAATTTTTCTTTCATAACTTCAGAGACAGAAATCTACTTTCCGGCAAAGTCGCCAAAGCCAAAAAGAAATATGGCTTCTAATGTAAACAATAATGGCTTAACGAGGGGTGGGCAAGGGGGTATAAGAAACGTATACACTTGCGAGCCAAACGGTTCGCGAAACGCTCGCGGCGAATCAAATCATGTCTTTTTTTTTGCAAACAGAAAGGTATTCGCAATTCACGTTGGGACGTATTTAAGTGTAGTTCGTCATTCCCCGCGAACCTCCTTCGAGCCACAAAGGTCAAATCTACAAGCCAAGGCGCATTGAAAAGCGCTTCCAATAACCCCTTCCACTGGCTACAGCGATGATTAATGGTTCGAAGTGTATTTGCTCCTTTCCCATCTTCGCGGCTGGTTCGTCTTGAAAATAATTTCTATCGCGAACCGTTTGATTTGCAAGTGTGTACGCGCCTATAGGTGTCCCAAGCGATAGTCTTGGGGGGGGGGGGGGGGGGCGTGGCCACAGCAAGATTTTTGTGTTTATGTTTTTAAAGTCAGAATAGACAAATGAAAGTATGGAAGAGGATAAAATTAAATACTATGTCCCGTACGTTATCAGTCTCCCCCATACACGTACACACTGCTAAAAACCAAATTGGCTTGATCCTGATTGTTTGGGTTGCCATATTGAAATTAATTCCACCTTATCGTTCTTGGCGATGCGACCACACTAAAAGTAGATTTTAACCATTATTTGTCTGAAAGCGATTAATAGGTGTTGCACATATTTTGCAAATGTTGATTTGTTATCAGTAGTTTTTAATTTTCTTTTTGTATCTATGCATGTTTCACAAAGATATATGGGGTTTTTTTCTAGTATATAATGTTTTCCTTTCACACAGAAAAAGAATATACTATTTTCTAGTGCTAATTATCTTTCAGGGGTTTTCATTTTAAGTTGAATGTAAGTGTGAATAAGCTGTTGCTGTTTGCTGTTAACTCATGCTAATTTTATTAAAATTATTTTGAATATTTGGTATTCGAGTGCCTTAGAATGTTGAAATAAAAACTTTTGAAATTGCTTAACTGATATAAAATCTCAAAACTATTATGTTGTGATGAATTTCGCTTTGTTGTCATTTGTAAGTATAGAGAAAATCAACAAAATACACTGAAAAAATAAACCATTTATTACCGAAGAATTTTATTTGAAAAATCAGCTTTTGCTGTTGATATCAATAATAATCCGCTTGTAAAAATAAAGGAATTATACAATGCCCACACTCAGGTAAATGATCTTCGTATACTTAACTCTTAGGTAAGCGCCGATCTTCGTTTTAAATACCTAATTTGTAGTTCCGTGGTCTTTTTCAATTCATAAAATCCATGGTACAATGTAGCCATGAACGAAAACCCCCTGTCTTACCTAGGCATCCGGACCCTGAATGACTGTGCCACCACGATAATAACATGAGTACTGTGGTCAGTAACAAAATGGTCATTACCGGCCCATGCACCAACCTCTCCGGTAAGAGGTACGCCCCGGCATCGGAAATGTGGCCCAACAGTCACAGCACCATTGCTTTACCATCCACCCCAGGGGGGAGCGAGAACCTGCTTACTTATTCGGCAATTTCTCATCCATGTACTTTTGGTGCCCACCTCGGGGGGGGGGGGATATAGTATATATAAAATTTAAAAAAATAAATTGTGAATACTTGTATGACTGTCCGGATATCAAACTGAAGCGTAAAAAGTTCATTCGAAACTGAACACTATGCTGGCAACTAAAAAAATTCATCAAGACTTTTTGGGGTTTTTTTCTTGTCCGAAAAGAGGAAGCTTTCAAGAAAGCAATAGTATTGAAATTTGTAGTTTTCCGTTAGCTCGACAGCAACCAAAATACACTCCAAATGCACAAAGTAGTACAACCTTAAGTAAAGTATTCTTGTCAACTTTGTATTGTAAAATTGCTGTACTTTGTTCACTTACACTCATTTGACAGCTGCCGCTCAGACAGAAAAGTGACTTTGGGGCAAATGTTTTGCTTGGTGATACCTGCTGTCGGCCTAACAGAAAAGACCTTGGAATTTGCTCAATGCTGTAGGTCTCTTGAAAGCCGAAAGTTCTTTTTAAAATTATGAGTCTCATAATTACACACACAGTGTTAAATGAACTTCTTAGAGACTCAACTTTCTGCATTTAGGTAAAGACGTCCAGTTATTTTCAGTGGATCGTTTGTCTACAGACAGAGAATTAGACTTGGTGGTGCTCTTCAAGGAGTGGAATGCCGAAGTGCCAGAAGAAGAAGTCAAGTGCTGGCATTGCAGCTTTGAAGATGAAACTGCACAGACACATATGGTTCCTGTGAAAATCGTATTTTATCGGAACCGACTCGGTAAGATTCTTGGTTGCTCTTTGCCAACAAAATTGAGTGCAGTGTGCAATTCTAGGTTACTTTTAAGCAAAACCTCGTTTCCTGATAAATAAACATATACAGAGTCCAGTTTATGAAACTCAGGTATCTCTGGATATAGTTAGAACCTTGAACGTTATGTCTCAGCTACTAGGAATATCCGTTTATTGAGTATAAAAGGATCCGATCACCAATCGGGACTTAATGATTGTAATGTAAGACGTGATATTAAAAAATGTCGAGACTAATTCTGAACGCTACTAGAAATAACAGCCCAAACGCGCATACACAGTCATAGGGAATATCAACATTCATAAGACAAAGTGTGAAAAGACATCGTACTGTGCATCTTGTGCTTTTGCATTCCCAACTTGAACATAAAGATCGAATCTGAAATTTTGTGTGAATTTTTGTGAATTGTGTGCAAATTTGTCACAGACACGTTACCCATGACGCAGCAAGTTTACGGCGATGGTGGCATCAGCCGTGCAGGGTATTGTGAGTGACACGCGCGCTTCAGAACTAAAGAGCATTACTAGCAGACGATGAGAGATCCATCGCTAACCGTTGAAGGTGCTTGATACGCTTCGAGAAGTAGACTTCCAGGAAACATTCTAGAAGTGTCAAGAACGCTGGGAACGCTGTATTGAAGTGGAAGGAAATTACTTTGGGTAAAAAAGTGCTTCTGCACAGATAAATAAAGTAGTTTCTTGACAACAGAGCTAGTTTTGAAACTTTTTGATAGCCCGTCGTACTACGTTAGAAAAATGTACTCTTTCTTGTCTTTTCGCTAAATTTCAGAACAAAAGAAAGTTTTTTTTTTTTTTTTTTACCAAATCATGACACACAAGATAAATAAAATACAGGGTCATTCGACAATATCTAGCAAAAGGTAGGTAGAGGGTACCAAAATAAGTAGATTTTGTGATGGCGTTGCTTAGACGGCGCATAAGGTTTTGTAGAGGAGACTTGAGATTTATAGATGAAAGCGGTCTACTGGCTTAAACACCCACAATCATCATCTTTAATAATGATAATCTATATGACGCGATATCACATGCCTACTTGGAAAGATTCTCCATTAAAATTTAAGCTGGCATATCACTCAAATTCTTAGTTGGACTATATATGATACCGAGTCGGTTGAAAGGCTACACGTATGGCATTTTTCTGCAAGATGTTGCTGGAATTTCTTTCCAATATTCCTGAACAGTTTGTTCATGAGTGTGGTTCCAGCACGAAGGAGCGGCAAGCGCCAGTTCAGTTTAGCAGTAATGCTAGAAATTACTTCGTCGCTACTTGTGACACAACTGAATCGGACGAGGTGAAGATCACTACCAGTTCACATGGATTTCTCCAAAAAGCATGGATTTCTTCTTCTACGGATCTATATACATAAAACGCTAAAGTACGTGGCCCAGAAAATAGCTTAATTTGTCTTTTGCCGATGGCAACGACCGGTTTGTTTGCAAAACTAAACCGGTAGTCTCCTCCATGTTAGGCATAACTTCATAAGCATAGCCTACTACTATATTTGTTCCCATGTGAAACAACTTTTTCTTGAAAAAACGTGAGTTTAAAACGTAGAGTTCACAATATTTTTACAATATAACGAACTTCCGCTGAAAGAGATCAGTTAGAAATGAAGCAGATGGGCTCAGGCGAGCCAGAGAACGTTCAGATCAACGTCAAAACTCGCTCTTCAAAGGCGAGCAAAAACTTTCAAAATTGCTCTACGGGAAAAGTTTTCTCACAATTTTGACAAAATCATTCATTGAATGGCGGCAAGTTCACTTGAAATAACATTAACTTTTCTTCTGGAAGAAGGATTGGATACTTCAAAATGCCATCGAACAAAAATTGGTACAAACTAAATCTTAGACAACCCCAAATATGTTGCCCCCCTGGATACGTAATCAAATGTAGAGACATCTATCCGTGAATGTAATCACAAATAAAACCAATTCGAAGATACAATCAATTTTCTATCTTTCTGCTCATCCTTACAAATAGGATCCAATTCCATGGATTTTCTGCGATGTATACAGGTCTGAAGCATGCTAAATCCGTCGAGGGTCAAATGTTCTCTCGCTGGTGTAATTCGAAAGTTTGAAGAAATGGTGTCAGGTCAAGTGTCGTTCTCGTCATCTGACCACGGCTCAAAATTACAAGGTTCAGTGGTGTAGTCGCAAAATAAGCAGTGCTGGGACGCTCTAAAAGCAGCTAATATATGAATGGAATTTTAAAACTAGGGTACAGACACGCGCTGCACATCAAGCGCTCCGCGCATCCCATCTAAATACACATTGTGTTTCGCTGTTCTGTTGCGTAGTATTAAAAAGGATCCCAAAATTGACTCGCTTGCCACACGCACACACACACACACACACACACTGTTGTACTTCGTTCAGTTACGTATTGCTGAATGTTGTTTGTACGACAAATAGACATCTTGTTGATAAATGTAATTTCACTGAACGAGCAAGACTTTTTATCTCATTGCTATGGATCACAACTGAATGGTATATTAAAGATTTTATTATCATACAATCAAAGCTGGAAATATCTTTTAGAGACACGTATTTTATCTTCACATCTTTACTAGTATTTTCACAAACAGAACAGACGTTTCATTTATAAATTCTATTCATACCCATGATAGCCATACTATAACGGAAGCAATTGGAGGAGGTTTATAATTTTCCGGTGTGGCTTTTGGAGTTCCATAGAATGTTCAGGAACCGTGAAATATATATTACGCATTTCATATTAGTCTGACATTTTCGGCATCCTAAATTAAGCTCGTCATTCTGATTATTAGTTAACATTATAAAATAAAACATTATAAAGTTTAGTTTTATACATCGACAATAGCAGTACCTTCTTTGTTTCCAAATCTTGCACTTCGCTAATAACCAAAACCAGCGGCTGAACGATCACGTTGCAGATTACAGGACGCAAAAACAGACATCATAACGGGTTTTCCATTCAACCTATTATAATTATGATAACGATAACAATTTAATAAAAAATGTATCTATTATAAAACATAAACTTAAAATGACGGTTAAATGGACGTTTTAATTGCATTGTCTATGTATCAGCAAGTATAGGTACACTTAGTTCTAAATAATGAGCAAGAGAAAAACTAACTGTTCCAAATCGCTTTATATTTTAGAAGTTACAGAGGAGCAATAGAAGGTTCTGTGGGTGATATTATTCCAGCCGACCAAATTCTACGAATTCCTTTCAGCGGCAGAAAAATACATCAAAGATATGGATCTGCTAACTCGGAAGGAAAGATCTCTGCTGATGGAAATCAGGAATATCTTCCACAAGAAGTGTTCATGTCCCTTAAATTCGTTTAATAAAGAATCTTTTACAAATTTTACTCAGATAGATGTATGAAAATGAAAGGTAATCGAGTAATATGATAGAATACTGCGTGAGTTAGATGAGGGGAGAACCTTTTACACTGAAAGGGCCTCATTAAACTTCGGCAGCTGGGCAAAAGGGTGAAGCAGAATCTTAACGGTTATTGTTCGGTACTTATTATTATATTACAGACAAGTATATTATTTCAATGCAAATTGAAAATAATTGGTAAGACCGCAATCAAACTAAGAAACACAAAAGCCGCAGGTTCCCCACCCTTGAGTTAGACGTTACATTTATTTAAACCAAGAAAAATGAATTTAAGCAGATACAGACCTTACTTTCAAAGCATCTACATTTAGGTAGATTCCTTATAGGAACTCTACCTATTGCAATGGTTCTCTTGACACGATTTCGAAGCAGATCTTCACCGGTCATGACCCTAGAACTCAAAACCCCTTCGTTAAAAGTTTATATATATATATATATATATATAACGCTTTTTTTCTTATA
>BGPR01000214.1:626963-646022 GCA_013235015.1 Araneus ventricosus | reverse complement strand
TGAGCATAAATCAAAGCATATCAAATTTTGGAAGTCTTAGTGTCAGTCAGTCTCAGTATATGAACTGAAACATGAAATTTGGTATATGCTTTTTTAATTACTAGAATTGTAGATCTGTATCAAATTTTGGACCAAATCCGTCAAGGGAAGATTGTCACCGTTGACGGATGGACATTCGTATATAAAAAATTCGCTCTCTTTCCGTCTGTCAATTCGTCTCTATGTGACGCAGTAATAAAACCAGCGGAAGTGGCCTCTGAAACTTTCTGCATAGACCAACACGGGTGTGTTTGTGTGTGTGTGTGGTGGATCATCGCGCGACAGAAAACGTCGTATTTCCTAAGATTGAAAACACTCCAGCGTTCGTGCCTTTTGCGTCGTAGAATTGGGAGGAAAATCAAGTATGCAATTTCAGCACCTTTTTTAGATTTAAGAAAAAAGAAAATTGGACAAATCTACATTTAGGGTTTCACATACTACATACGAAATTTCATTTATGTAATTCATTTCTTTAGGAATCGTCTTCAGAAAATATGCTATTATAGACAGACAGTCAACCCTTTGTCAGGACTTGGCCCAAAATTTGATACGGATACCTATTCATGATAAAACTGTGTACCAAATTTTATCCATCTAGCTTATTCTAGTTTTGAGTTATAGTGTCTTCACATGACAGCGGAGGCGGATAGACAGACTTCCGTAAGAGTGTCCATTTGACAGGAAATACAAGTATATGTCAAGATCACAACCAAATTCACTCCCATCTCTAAGAGTTTTCGAGTTATTGTGTTAACAAACAAACATAGATTCCAAAAATTGTATTTTTCGAATTCAGGGAGGTATAAACATGGAGATTCGATCAAATTTCAATTCCAATTTTTTGACGATTACAATACTTTTCTCTATGCATACTCGTATATCGAGAAAGTAAAAAAAGGTAGAATGAGTTTCTGTGTGTGATCTATAACACCATTTGCTTAATGTACGGTTGCTAAGACGTATTAATATAAATATTTCTCTAAAAAAAAAAAAGTTCTACAAATTACAGGTTTTGCTAAATGAGGACAAAATTTCACTTTTATTCACAACTTCTATGAATATTCAAATATTTAATACAAAAGCTCTGATGAAAAGCTATTTCATCAAAGATGCTATTAAAATATCGTGTTATTCTATGAGCTAATAAATGCTCGTAATAGCCTAAAATATCCGCATGCATTTTGGAATCCATTGTATACTTCCACTTGCTTCACATGAATTAACAACATTGTTTCAAGTTCTATTTGATCAGTTATTGAAGTGACCGGTGATAATTGAACAAAAATACAATTTTGGTTATGTTTCATAAATTTTGATATGCTTTCCTTGTTATATGAATTCAGTTATTTACTCAAGCATTGATTTATGTATAAATGGCTATAAATTTGATTCTCAATTCTATATCGTTTTTCTTTACAGAAGAAATGTTCTGCAAATTCTGGAAACATTATGGAAGTATTGATTTCGATTTTGTTCTTCTTCTTATTGATTTGGATGGCTTTGCAGGCCTTTTTTTTTCACTTCAAGGAAAAAGGCAAAGAAAAGACATAAAAGAAGGCATTTTAGCTTTTGTTTGAAACATTTGCTCAATCGCAGATTTCAACCAACCCTCCATTTTGGTGCACATTTTAACTGGAAATGCTGTGAAATTAACTTCTGACTTGCTGAGTTTTGGAAGCGTTCCTTAAAATTATCGAATTCTGTCAGAAATGAATAAATGCATATGATACACACATGTTTTGTTTTATTCCATTAAAATGTATTTATTTTATAATGTAACTAAGAAAAAATGCTTGCACAAAATCATTTAGAGCAAATTAACTTTCCGGTGGCACAGTGAGGGAGAATGGGGAAAGAGATTATGGATGTTTTCTGTTTTGTTTATTGCATTAAAGGAGGACTTTTCCCATTAACAACTCGACTTTCGTTGTTAATGCTAATCAATGAGGAATCTTCAAAATTTCAACACTCTGTTTGAGAAGATGTTGTTATTGTTTAAAGTGAGTTTTCTAATATTATAGCTTAAGGATACTTTGAAAATATTAAATTTCATGTTCCTATTGTGTAGCTCTAAATCTTTTCTTAAAATAAGAGCCTAATTTTGTGAAAAGACTGCCATATTGTTCTATCTCCTTTTTGGCGATTTCTAAGGCTTTTTTGGGATTAAATGTTTAACATACGATTTAGAGTAATCACTGGCTTAGAATTTTTAACAAACGATTTAGCTAATTACAATCGTTCCATTTGGAATTTACCGTTTTAAAACTTTTATAACGATTTAAATAAAAGGATTACACGAACTCAAAGAACACAATTAAACAGCTAAGAAAGAACCGATTGGAACCGAAAACGGTCTATGAATACAAAATAAAAAAACTGGAAAACACGTCCTCCCAATTTGAAGAGTGCTGCGAAGACAAAAAATAAAAATAAATCTTAACTCTTTACGCAGCATATAGTTTGCTCATCATGGCATTTTCTTCTTTTATAAAATTATTCAAAAAGTTATATATTTTGAAAAGCAGTACTTAAGTTTGGGTTCATAAGATTTTTTTTTTTTTAATTCATAGATGATGTGCCATCATCATGTGTGCATTATTTTAAATTCTTGAACGAAAATCAATATGAAATTGAATAAAATTTTGATTAATGATATTTAGTTCAAAAGAGCAAAACTTGTTTATATAAGTAGGATTTTTTATCTGTTTCTCTTGATGTTCAGATTCTTTTCTGAACTTTAGCGATACGTTGATATAGAGCGATAAATCAAATTTTAAATTAATTTTACAAGAATTCAGTTCGAAATTTATAAATATAAAGTAAGTAAATATATTCCATTACACACTAAAAGTTGAAACATTTAATTCTTAAAGGAAATTTTGCAAATTACGTACACTTTCAAATATTTGAAAGCGAAATATTTTTGAGAATGACTATATGTAACAGATAGCAGTTCATTGTTTTAGCGAGAATACGAACCTGGATATGAATACTTTTGTACCATCCAAAGATGTAAATCGTTTGTTAATCGATGGGTTAAAAAATGTCAATTAATTCTGTAATAAAAATAAAATAATTTCAAAAAATAAAATAAGGTTGATGCATTTCTCTTGCAGAATAATAAATATATTACAAAAAAATATAGAAAGTAGAATCCAAATTATCCACTATGTTTTTTATTTTTATGTATTTACTGCCTTTAAAGACTGTTTTGTCCATATGAAGAATAGAAGGAAAATTGAAATAGATGCATGGAAAAGCAAAAATTTAGAAAAAATTTACAACTGTTCAGAGACAAAATACAAATTTCAATCACATTAATTGGATATTTGATAGTTACAATTTCGTTCAAATACAACAAATTTGAAATTTTATAAATAGAAATTTTTTTAATTTTATTTATGACTCTTTATTTTCGAAAAATTGTTTTTAAAATTAAAACAGATTAATTGCGTGGCAACTGATCAAAGAATTTTCGGAACGGATTATTTTCTAAATTTTCATAATTTTAAAAGTCTGAAAAAGGAAAGCAGTAAGGGCAGTATACATCTCAAACAGCTTCATCATCATCATCATCTGAAAAGGAAGTGAATAATCATGTCTGGGAAGGTAATTTCTCTCTTCTTCATTCCTAAAAATGTAATGTGTGAAAATTATTTATTTTACAAAACGTTTATAAAATAACCATATTTGAAATTTCATTTATATAAATTTGTTCTTCTACTATATTATAGTTTTGAAAACATTAATAGTTTTGTCTTTTTTCCTATTTTGAAGCTTTGTTTAAACTGAAAAATTGCTTTCTGTGAAGTATTCGAAACTTTAAAACTTGCAAATCAAAACAGCTCAAGTAATTTTGGAATCCTTGTAATTTTGTGATGTTTTTCACCCTTAAGTCTCGCCCGTCTTACTAACTTGTCGTGCATCAAATTATAGCATTTTTAGCTTACAAACTAAAATTTTATCATTAATTAGCTTTATAATTTTAGAAATCACGTAGAATCCATAATCTCAAGTATTCTATGAAAATTCAAAGAAAGTAAAACCACGAAATAAACTCAATGAGAACGACAGCCCTTTCAAAACAGGAGGTCATTTTATTGATAGCCAAAAAAAAAAAAATGCGATCAAAGGTTAAAAAAATAATCCTTTGATAAGCTTTTTCCGAGCACAAAACATTTTTTATTGTGGATGAAATTGAATTCGATGTGATAAATAATTTTTTTAATATCTTTGGGCCAAAATAACTGAAATAAGTATTCGAATTCAAAATGGTTATTTTGAAAATTAATATATTTTCTATTAGCTAAAGCTAGCTACCATTTCAACATCATCTTCAACCCAAAAATTAAAATCTTAATAAAAAAATATGAAATTAACATTTTGATAACTTGTAAAATTCATTTAATTTATTCTAGTAAAAAATCAATAAACGGAAAAATTTTATGATAATATCATAATAATATCCTAATAATTTAAGTGATTATAATGTGAAGAATACAGAGAGAGGGAAATTTGTGAAAATATTTCACACACTCATAGCTTCATTGTGTCCAATAATAATAAACAAGTGTCTGTCTTATCCAGTCATGACTACTTTAAATATTCTTTTTTTCTAGAAGAAGAAAGTAATACATTATTGTTCGCTGCGAGTGCTATCTCTTTCTATATATATAAAGGAGAATTTTTTTTTTATTGTATGCGTGTATTATCTTTTCTTTTGTTCTTTATGTAGCCAGGCCTTTCGACTTACAGAACTTTGGCACAGTGATGGATTACCAAATGGAGCCTAACGCCATAAAAGTTATTTTAAAATTAGAATTAGATTTTATTTATTTAATTTTAAGTGGTAAATTCGTCCATTTTGCCTATTTTATTTTTTCCCCTCCGTTATCATTCATTCACATTTTGTGTTTAATTTTTCAGTTATCGAAATTTTATTTATTTCTCTTCATATATTATTCTTTTTAGCCTTATTAAAGAAAGTTGGTTTGAAGTTTGAATAAAATTCTTTTTTTCTTTTCCAAACGATTCTTAGCTCCCTCTATATTCATTTATGGTGAGTTTCTGGTTTGTTTACTTATAGTAAAAACCTTGACTTTATCTGCTTATATGTTGGACTTCCGCTTTCAAGATCCATTGACTTAGCATTACACTGGAAATACGTAGTACAGGCATGCAAACAAACCAGAAAACTTGTCCATTAACATCGATTTAAAAAAATAGTTTTCTTGCATTTTTTAAAATCCTTCTTTGATATTCTGTTCGTCCTAAAGAATTTTTAAGTTTATATTTTAAACAGCAACGCCGGAAAATTCCGTATATATAAGGTTTATTGTTTAAAAGTTTAAAATAAATGTTCTTTTTCAAACTTCATGTTTTCTTTCAAATCATACGGTTATATGGTAATAAAAAGGCTAGATTTGAAAGAATATTTACGTTTGTTGGGGAAAGTTAGTGACGATATTTGTAGGGGAAAAAAAAAAACAGAACGGTCATTGTAAACCGGGTTATCACTTAGTAGCTTCATAAAAGTGACACACCAGTACACTGACCTTTGAACTGAGAAAATATCACTTTTGTGTATGTCTAAATTCCACGGTAGGAATTGTACGCTATTATCCTCCAACAAAATTTCAAATTGGGAACACAGAAAAAGCAATGAACGATTATGTAGTAAAATTTATTATATATATACATATTCACGACTCTATTTTTCATTTTTCCAGCAGATTTCTGTCTCACGCTTTCTCCCTCCTCTACAACTAACCTGTTTAGAGCAGTTTTCAGGGACAACTAACTAATAAATCTTAAAATAAACTTCAATAAGGTTGCTCACTTTGATAGGAAAACTATTATAAGGAAATTAAACTACGATGTGTATCAAATTTCTTTATTTTATAATTATATATATTTCATCTTATAAAGACAATGCTTGTGTATGTGTGTGTGTGCGGCACGACGTCCAGACGAATCTATCGTACTCACAGCCATAAAATTTGAACACAGGTAGCCGTAAAGGTGACTTAATGCATTTCCAAGCCCGAATTTTAAAATTCAATCTAGAAAATTTTTTATTTAATGTTTGTGCTTTTTTGGGTGATTTTGGAAACATTTTCGTCTACGTATCGTTTCTGATTTTATTGGAAAAACTGATATCCAGGATAGAACAAACAATTTTCTTTCTAATGAAATTTGTTTTGAGTCTCAACGTAATTTACTGAATTTTGAAAAAATTTTTAAAAATAGTCGTTGCATCGAAATTTTATTTTGTTTTAAATTTGCTACATCTGACGTTCTAATAAAACTATTATTTTCAATTTTTTCAGCTATAACTGAACGGTTCTGTCGGTTAAAACAAGAACGGTTAAAATATATTTTCCCATTTTTTTAAATTAATTTTTTTCCGGGCAGTGAAAGATATTTTTCTCAATCGAGCTCCTCCGCGACACTTTCTCCGAGAACGTTGCTGCCAATTTCATTCGCTGGGTGCAGAGCGCAGGTGACGTCATAACCTTCAGTTGAATGACTTGATTATTATTTTCGGCAGTATCTTAAAATGTTTATTTGTCTCACTATTTTTTTGCTGTATAATAATTATTTTCACGTTGAATTTTTAATATATTTTTTTTGATTAACGCACTCTCTGTTTTTCTACAGTTAAAATGTCATTACGCGAAAAAAATAGGGAAAATCAATAATGTGTTTCTTTTGTTTTGATTTTGTTTTCAAAACTTTTTCATGTCATTGTGGGGGGGGTTTTTCCCACCATGTCGAAGTCCTGACTCTACGCTCAACGCTGTGCGTACTGCTAGTAAAATATATTATGAATGAGATTCAAATTCAATTGCTAAATTAAAGAATTTTATTGAAATCTGATATCATCAACGAAAATACTGTCAAATACCTTATACAAAACTTGATTAAATGAAAGCTTTCGTTTTCGGAAGAAATTAAAAGAACTCCATGTTTGTAGCCTTTTGGTACGTCATAATCTTATTTCTGTTAGGATAACAGTAGCCATCAGGAAAGCGGTCTTGTCGTTTCAATACTTTTAATTAAAACACAAAAGGACACAACATACAGGGACAAATATTAAGAACAAAACACTTCATTACATAAAATAAACAATAACTCGGGAGGACACCATGTTTACTCGTCGACTCCAGATCGGAACTGCGGTCTCTCCAACGGCCTGCTGGTGGCGAGCTCGGAAAACAGTGCGGTTACATGTCTCTCTATTTATAGCAAAAAAAAAAAAAACGACACCCATTTGAATGTAATTCGAAGAAATTAATGGTCAATAATTAGTAGTTTTGGGATAGTGCAGGTGGTTTCATTTATTATTATTTATTTTGCAGTGCTTTTGCGCAAACAAATTGAGGACAGTTGCGAACTCAAACAAGAATCATAACTTCAAGTCTATAAATATTTGAATAGTAAAATAGACAAATTATGTTGTAGCTGCGATAATAAATGTAGTATGATATCATTTTTAAAAGAAAACGCTACTTATTATAGTTAGAGAACGAGTGTTTCGTTTTAGATATCATCAATTAAATATTTTAACTAACGACTAATAGTTCTTACACTGATTTAACTTTCGGCCTAATGGCGCGTATACGTCCAAATTACACTTGCTTCCCTATTGGTAAAATAAATTCCACTTTACATGGATTTTTATGTTTTCAGTGTTCTTAAGGAATTAGGGAATTAAACTATGATTAAAGAAACTTGGAAACACTGCAAATCGCAAATGGCGGACTTATGTTTTTGAGACATGCACATTACTCAAGTTTCAATTGGTCTATTTTCAATTTTACATAAGTACAAGTATATTTATGCCATACTTAGTGTAAAATAGTTCTGTATTAAATAACAATTTAGCCTTTTAATATCAGATTTAAGAAATTTTGAATAATTTTTTTTTGGGATATATTGTCCCGATCGTATTTAACAATGGACATATATATCAATAATCAACTTTACACTACAAGATATTGTTACGAAGCTGTAAGGTTGTTTCCCTGACTTCTGATCTCAGGGTAGGAAAGAGAAGTTTGGATGTTTTACTGGAATAGTTCAGTCACTACGATTGGGATCAATGTTCTGGAAATCTCCGGGACATATCATTGAAAGATTTCCAGGAAATAGAAAGTGAAAAACTTTTCACCAGAAATTCCTTTTAGTATGTCAATATTAAATTAAACTACTTTTCATATTAACTTTTATTCAAAGTCGGTCGAAAGGGTTACAGGTAGGAAAAGAATAAATATATATATATCCTCATGTGTACCGTTTGACTACAATGTATCAATAATTTTTAAAATAAGCTAAAGATAAGATTAGGGGATTTTTTGTCTAAAAGTTGCTAGATAGACCTAGCCTAAATTCTTGTTCTAAATTGGACTGTTTAAATCAATAGGACAATACCTTGAACTAGAAGAAACCCCAGAAAGAAATTATAATCACTAGAATCTCATGAATTGGAACAAGTCAAAACAAAGGAAAAAAAAGTTAATATTAAGAACAGCATTGATAGTTCAAAAGAATGAAAACTAAGATCCTGTAGTTTTGTATCGTATGTGAGGAAATAAAGGAAGAAGAAGAAATGATGATCACATAAAATGTCATTCTCGGGTTCATAAATTGTGTGACTGATGAGAACTTGAGAATTAAAAAAAATATTTTTCTTTAATTCTGCCTAAAGAAATTGGCCAATTTGGGAAACCAGTGTTCTAATCTGGGCAACATGTTTCTCTTAATTGGCCGATGACAAAATTTTTAAAGCGATTTTTTCTTCCTATTTTAGAGTGTATCTCATAAAAAAAAACCAATTGCTTTGCTCTGAAGAGAAATAAACAACAAAAACAATTCTACTACTTGTTTTTTATTCAAATAACTTCTCTATCTCCATAAAAAAAAAAAACTGTCGATTGCTTCAAATTCAGCAGCCTTCTTATCTCAAAATATTGTTTTGGAGTAGGTTCCTTTTCTCATATTTACATCAAATAACAACGAATATATCAAGAACATTTTTTTTCTATTTCACCTTTGATTGAATGCTATTTTAAAAATTATTCAAGGAAGAAAATAAATTCGAAATAATTATGAAAAAATATTAAAAGTAGAAAATAGAAAAAAATGAAAACAAGTTTTAAAAACACGCTTCAAAATAATTTAAAAAAATAAAAAACATGGTTCAGAATAAATCATAAAACCTAAAAACAACATTATAGGAAATTAAAACACAATGAATGAGGAAGAAGAAAATTATTAAACTTTCATTAAAAAAATTATAGTAAGAATGTGATTCATTGGAAGCGTAAAGCACTCAAAACAATTATAACCACAAGCTCCGCCCTGCCTTATTGACCGGGGTTATATGCAGTGGCTACCCATGGGGGTGGCACTTAGAAAGGGGCGCAAAATCAGACATGCACGAAAACAATTTTATTACTAAGAGAGCAGCGAAAATTAGTTCAATCATTATACATAAAAAAATATCTATTCAATTAATTCATATATTTCCTTTTTCGTAAATTCGGTATGTGAAAGAAAGGTTGGTGTTGGAAGCGGATTTCACAACCTATTTCAAAGATCAAAGGTGTCAAGCGACGAATTACGTTATAAATCAATTTTTTCCCCTAGATTTATTTATTTTTTTATTTTGGGTTTATTAACTTGTGCGGAAGGGCGGACATAATGAAAGTTGCCTCGGGCGGCAAAAGTTGCAGGTACACTGCTTATATCGAATGATTCTTCACGACATCAAAGGGAACTGAGATCTGATCCTAAGGCTCACCAGGGTCAGATCTCTACCGTAGGAGGTACATTATAAGAAACTAAGGAACTATGACGTTAAATATAAGGAAATTACAAATACAAACTAAACCAAACGATACTATAAAAAATCAAGTTACGATGAATGACACGAAAATTCTAAAATTCATTAAAAAGTAAAATAATATGAATATGTGATTAAAATTTATCAGCCCTCACACTTTCACGATTTTTGCTTTGACCTCCAGATTTTTGAAAAAAAATCATTTTCCACTTTTGTACAGTTATAAAAGAGTGCTTTTTCACTTTTAAATATTGATTATTTTCCTCGATTTTAAATCTTCGGTGAAATTATTTTTTTTCTATATGAATAAAAGCTAGAAATCAAATCTCTCAACATTCTAGATGTGTAAATGACAAATAATGCAATAAATTTAGGAACATTTTGAATTGATAGTTTTTCTTTTAAGTTTGTCATAAATTGTTACGTCTGAAATAAAATGCTCTTTCTCCAAAGAAATTTTATATTTCTTGACCACACATGTGATCGAGTAAGATCCCCTCCCACTCGCATTTCCCCTTCTTTTAACTTACACTTCATTTCAAGATTTTTCTCTTCCATAACCTTCTATGAGCTTGCATTAAAAAAATTAATGACAAAAAATATTACAAGTAAAAATTCATTCATATTCTCATCTACTATTTCCAAATGACCATGGATTTTTGTAATGATAAAAAATCATGCCTCATAAATAAAGTTCTGGTTTGAATTTGCAAAATAATTGTATTCCCCAGATATTAAATTTTAAATATGATTAGTTATAACCTCGTGTAATTCAACTCAAAAGAATTCTGCACCCTGAAAATATTAAGATTTGGATTATTCTCAACAAACAAGATTATTATTGACAATATATTATTTTTTAAAAAAGTGCAAAACATGACGATTGCATTTTAATATACAATGGACTTAATGTTATCCGTGAGTGATACATGCATACCAGTTAATTTGATTCTGGAATCCATTGAGCATTTGCAGCCTATGGGGCCTTCACCTTTCGAATTGGATGAGATGGGTGTGGGCGTTATATTGCTCATTTTGCAGGAAGGAAAAAGAATTGAGTCACAGATCAGCTGAGACAACTACTTGTGACGTTAGGTTACTTAAATATCTGTTTGTCTGTTAAATATTATCATCTCATGAACTGACTACATTAAGACCACATAGTTCAAATAATTTATATCTTTCAAAGTATAGAGATGAATTAGGTACAACTCATTGGTGCATTCATTTGATTAAATATTAATGAAAATTGAGGTTCTTTGTGTCTTACAGAACTGTGATTCTTCTTGCCGAATTTCTTATCTTCTACTATGACAGTTTAGCGAAAGTGACGAATGATGAAAATGACAGCATTATGTTTGACAATAAGAAATTTTCTCTAGAAACATTTGTACATTTTATTTTTTCTTTGTAAATTTCTAATAGTGCATACATTTTTAAAATTCGATCTAAAGGATTTCTCGCCTTCTGTCGCTTGACTTAGTTTATCATAGTAGAAATTTGTTTGCATATCTGGATTCTGTATTTCGATAAAATTTCTATCAGTTTTCAACAAAAATTTCTATTCACAATATACAAATGTGTCCGTAAAATATTTATAAATAAAAATATTAACAATATTTTAAATATCGGCGTAAATGTTTCAGTCAAATTTATTCATACTATTCAGAAAGTTTCATAATTTTGCCTGCTGTGATTTATTTAGAAGCCCGAACAGATTATTTCGTAATAATCGGCGTCGGTAACGATGAAACACAGAGGAAATACATTGCGTTAGGTGGTTCATTAAAAACAAATGGGATACTGTGGTTCAACATAAACTTGGAAGATGTATGGGGATCATCACTATAGAGCTTAAGGCGAAAACATCTCCCACTGCATTTGACAAAATTATTCCGATATCATAAGTGCTTGACAAGAGTTGGATCACCGCCAGATGTTGTTTGTACGACAAATAGACATCTTGTTGAATAAATGTAATTTCACTAACGAGCAAGACTTTTTATCTCATTGCTATGGATCACAACTGTAAATAGTATATTAAAGATTTTATTATCATACAATCAAAGCTGGAAATATCTTTTAGAGACACTGTATTTTATCTTCACATCTTTACTAGTATTTTCAAACAGAACAGAACGTTTCATTTATAAATTCTATTCATACCCATGATACCATACTATAACGGAAGCAATTGGAGGAGGTTTATAATTTTTCCGGTGTGGCTTTTGGAGTTCCATAGAATGTTCAGGAAATACGTGAAATATATATTACGCATTTCATATAGTCCTTGACATTTTCGGCATCCTAAATTAAGCTCGTCATTCTACAGTTATTAGTTAACATTATAAAATAAAACATTATAAGTTTAGTTTTATACATCGACAATAGCAGATACCTTTATTGTTCCAAATCTTGCACTTCGCTAATAACCAAAAAAGCGGCTGAACGATCACGTTGCAAGTACAGGACGCAAAAAACAGACATCATAACGGGTTTTCATTCAACCATATTATAATTATGATAACGAAAATATTTAATAAAAATGTATCTATTATAAAACATAAACAAAATGACGGTTAAATGGACGTTTTTAATTGCATTGTCTATGTATCAGCAAGTATAGGTACATAGTTCTAAATAATGAGCAGAAAAACTAACTGTTCAAATCGCTTTATATTTTAGAAGTTACAGAGGAGCAATAGAAGGTTCTGTGGGTGATATTATTCCAGCCGACCAAATTCAGCACGAATTCCTTTCAGCAGAAAGAAAAAATACATCAAAGATATGGATCTGCTAACTCGGAAGGAAAGATCTCTGCTGATGGAAATCAGGATATCTTCCACAAGTAACTGTTCATGTCCACAATTCGTTAAGAATCTTTTGCAATTATACTCAGATAGATGTATGACAAATGAAAGGTAATCGAGTAATATGTAGAATTACTGCGTAGTTAGATGAGGGGAGAACCTTTTACACTGAAAGGCCTCATTAAACTTCGGCAGCTGGGCAAAAGGCCGTCGAAGCAGAATCTTAACGGTTTGATTCGGTACTTATTATTATATTACAGACATATATTATTTCAATGCAAATTGAAAATAATTGAGAAGACCGAATCAAACTAAGAAACACAAAAGGCCCAGGTTCCCCACCTGAGTTGAACGTTACATTTATTTAAACCAAGAAAAATGAATTTAAGCAGATACAGACCTTACTTTCAAGCATCTACTTTGGGTAGATTCCTTATAGGAACTCTACCTTTATTAGTTCTCGTGACACGATTTCCGGAAAATTTCTGCAGATCTTCGGTCATGACCCTAGAACTCAAAACCCCTTCGTTAAAAAAGTTTATATATATATATATATAACGCTTTTTTTCCCATTTATCTTGTGAACAATAACTGGAGTAATTTTTTCATTTACCCATAATTCCTTCAATTGAAAATAAAAAGAAAATTCAAATTATGCGAATTATCGCCTTATCATGGAACAATTTTTTACATTATAAACTTTTCGATAGCTACAATTGCTGAAGTTATTAACTGAAAAGTGATTTTCCTCCCTTCCCCCTATCTTAATGTACATTTCAACCTATGCATGTTACCCTTGTTGGATCCCCGATAGATGTGGGCACCACCAAGTGTGGATGAGTTGCTCGGTTTGTATGAAGGAACTCGCCGCCTCGGGCACATGAATGGGGGGGGGGCAGCCCTCCTCAGTGATAGTATACGTACCTCTACGGGAGGGGTTGGGCCGTGATGTGTTGGCCATTAGGACCGACCTCTGGTACTCTCGCTATCGCACGACTGTCACTCGTGAAAACCCGTGTGCTTTGGCAGGTCGGGGCTGTATTTACGGTTACCCCTTGTTGGAAAGCTCTCTTCATTTGCAGTCTCTTCCATCCACTTTCATTCTTGCAGTTCTCGCTATAAGAATACAAGGACAAGTTATTTTCCTTATTATTAGTAGTAGAGATGTATACGTATAACCTTTTGCCAATGTTATCTTGAGAACACGGTAACAAGAGTAATTTTGATTAGATTTTTTACTGGCGAGGGATATGTTGTGGACGATGAAAATCTGGGCAGAGTTCGTAGATGGGCTATCCAGCTCAAGGGAAATGGTGGTGGGGGTTTGAAAAAAATTTCATTTTCCCATAATTCCCTTACGATTGAAAATGAAAAAAAATTCAAATTAGGCGAATTATTACCTCATCAACAAACAACTTTTGTGTTGAAACTTTTATAGCTACAATCGCTTAGAAGATAATGCTAAAAGCGATGTTCAATTCCCCAGAATTCATCTTTTCCCAAAAGCTCCGATACGATTGAAGATGAAAGAAAATTTCAATTAGGAGAATTATCACCTTATCATAACAAACTACTTTTAAACTGAGAAGTTTTTGACAGCAATTATTTAGAAGTTATGAGCTGAAGGTGATTTCCCCTTTCATAGAGTGCGCTTTAACCTATGGATGTGACACCTTGCTGAAAAGCTCCCATCAGCCGCATTCCACTTCCACTTTTGTGTGGTAAACAAGCTGATATACCAACTTTGCTCCAGTTTAAATCTTTCATCTCTAATATTTTTTAATGTAAAACTACTATTGTATAAAAATTATAATACACAAATTCCTTTTCAGTCATGAAACGTTTTAATTAAAATAATAATACAATTGAACCGAGACAATTTTTAAAACAACCAGTAGTTGATTTTCTCCATAAATTATTATTTATTATGATTACCTCAAATTTCGTTAATAATAACTAAAGTAAAGGAAGGTTTTAATGAATATTTTGAACAATTAAATGAAATAGTTAATTATTCATTAATTTAAACATGGAAATAAATCAAATCATGTTGGTCCTGATATAAAATTGTTAATCGTCTACTTTTAAAATTTTTTTTCGCATTCGTCCAAGAATTCTGTTAATTGTATTCAGGCAACAATTCTTCATATTATTCTTGTTCTTCAACAATAAAGATTATTGTTAGGAATTTTGTATAAAATCAATTTTGAAAAAATTATTAAAATGAGAGAACCAAATTGCATGGAAATGAAATTTTGTAACTGAAAAGCTAATTTTTTGAAATTTAATGGTGTAAAAATAGTTTCTTGAAAATAATATTTTACAAAGATATCGAAGAAAAAACACCTTGCTAGTTTTAATTAACTGAAATTTTAACTAATTTTTTGGCTTTGAAAAGGTTCCCCATGTTATCTTGTGAACAAGATAACTGGAGTAATTTTTATTTCATTTACCCATAATTCCTTTACAATTGAAAATAGAAAGAAAATTCAAATTATGCGAATTATCGCCTTATCATAACGAACAATTTTTACATTTAAACTTTTTCGATAGCTACAATTGCTTCGAAGTTATTACCTGAAAAGTGATTTTCCCTCCCTTCCCCACCTCTCCCCCCTATCTTAATGTACATTTCAACCTATGCATGTTACCCCTTGTTGGAAAGCTCTCTTTATTTGCAGTCTCTTCCATCCGCTTTCATTCTTGCAGTTCTACTCGCTATAAGAATACAGGGAGAAATTTTATTTTCCTTATTATTAGTAGTAGAGATGTATACGTATAACGCTTTTGCCAATGTTATCTTGTGAACAAGGTAACAAGAGTAATTTTGATTAGATTTTTACTGGCGAGGGATATGTTGTATGTACGATGAAAATCTGGGCCGAGTTCGTAGATGGGCTATCCAGCTCAAAGGGGGAGGGGAAATGGGGGGGGGGTTTGAAAAAAAATTTCATTTTCCCGTAATTCCCTTACGATTGAAAATAGAAAAAAAAATTCAAATTAGGCGAATTATTACCTCATCATAACAAACAACTTTTGTGCTGAAACTTTTTATAGCTACAATCGCTTAGAAGATATAAGCTATAAAGCGATGTTCAATTCCCCCTCCCCCCGTAATTCATCTTTTCCCAAAAGCTCCGTTACGATTGACGATAGAAAGAAAATTTCAATTAGGAGAATTATCACCTTATCATAACAAACTACTTTTAAACTGAAAGTTTTTTGACAGCAAGAATTATTTAGAAGTTATGAGCTGAAAGGTGATTTTGGGGGCCCCCCCCTTCTTACTTAGAGTGCGCTTTAACCTATGGATGTGACACCTTGCTGAAAAGCTCCCATCAGCCGCATTCCACTTCCACTTTTTGTAAGGTAAACAAGCTGATATACCAAGCTTTGCTCCGGATTAAAATGCTTTCATCTCTAATATTTTTAATGTAAAAACTACTATTGTATAAAAATTATAATACACAAATTCCTTTTCTGATCTGAAACGTTTTTAATTAAAATAATAATACAATTGAACCAGACAATTTTTAAAAACAACCGATAGCTGATTTTCTCCATAAATTATTATTTATTATATAGATACCTCAAATTTCGTTAATAATAACTAAAGTAAAAGGAAGGTTTTGATGAATATTTTGAAACAATTAAATGAAATAGTTAATTATTCATTAATTTAAAGCATGGAAATAAATCAAATCGAATGTTGGTCCTGATATAAATTGTTAATCGTCTACTTTTAAAATTTTCTTTTCGCATTCGTCCAGAATTCTGTTAATGTATTCAGGCAACAATTCTTCATATTATTCTTGTTCTTCAACAATAAAGATTATTGTTAGGAATTCTGTATAAAATCAATTTTGAAAAAATTATTAAAATGAGAGAACCAAATTGCATGGAAATGAAATTTTTGTAACTGAAAAGCTAATTTTTTGAAATTTAATATGGTGTAAAAATAGTTTCTTGAAATAATATTTTACAAAGATATCGAGGGAAAACACCTTGCTTAGTTTTTAATTAACTGAAATTTTAACTAATTTTTTGGCTTTGAAAAGTTGAGAGTGACCTGTCTCTTGTCTTAAATAAAAAGTGTGCAAAGTTTGGTTGAAATTAGTACAGTGTGGAACAAACATACATAGCCATGATGACTTTTATTTAAATTAAGATAAATCCAAACTATTGCTGGCAAATACTAAGTGCCATAAAAAATGTTTTAGTGAAGATTTAGTCTCAATTAATTAAATATTTAATATTAATTAAGTAAATGGTTAATTTTAATTAATCAAACAGCTAATATTAATAGTTTGATAATTAGTTAATTTGATAGATTAATTTTATTTGATATTTAACTAAACATGGCGGCACCAATATTTGTTTAATAAATTTAATATAAAATAATCAAAAAAGATAGATATTTAAAATAGAGTTCCTTTTTTCCTTCTTGATATTAAAAAATATCTCATTAACTTTAAAATTGTTTTGGGGTTTCCTGCCTGAGTATTTGTTTTTAACCGTCAATGGAGATTTAAATTTTCTGTTCAAAATGACTGCATTCATATCCTATACCTTAAACACGCATATTAAATTTGATACTCACAATGTTTAATAATTTTTATTCTCTTATGTGTTAAGAAATTAGTGACTATTATCTCTGTAACCAGGGAGTTCTCTAAATGACCCCATTCTAGTAGTGTTTAAATGTTTGATGTCATGTGATTTCAGCATATGACAAAGTAAGGTTCGCACAATTATATGGTAACCTAGATTAAATAAATTAATTTTTAAATCTAGAGTCTTTCTTCATTCGTGTCAAGTGTCAATTTCTTTTTACAGTTTTAGATAGGCTGGCTTAATGTTATCTAGGGGATATTTCCACTCCTGGGATGTTTATTTCTTTATGACTCCTACCTGTTGAATGATTATGTGTTGGATATAAAAAAAAAGGGAGCAACGTACTGACCAGTAAATCTGGCATAACCTTTTGAGTAGAATGATAAAAACTTCATATAGTAAAAAATTAAATATCATGAAAACAGAATCACGACATAAATATTGCAATGTGTGGAAACAATAAAGTCATTGGTTATGTTTGTATTGATCAATATGTAATATTTCATTACTTTTGTAACATTAACGTAAAGGAATCTACCTTTGCCTTTCAGCTTGCCGAAAGGGATTTTTTATTTCTCATTTAAGATATTCTTTTCGATAAATAAACAAAATTCTTGTACAATTAAACCCCTATAAATAATTATTTTTTCGGGATTCAGCGACAGAGACTATTTATAAGGTGCAGAAATTCATTACTAAAAAAGAAATAAATATTTTAAAAAATAAGAAATGTATTCAATTATTCATAAATTGTAAAAACTTTGAATCGGAAATACACAAAATATTATATATATAATATGAATTCCTCCCTTAACTATATCAAAGGATAACTTGTAAGACTAAATTTGTTCAAATGAATTCATATCGGGATTGGAAATGTGGCACATGAATGTTTCGAATGACTTGTCTCTAGAGACTGCATTCAAGGAAAGTAATGGAAAAAAAATAGATTTTGAACCCTGACGTAGGATAATTTTTCAGAGATTTATACAACTAAGTAAGTATTTAAAGCATAGAATTTCATTCAATAGGGATATTTTACCAGCGAACATGCTTTAAAGAGTCAAGAAACAGATTGATACCTTCTACTACTGCTTGTACAGATTACAGAAATATTTCTACTATTGTTAGTATCAATCACCGCTTTAAAAAATAACAGCGTCGAGAGCCCAAATATTTGTAATTTTGATCATTAATAAAGAACTCCCGTAAAAATACTGAAACTTGATTGGTCACATTGGAATCTCGTAATCCGTCTCCTCTATCGACTTTCTTATTTCTTGTCATTGTAAAATGCTAATTTTAAAACAATAACAGCACATATTCCAACTGTTACAAAGCAATGAGAACTTTTAACTTAATTGAATAGCAATGAAAGAAATCCACAAGTATTTAGTAAAGGTTATAAGTGTTTGCTTCTGTTTAGTATGGAATTATACAAATATAATTGACCACGAAAAGCCTGAATTTATACTGCTAGTACTATCGTGCCATTCCTTTGCTTTATATGTGAAATTCCATTTCCTCTTCTTAAAATATAAGAAAACATCAATTAGGAAATAGAAAATCACTCTAAACTGTCCGAAATATTAGCTGAATTAAACTTGGAATTCAGAATTCTGAGTTGTCTTATATTAACCAAAGTTTCAGGGGTTCATTTAAATACAACAGGTCTTTAGGGAAAGTTCCCAAGGCAGCATTTACAGTTTAGCGCCATTAAATACTTTTCTGATTATTGTTTATTTCTTA
>BGPR01000214.1:481592-626953 GCA_013235015.1 Araneus ventricosus | reverse complement strand
CACAAGTATTTAGTAAAGGTTATAAGTGTTTGCTTCTGTTTAGTATGGAATTATACAAATATAATTGACCACGAAAAGCCTGAATTTATACTGCTAGTACTATCGTGCCATTCCTTTGCTTTATATGTGAAATTCCATTTCCTCTTCTTAAAATATAAGAAAACATCAATTAGGAAATAGAAAATCACTCTAAACTGTCCGAAATATTAGCTGAATTAAACTTGGAATTCAGAATTCTGAGTTGTCTTATATTAACCAAAGTTTCAGGGGTTCATTTAAATACAACAGGTCTTTAGGGAAAGTTCCCAAGGCAGCATTTACAGTTTAGCGCCATTAAATACTTTTCTGATTATTGTTTATTTCTTATTCTCTAAATTCCTCAATAACAATAATAAGTTTCGTATTTCAATTTTCTTTTCAGATCAAACGTGTATTGCGCATGGTAAAAGATTCCATGCAACAAATGCACGCCAAATACGCAAAACATCTGGATGGAAAGCTAAATGAACTGACTGCTGTACTTACCAGAGTCGAACACTTACACGAAGAAATTCAAGAGTTTAGACAGTGGGAAGACGAGTAAGATGCACAGTGGAACTTAGTTAATTCAAACTGAAGGAAACAAAATAAAAATTCGACTTATTCCAAAATTCAAATTAAGAAAAATTGGGTTTGAAAATACGTACAGCAAGAGCAAGCCGTAATTTTTAAACTAAGCAGAAAACATTTATTTTTAACATGTAACAGATTTAAAAAATACACAATTAATAAAAAAAACACAGTAATTTTAATAAATAAAGTGATAACAATTGAAGCTAAAATTTTAATAATTTTAAAAACAATAATTTCAATAAATGAAAACGTACTTTTAATGAATAAGCAGTTTTACAACTATTTGAGCACAATAAGTATACAATCAAACTTCTAAATAAACAAACCAAATCACATCTAGCGTGTTCAAAGTTTTTTTTAACAAAAATTTAAGTGGGAAAATTTTTATTGCTTTTTTTTTATTGAATGCATTGTACAGCAATAATGTCTTCAAGTAAATTAAAAGTCTTACAAATGATTCAATTACGATAATTGAAGATACAAATGAAAACTATTGAGAAATAAAAACATTTTTTTTTTGGAATTTTAAGTTTTAATTTCCAAATAACTAAAATAAAATTGAGTTTGAAACGATATTTTGGCATTAACATTATGTAAAAACATCATCATACACATAATAGGAAATTCAGGGTATCAGAGAAAAAATACGAATTACCAAGGAATAATTAAAAACGGTTGAATTAACCAACTTCCACAATATTTATTTTACCGAAGCAATCTGCAGATACTTTGTAGTTTCATTTTTCATTTAAATGACATAAAGATACTATTTTTAATATCAAGATTATGAATTATACATAAAACAAACAAGTTATAGAATGCATATTTTGCATAATTTTTTGTTCACTCCTTAAGAAATCAAACTCCATTACCAATCATAGAAATAGTGATTAAAATTAAATTTATTTACATATTAAAAAAAAGAATTTCACCTTTCCTTGTTTAAGTAAGAAATTCATAGTGTTGCTATTTGCTACTCCAAAAAAAGTCACCATTTAGTTAAGAAAATGCTGGGAAGAAATTTATAGATAAAGGTTAATCCTATGGTAGTGATTTATATTTATATCTTTTTAAAATTAATTTTGAATAATTTAATAATTAATCAATAAAATTATTTACTTGCTACAATTTTGATTGAGAGAAAAAATTTTATAATAAAGAAGTTTTAATTAAACAATTAATGTTTTAATTAATTTTCCTGTATTCTTTACACTCATTTATGTAGATTCACATAACTTCACATTCGATTTCAAGAACTTATGTGCTACATTAATTCTTTGCATAAAAAAAAGAATATCGAACCTGCACATCATTATGAAATGTAATATACACCTCTTTCTCCGTTTTTAAGGGAAGATGCATCAAAAATTGACTCTTTCTTACAAGAAGCACTGCAAAAGAAATTGAAGATAGAGGCAACAATAGAAGACACGATTTCTGAACTCAATCAGAAAAGACAAAATGACGAAAGGCTGTTTTCGGAGTTTTCAGAAAGCATTCATCAGCAGGTATATTTCTCAGAGAGAATTTTATAAAATTCAAACTGATAACATTATTCTAAAAGAAAATATTTAAAATTCTAAAAAAATATCTATGAATTGCCTTGACAGAGGAAGTAATTTTAGTAAGTGAAACATAAATGAGAAAAATTTTGGGGTGAAATATAGAATTCCATATTGCATCCATTGGACAAATTATTTAAAAAAAAGTCTGATTTCTCCCCTTTATTTTCAAAGGAAAAATGTCCCATAATAGCTTTTTTTTCAGTTGTAATTTAATCAGCAAATTGAAAACATAGTACGTCAATGTACCGGACACATATGAATTATCGAAAAGATTTAAATACCTTTAAGAAGTTAATCACCGTATCTAAAAGTACTGGTTTAGCAAGACTATTACCGTAGAACTCTTTGGGTCACGGAGGTGCAACTGTTTGCGCTGTTCAGTTCTAGTTCAATTATCGATAGCCCCCCCCCCCTCCACACCTTTGTTCCTTTGTTTTGTTTTAAATATTCCAAGGACTGTGAGTTCACTGTTAGCCATATAACATTTATGACACTATACTCATTACTGAACGCTACATTTATTTCATCTAATTGACTTATTTCTAGCGTCGTCTTCATCTTACAAACTATGTATCATATTCAAATCAATTAGTGCCGAATCAATGAGGAGGAAAACTACAGCTTAATGTGAGAAAATTATTTTAACTAATGAATAACAATTAAAATACAACTTTCACAAAGTTCCGTAACAGTATTTAAGGCTGATCATTCACGAACGATCCACGCCAAATCCTGTCGACGGTGAGAAAAACCGTTCAGAACTGGAGTGGTATGGACATGAAGGTCGGATATCCAACCGGCCCCGATATCCACCACTCCATGCCTGGCCATGAATACAGCGGGAATAGGTACGTGTGTGTGGAGGGGGGCTTGGGGTACGTGAATCATCGAGGAAATCGGCGAAGGTGGGGTCGGAATGACTGATAGCAGATGGATTTGCGTTGTATGGAGCGATCGTGAATAACCTGCCTAAATGGATAGGCAAAAAAAGGAATGGCATGGAGTGGAGCGGAATTGTCGTTTAATGATGTCTTCAGATGGTTATTATAAATGAATTATAGAAAATTAATAATTTTTAAAGAACATTAAGCAATTTAGCAGTTGTTAACATTTTAGTGCATTTTCTTTTAAGTTTATTTTGTTCAGAACACGTGTGATTGGAATGTAAAGATGAAGAGTGAAAATAGCTTTTTTAAAGTTACTTCCAGAAATATGTAAAATTATTTCTCAGTGCATCAAGGTTTTTGAAGTACAGACATTCTTTCTTTCTTATTGAAAAAGAAAAAAAAAATGTGTAACAAACTAAGCTCATCATCAGCAGCATTACCCATCATTATACAAGCAAATAATTGTTAAATTATGTAGGGAAAAAAGACGTAAGCTTTCAAAAAGATATAAGGTTTAGTTACAATTGAAGTCGAACCAACATAATACATATACGAAAGCAAACTTCATGGCAATCATAATATGTTACAAAAGGGGGAAAAGTCATGAACTTTTACATAATCTATAAAAGTTCCTTTAACATTTAAAGTTAGCAAGAACTCCTGTATCGTTAAGCGCATTTAGAAGTATTTTTTCCCCTTAGGTCCGATGGTCAGTTGAAGCAATTGAAAGTTGCCTGCAAAAATCTGATATCCGACGCAAGAAACTTCTAGATGGAAAGCTATCAGAACTAAAAATTGTACTTCATGAGCTAAAAAAATTTGCCTAAATAAGGTGTTCTAAATAAAGCATTTCTTTATCTTTAATGTGTTTTTCATTACAAAAAGAAGAATTTTACATTTTTTTAAAGTCAGTAAGTTTTCCATTTTTCCTGCAGTTAAAATTCATGTAAAAGCTCTTACATATTTTAATTCACGAATTTCAGATTACAAACGAAGAAAAAATTCAAAATTTTCCGTTTATTTGTATTATCTAAGCACTTTACTGCAATATACACTACCTGGCCAAAAAAAAAGTCGTAATTGAAATAAATATGCAAATATATAAGAGTCCCTGATTGGTTCGATAGTACAGCGATTTAAAAGGTGGCGCTGCTAAGTTATGCTTTAAATAGTGCTGAAGCACTGTGCAATTGATAATTTCTGTAACAAGTGTGTGTGAAGTTGTTCAACGCGGTCGCGAGAAAGATGTTTCCGATTTGAAAAAGATCAAATTATTGGTCTGTATCCATCAATCAAAGGAAACGACTAAAGAGATGGCTGAAATTACTGGAATTGGTTTGAGAAGTGTCCAACCCATTATTAAAACCTGAAAGGATAATGGTGAACCGTAAATATCTCGGAATAAACTCTTGACTCACGCAGTGTTTAACACGGCGCATTTCAACACGCACAATGCGACGAGAACTTAAAGGAATAGAACTGAACAGTTGTAGACCCATAAGAAAACCTCTTGTTTCGTCGTTTAACCGTAAAAAACGTGTCTAATTTGCTAAGCAGCATAAAGATTGGACTGTTGAGCAGTGGGAAAATGTCATGTGGTCTCATGAGTCAAGATTCAGCCTATTACAGAACGATGGACGCACCAGGGTTAGAAGGGAAGCTCATCAAGCGATGGACCCTTCATGAATAGTGCCCACTGTGCAGGCCAATGGAGGCAATATTATGATCTGGGGTTGCTTCAATGGGACTGGTATGGGATCAGCAAAATTATGCGACAATAAAATGAAGTCGCAGCATAACGTAAACGTGCTTAATGACCAGGTCATCACATCAATGGTTTTTTTCTTCGAATGGAACTGGCATATTCCGGGACAATGCCAAGATCCACCGAGCACTAATTATTCAGAATTGGTTCAGGAAACATTAGGATTCATTTTCCCACATGGATTTGCCCCCACAATGACTGGATCTTAACCCAATCGAAAATCTTTGGGATATACTGGAACAAAGGTTACGGGGCGGTTCGTTTTTTCCGTCGTCAGTTCAGTGTCTCGGTGACAAACTGCAGCAAATCTGGAAGACAATAAGAGCAGAAACCATACAGAATCTTACTGAAACAATGTCACGTCGAATGAGCGCTGTAATCCAAGCGGAAGCTGGTCTAGACAAATATTAAGGTACATTTTTTTTTGGCCAGGTAGTGTATATCTAGAATTTACATTTATTTATATCAGGAATGTAACATTTTTTAAGTTCCACAAATAGGGTGTTCAAAATAATATTTTTGTTCCCTGAATAGCTTTCACGGCTCTTTGATGAAATATTGAAATTAAATAAATCAATATGATTGAGAAGACATTACATTTCCTTCTGTGTGGGTATGATTTTGTGAAGACTAGCATAGAACTTTATATGTAGATTTTCTATCAATTCTTGTTCGTCATTTATTATTCGTAAATACTAGCAACTAGAACAAAATGGAATTGTTACGACATGACTGCCAAGCATCAGCTTATGCTGGTTGAACTTCAACATTTGTAATGTCGAACTAGGAAAAGGCAAGTTACATTTTAAAGCTCTAAAATTTAAAAAAAAAAAAAAACATTCTTGATTTCCCCCTATATATGCAAATGAAGGATTTGCACTCTGTAAATAACTAATAATTTATGAAAGAAAAAAATCAATTAAAAATCTCGCATATCAGTGAAAAGCTGCATTTCAGCTTTATTGAATTATCAATGATAAATGAATGGCTTCTAATAATGTAATAAAATATTCAGATTAACATAAAAAGTTAATTTGAATTTAACACAGTTACGCCAAAAGGAAACAAATATCATTTTAAGGCTTTCTAGTCCACTGTTGAACCTAAATGTGTACTTTGCTATTCAAATTCAAACTAACTCGTTTTTTTGCACAAAAATAACTATAAATATAGGGTTTTATAGTTAAACTTCTCCTATTTAGAGCATCCTGAAGCTGAAACAGGTCAGTGGTATATAGACAAAAAAAATTTTACTAACAAGATTGATGACTTACATATAATTTGAGGCTCACCCATTATGGCTCCAGAACTCTCTCAAATTTTTTAGAAGCTTGTTTTTTCGTTTTTAATCTCATTTGGTTATTTTTTCCATTTTGAGAGTTCGATGAACAACAAAAATGAAAAAACAAAGGAAGAAGATAGAAAATGAATCACATTAATGAAATGAAATAAAACGTAGGATATACACAAGTTGGGGCTGCTCGCCTAACAGCCTTCGAGTGTGACCTTCGAAATAAGGTCTCCTTTCGAAGATCACGCCTCGGAAGCATCACAATTTCTTTCACTGTCCATAGCTAAGCGATACTTTGGAAGGCGAACACTGAAGTTTCATCCCATTGAGTCTTCCAATTTTAAGACCCATCACGCTTTACGGATCTCCTATTTGGGGAACAACATCAGTTAACAACTTACGTAAATTGAAAGTTTTTTTAAAAATTGAGAGCTAATGAGGATAATGAACGCTCCTTGGTATGTTCGACGCGAGATCATTCATAATGACTTTAAAATTGATCCCATTTTGGACTACATGAAAACTATTTATAAAAAGGTTTTCGAAAAATTACCATTGATTCGCAACGAACTGCTTCAACTTTCATCCTATAACCCGGCTGTTCAGAGTTCTCGAAAGAGACCTTGAATCCTTCTAAACTGAGTTTTTGAAACTTTCCAAGCAGATAAAAGAAGACGGGATTTAAGCACATTAAATGCGAATCTGGATCCAGTAATTTCCTAAAATGGCGCACGTTTAGAGCGAATTTAAATAGCTACGTTGAGCAAACCCCAAGAACTCCAATTATCACAAAATCATAATTATCACCAGAAATCCTCTAAATTTTCGATTTCAGTCCATTGAAGACCTTTTGAAATCGAAATTGCCATCATTCAGAGTTAAGTCTTGAATCAACTTAAAGAAAAACGGTACATGGTCATGGAAACACAACCCCTATTCAAAATTTCACACCACACCAACGTAACTTTTCAAAATTTAGTCAAATTTTGCAAATCACTCCAATAGTTGTAAACTTTATATCGAGAGAAAATCGCTCTCCTAATAATTTTAAATTGCTTTAAAGTCGAATTTTTAAATTGTTATTATAAGGATAAATATAAATTAGATGTGGAGGTGCATCGATACTTTTGCATCATTGCGGTACTCCGTAAGTTGAAACTCCGTAAACCGAGTTTGGCGGTGGCTCGGCTACAATCCAGGTTTGGCGTACGGTCAACTGTGTGATACTGCCTTTTTTGCTCTCTCCCCACCCAAGGCTGGCTTTCGCTCTCTCGATTTGTTTTTCATTTTTTTTGTTCGCTAATATTTGATTAAGGTTTCGCTTTCACGTTGCCCGGATGGAAACTCATCCACTTTATTCCAAATTCGTTTTCTTTTGTTAGAAGTCAATAATCGAAAAAAGATGCATCGATCTATCATATTAAAGCTCGAAGGTAAACAAACATATGTATCTATGTCCTTCTATCTTCTCACGAACCACTGAATCCTGAAACTAGCCGTAAGTACCAAAAGATGGAAAATAATCTAAGGAATCCATTTCGACTATTTAAATTCCGAAATGTAATTAGTTAAAAAGATATTAATTAAAAACGTCAAAATGAATGAATTGACGTGCTGCCATCTATTGGTAGCATGGTGAATTCATTCAAGGCGGATTATTTTTCCCCCTATTATTAGTTTTCGCATCCGGTGTCGCATTTTTTTAAACGGAAGTTGGTATTTCTTTTTGAGCGAGCTTCTGTGTTTGGATTTATTAACAATGGAAAAAATCGTTTTTATGCTTTTATCTTTCGTTTTTTGTATTAAAGTGTTTAACTTCATAACGTTTGTTAGGAAAAGTAAGTGACAATATTTGTTGATTGTAGAGAAAAACGGAGGCGGGGCATATGAAAATATATGAATCCCAAGGTCTCACGTGACCTCACTTCTCTCCGCCCGGGAATATCTTATTATTCGTGATAGCGCGTGCAACGCCGGGCCACACAGCTAGTAGTTTTTTAAAATGCAATTCAGATAATTGGAATTAAAAATTTTGGGCTATTTAGAGGTAAAGCTGTTTTAAGAAATTGTATTTTAATTGTATTCTGTTGAGAAATAATTTTTTGCAGTACGCTCGTTTCTAGCTGACGAGAAGCCACTCTTTGCATACATGCACAAAGGTGGAAGTTTGATGCAAAACAGGTCTTGGTATAAAACATGAGGTAAAGCGCTTAGTTTGCATTCCGACGTTCCTGGTTGTAACGATGACGGTTTCGTTACTTGAACATGCGTTATTGGCAGGGCCGGCCTTAAGCCGATTGGACCAATTGCTCCAAATAGGGCCCCGCGCTAGCGTGCTACAAAGAATGCAATAGAATTTATTCAAATTAAAATCAATTAATTATTGTTTTTAACAAATTATTTCTAAAAGCATGTTTTTGTTTCATTACAAAAACATAATTTGTTTTAATAGATCTAAAAAAGTTTTGCAAATATATGCAAATATAAATTAATAGCGGATGTTCACGATAAAATAAAATAAGTTTTTTCAAATGTTCAGATGCGAAATAAGAGTATATACTTGTGCATTTGAATGTCGTGGACATAATAATAATTACTGGAAATTCAGTTTGAGTTGAATTTACAAGCAATTTTTTTGAACATAGAGAAGATTTTTTGTCTCTTATTTTATTGTCTGATATAGAAAGAGTTATCTCTTTTCTACAAATCATTAAAATAGTGATGAAAATGTTGATTTAAATCTGGTTATTATTTTTTTTTCTAAAACATGCCATTTGAAACCATTGCTTATTTCTTTCTATTGCAGTCAGTCTTTTAAGATGAGTGTTTTATAAAAATTACAAGCAGTTTGCTTAATGAAGAAAAGTTCATTTTTGTAGAATAAATTATTAGTACTCTAATTATAACCTTAATCGGAAATAAATAATGTTTTTAATTATGTTTATTAAAATTTTGCAAGTGAAAGCTTAATTAGCTGATCTTAAATTTGTAGTCTTGAACTGTATGCTTTATACTGCAATTATAAATATAGCTAGAGATATTTTGAAAGAATTAGCAGGAAAAAAAAAAGGAAACGTAGTTTCTGAAACCTTCGTCTTCGTGATTTTTTCTAATAATCTTTTAGTAGTTTTATGTCATGTTGTTCTCTATAATTTAAAAATTCGATCCTATAAATAAATAATATTGAGACTGATTGACAGAAAAAGTTTTGTAAATTGTTAACCGTTTTGTCTGAAATCAATTGTCAATTATAATTTTGTATTTTTTAATAATCAAACTACTGAAACGATTATTCTTGAATGATCCGTTATCTCAGTTTCGTAATAATGTTTTTTGTTTCAGTTTATCATAAGATTTGTTGCCCAAAAACTCCTTATATACAAGCCGGATTATCAAATAACCAATATAGGCAACTGCCTATGGACCCCGTAACTTTTGGGGGCCCGTGGAATTTTTTCAGGCATTTTTTGGGTAATTTAATTTTGTGCTTTCATTTGATTCACAATTACATTGTACACGAACATATTCTAATTAAATTCAAGTATCGTTTAAATTTCATAATATTATGCTTAGGAAATTTTTTCGTCCTTTGAAATCTACTTGCAGAACAGTGTGGTCCAATTTTTTTTACAGTACTCACAAGTCAACAACGCTCTAAGACTTTCCCTCCTATCATAAATACTAGAGAAAAGGGAGTGCCTTTGAAACTTTAGCAAAGGGGGTGGTCGAGAACTCTGTGTATTTCGTTGGAGTAGGAATGAGACATTATACTACCGGAGGGGCCCTGGAAAGTGAGGAATTCTTGAACAAAATCGCTAGTAATACAACAAACTGATGCCGCTGATATTTTATTGTTCCCGCAGGCTCCCAGCATGTCCGAAGAATCTCTCTTTGCAAGAAGTATGGGGTTCTTGCTAGAGAGGGCACAATGACATATTTTTTCTTTTCTTTCTTTCTTTTTCTGCAGCTCATTTTACTACTTCTTCGAACAGCCCTAACAAGGGAGGTAAAGAGATCATGCAATTTGGAGTCTAAAGGCACGAAGGGAAAGGGATGTTATGTGTTTCGGGGGGGGGGATGAGCTATCACCCTTTTTGGACACCGCCCACTTCTTTAGTTGCAAATAATTGAGAGGAAGTTGTAACATTTCTGTTTTCAGTCACCCGAGAGAAACAGGACGCACAAAAGAATAAGGAATTCTTACACATTTTCGTACTTTTAAAAGGTGAGCTCATATTAATTTATTATTTGGGTTCCTTTATTTTTAAATTGCTTTTGTCGTATTAAATACTAGCTGTATTCATCGACCGAATGATTCGCCCATTTTATTAATAGTATATTAATTATGCCAACTTACTTTAAATGCGTCAAATTATTTAATTTTTGGTAAGCTGAAAGCATTAATTGTTTCAAAAGAATGAATTAGTAATACAAGGAAAAGAAAAACAGGAAATGTATCAATACTTGAAACTAAATTTTGAGGCAGTGTGTTTTGCATCTTATCAAATTAAAGATTTAGATCTTTACATTCAATTGCTAAAAAAGTATTAGGTTGGCTCTTTAAAATCATGAAATTGAATGAAGATTAATTTTAGTTCTGATCATGCAAGAGATGGTTTGTTCAGATTAAAATTGCAATTATTACACATCATTTAACTAATTATAACGTGTGTGTTTAACCTAATTATAAGAAATAAACAAATATCATAATTTCCAGAGATGATTATCCTGCCTTAAGTAAAAAAACAGGTTTAGGTTCATAGCTAAAATTTAAATTCATCAAAATAATAAAGTAAATCTATCCAAAAAGTAAATTTAGTTGAAATAACAAGAAATTAATTTTTTAAAAAAACTAGCAGAGCAAGGAAAATGGGCTGTATTCTATTATAACAAATGAAGGTGTTACATTACTATAATCAAAACAAAATAAATTTTATATCTCGTTTTTTAACACAAGAGAAACATTAGATTTAAAGATTTGATGAATCAATGAAATTGATTCGACTTTCATTACAACATTGCAAACTATTGTTGAAAATTATGCTTAATTTTTTTCAATTTAAGAAGAAAAATTGTCCGACAAATAAACTTGTAAATTAGATTTGAAAGATATATTTTTGAATTCAAGACAGTGTATAAAAGTTTTTAGTGTCATAATTTTTTTTGCATTTAACGTTGAAACATACCATATTCTTGCTTAATTTTTAAATAATTAACATTTTTAAAAAAGCTCTCTGAGGTGCACATTCCCATCCTTCATAGTGTATTTGTTCCAAATTTGGTAAGTCTAGGCTCAGCGGTGTGTCTTCTGGAACGCAAAAAGACAGTCACATACTCATAAATGCGCTTTTCTTGACTGAACGAAGCGAACTCTGTTTTAAATTGAGTTTTCAACATTGCGTTTATCAGTAAATTCGTTTGTTATCCAGTCACGCCCAAACGCGTTGTTCGACTATCTTCGAAGTCGGCATGAAAGCTCATTGAAATCATAAAAAGCGACGTATATAGAGAACTTTTATTTCAACCAGTTTTTTGGGGTGAGTACAAATTAGTACTTTAAAATTTCGTTGTTTTCCTTCCATTGATTCATATCTTAATGTAATTATTTTAATATAATCTCTGCTGAGATCATTTAAAATAATAACTAAATTTTTTTAGCTACTGCAAAAACCCTTCTTTTTAATTATTTTACTTGATAGTCTGAAAAAACCAGCCTTATTTTTCTAATATTTTCAGAATTATGAAATGATCTACTAATTTAATTAAAATTTAATTCCATATGAAGGGTCCCATCTGGTTGTGAATTTGAGGAAAATTGATTTTAAGGTTCTTTAATATGTGTAATAATAATTAGTATGAAGTTTAAAAGTATCCTATAATAATAGAAGTGTTCCATTCAAAAAAAATTCCATAATATGTATAATATAAATAAAAGTAGATAATAATTAACCTAAAAAAATATTATTTTTAGTATTACTCAAAGATGTGTTAAAAATTAATTTTAATTTAATTAATTAATTAAACTTTAATTTAAATTATTTTTTAAAAATTAAGTTTATTTTAAATGCTAATGACCTACCGGCTTTGATGCAAGTTGACTGGGAATCAGGGCTATCAAAAATTGTTTCCAATTGGGCCCCGCACTTGCTAAGGCCAGGCCTGGTTATTGGTAAAGCTGTTCTACGAAAACGGGAATGCAACTGAGGCGGTCTGCGAGTTTCGGTTGATAAAGAAACCTCGTTGTGGACCAATGTCTGCAAAAGTTGTCCGGGTCATGACAGCACGATTTGAAAAGACCGCACAATTAGTTCAGCCTGGAAGAGGGCATAAAAGCATCCCTCAGAACTTCGTTGAGGACGCCGAGACAGCTGTTTTCGAACAGTCAACAGGTGCCAGTAATACACACACAGTATCTCGACAGACAGGCATTCCGTATAAAACTGTACATAAGGTGTTCCGAAATAAAGACAAAAAATGCGTCACACCCAAAAGATGCTTCAGAAGGACAAACCACAGCGACTCACAATCGCAATGTTTTCTCAATAGAACGGCTGTTGATCTGTCATAGGCCGTGGAATATCTTGTGGAGCGACACGGCTCATTTCTTTCGGTGAACACATGCGGATGGGCTTTTAAATTCCCTTAGATTCGCCAAAGGCGACTGTTTGGTGTGGGTTCACAGCAAAATTCATCCTTAGGCCATTTTTCCTTGACGAAGTTATGGCTTGTGATCCTACGAGGGTTTGTTGGTGCCATGACATGCTGCACACGTTTTTTTGAGCTTATAACCGCACGTGTAGCCGGCAGTGGTTTAGATATGGCCGCCGCGAGAAAACGGCGAAGAACCGTTCGTGTGGCCGTAGACTAATGGACGAGCAGCCACTGGATCCACTTCGTGGAAAGTCAGATCTTGTTAATCACTCCTTTAGTAATCCATGGCCACTGCAATCGCCAAACCTGACTCCAAACGATTTCTGGTTATGTGGCCATTTAAAGAATGTGATTTACCGTGAAGGTGTGGCTATGTTGGCCCAATTGAAAGAGTCCATTACATTGCATATGCGAACATCACACCAGACAAGTCCAGATGAGCTGTTGAACACATCGACTTGAAACTTTACTTTCGTACGACGGTAGCCACACTCAACAGCTTTCATTGCATCGCCCTGCACACAATTAACTACTGCTTCACTTGTTATATTACTTGCTAATTTGTCTGCTTGTGTAAATTCAGCTGATTTGTCCTTTTTTCCCCTTGCAGTACAGGTCTACTTTTATCATTTTCACTTTCTTCATTTGAAATGGTTCGATGACAATTTGATTGATAACTAGCCAATAAATGCTAAAATTGTTATTTTTATTCCGAATTGGTCATTTCCTATGTCGAATTTCTCATATTGTGCAACACAGCGTCCCAGTGGTGAATCCAGGATTTGGTCGGGAGGGGGGGGGGGGCCGGAGGTCATAAAAATTTTGTGTCGTCGTGACGAATGTCAAGCCTCATGGCTTATGTAAACCAAAACACTTGAACTTTACAGACTTGACAATTAGAATCATACAGAACAATACAATACTTTCGATAATTTAATAAAAAATACAATGAAATAACTAGCCAAAAAATGTCTTCGACTGCATCAACACTACAAGTACAAGTGGAATGACTAGAAAAGTAGGAAAATTTAAAATAAGCCAAAAAGCAATGTTGCTACGTTTTTTTAAAAAAGGAAATTAAGAACAAACAGCTGCAATGATTTTAAAAAAAAAAAACAAACCCCCCCCCCCCCGTATTCACCACTGCAGCATACATTTCAAAACTAATTTTTTTTTCTTCTCCTTTCGGGATTCCTTTAGTGTATTTGGTATATAGTCCATATAACCAATACTGGTATCAATCCCCTGACCAGTTTCCGCTGTAGGTTGCTCTAAATGTGGGGAATTAAATTATAACCACCTCATACTTGTAATGTTATAATTATTTATGAAATAATACAATGCTTGAATTTTATCTGGAATGCTTCCCAGTCACAAAACTGAGACCAATTCTTCTGCCAATTCACAATGAACACTCCAGGAAGAAAGAAGGCATGGAAATAAAAATTAGATCTCAGCAGTTTCCTAATGTGTTTTGATGGTAGTTTCAGAAGGTGCATGAATGCACAAGTTACAAATAAAATAAACTTGTATTTTAGGGAAATAATTAACCCTTTGAGGATAACTGCCACATGGGTGTGCCAGCTGCTTGCAGCGTTAAGTGTGTGGCTGTCCTCGGAGGGTTAAGCACAAGCAAATAAAGCACAGAATAATGTTTTGTTATTAAGTTTGCAAATTGCATGGAATTAGCGCTGGAAAATGTCACCAGGACAACTTTATTCCTTGTAATATAATTAATAATAACAACAATGAATGCATTTTTTTTTTTTTTAACTTTACATATCAATTAAGGTTGGAAGTGCTTTTCCCATTTTGAAAAAAAACATCCAGGTTTAATGAAATTTTAGAAATCAGGTCAATGATAATGAAATTAAGTGAATACATATTTTGAAAAAACTTGACTGTAATCATTGCCGATGCTATAAAATAAGGTTAGAGTTCTGAAAAAAAAAATTGATGAAATGACCAATTTTTTATGATTGATTGTTGGATTGGACCAATGCATTACGAACAATTAATATATTTTAATCTTCATAATTTGTAGAGTTCAATAACTCCAAAGGAACTTAACAAATTATAGTGCTGTGGGATCAACAAAAATTCTCAAAAGAAAGTATAATAATGCTTTCTAATCATACATTTGGCAAACAGAAAAATCTTAAAGATATGAGTCATTTAAATTTTCAGGATGATAATGCTGTCTCACAGAGCTAGTGTACTTAACAAATTTATCTTCTTATAAAATCTTTTTTTTTACATGGTTTTACTAGCTTAATTCTTGTATTATCATTTTGTGCTTAGAACCCAGTGGCAGAATACTTTTCAATAGTCTGCAACGGAGGTTGAGTCTCTTAAAAATAGTCTGCAGAATAGTGTGGACTATAAATATTTTGCTTTCTTTTTTCGGTTATTTATATCAACTTGCAGTTATTAAAATACGATAAATGTAAATTAAAAACCATATAACATCTATATTATTTGTATAATATAATTGTATAAATTAATAATCAAAAGCATATGAAGATTAATCTTTTCTTTGGGAAGATAATTAACAATAATGAAGTATCAAGTTGTTTCAGAAGTAATATTAAGAATACTATACAAATACCTATGCAGAAAATTATATTTGGGTACTTTTCTGTTTTAAACACAGCACTTGGTGTCTTTCTGTTTTGGTGATTTTTTCAAAACAATACATCACTAGCTCAAATAAATGAAATATTCTTCAATATGTTAGATGTTATTTAAAAATTTAAATGCCTCCTGTGTATAGTAAAAAAAAATTAAGTCAAAAAATGTCTTTCTTGTATGTTTTTAATTTAAAATGCAATAAATAATTGCTTTTTTTATGAAACAAAAAATTTGAAACTTATTCGCACATTTATCCTGATTTGCATTTTAATGGTTTGTATGCAAACTGATCAATTGTTCTGCAACTATGCATATATAAAATTTCATAGTATCATTGTTTATTATTTAAAACAAGGAAGAACAGAGCTGTCATCCTCTAAAATTCTTGATTCAACTTTTGATTTTATGGAGTTTTGCATTTGCACATATGTAGATACATTTTGAAAATCTGTATAATAATGAATTCCATATTTCTTAACTAATACTTAGAACGTTTAAAATTGGGGCAATTTTGGCTTGAACTCTGTTCTTCATGTTTATCAATTTCAGAATTTGTTCTTTTTTTCGCTCCCGTTTTTATAAAAATAATTAAATTGCAGCCGTAGAGATCGATCGAAACTTCAGAGGTTTATTTTCAGCTGGCGTAAATAATGCGAATCGTAATAGTGTAGCATCGCAATCAAAACAACGAATTTTATCTATATACGCAGCTATCTCTAAGTAAAAACCACGTGTTAATTCCAGAAACCAAAAGCTCAGTGCCAGAAACGTATCGGAATAAAACGCGTAAAAAACATCGGCCGTGACCAATACCGATATGAGGTACTTAGCGTAATTCAAGGTCAAATTGCAATCACTAGGGGAGCCCATTCAGCTTAGGGAAGAAAAGAAGGGGGAGGGCGAGAGGCTTGCATATTTTAGCAATGTGTGTTATATAATAATTGTTAAGTTCTTTTGAAAGTGTGTTTAATAAATTTGATATTTTTCATGAATTTATTTTATGAGCACATGACAAACTTTATTACAAAATAGTCTGCAGACACTGTCCAAAATCTGCGACGTACGACGCAGCGTCGCGGTGATTCTGCCACTGGGGCTTAGAATAAGCAAAGAATGAAAAAAAAGTTTTGATTGAAATGGTACTTATGAAATATTTCAAAGCTCTTGCACATGAATAATTATTATGTCTTAGTGAATTTATGTCATTCTACTACAACATGAAGGTAGCAGTTAATTAAACTATAGCTGATTTTGAAACCTTTGAAAAGATATGCATGAGGAAGCTCAAACATTACTTTCATAAAGAAAGTCACAAACAGCTGTATACAACAATCTTTAGATCAGTTTTCAAACTGTTAAAAAGGATATAATTCTCCTTATTATTTATACAATATATCACTACTCTTATTTTTCTGCAGTTTAATAATGAGAAACTTAAAGTAAAACTCACCAATAGCAAAATCATTTTTTAAATATAGACCCATAATTTCATTTTAAACCTGACTTTTAACTTCAATATATTTAACTTGAATTTCAGATTTTCTGAATGACAATGAATCTATTAATTATGTTACATAGAAGGCCTTATATCTACATTTTCTCTACAATAATTCAAAAAGTTAATGTAACTAACTTCAAAATATCAAAAATAAAATGCTTAATTTAATAATATTAGGTCAATGCAGTGGTTTATCACTTGTGACTAAAAATAACTTCTTTAATTTGGGAAAAGACACCAAGGCCATTGACTGCATTCTCACTATTATTTTCTGAATTTTCGTTTTTCAATTTTCCTCTCAAAATCAATCTGGATAATTGGAGTTCTACTCTAATAGACTTTATTATCCGGCTTCCCCCGAGATAGATTCAAACTCACTGTTTGTTTCTTATAATTAATTTTAGAATACATTATTTTTAGTCTCTTTTTGAAGAAACTGGAAATACAAATAGTTGCTTTATTATGACTCATCACAACTAGATCAGACATAGCCTGAAGAAATGATGAATGTTTTGCCATTTCAAGTTTACCTTAAACGATGAATTTTTATTGAAGTATAATCGCCTTCTGTGACCAGGTGGTTTTCCTATCATATTAGTAGTATCATGCAGTTAAATAAATAAAATTCACAATAAAATTTCCCAACCAAATATTTTCAAACTGAAATTCCCTACCGTATAAAAAAAATTAAGTATACAAATATGAAAGATGCATTTTTTGCAAACAGTGACAAACGTAATATAAGAAATATTTATCCATTTATTTCATCAAGTTTAATTATTTCAAACAAAATACACAATGGTTTTCAGAAATTCTTTTTTTTATTATTATTTTCAGACACTTTCAGTAAAGAAAAAGTAACATAATGAATTGAAATTGCATTTTTGAAATTGTAATTAACATAATAACAGTTGGCTCTTTTCAACTGATATGGCACAATAATAATAAGAGACTGAAGTTTCTATCCAAAAAAAGAAACCAATTGCAATCTGATAACTGAAGCATAACTTTATTTAAGAGGAAGATGAATCATTTTATTAAATAAATGACAAAAAAAATTATAAAAAAGTCTTAGATATTTACAATCAAATCATTTAACAAAATATTTGAGCATGTATACAAGTTAAATAAAAACAGTTTCCATTGGATGTAAACTTTTCTTTTTTTAAAAACAGCAATAACAAAGTATCTTTACTGTAGAAAAGAAATGTAGGCTCTAGTAGCAGGGCGCCATTTTTTTTTTTTTTTTTGTCTTGACCGAATCATATCGGCAAAAGTTTAGTCCATCTTTTGATGGCAATTTTCCTTTCTTTTTTGAAGTGCATTGAAAATAACTTTGGAATGATTAGGGGATAATAGCCTTTGTAGCTGAAAATCCCTTTAATCAATCAATCTTTACTGTAGGTTAGAATGACTCAAAATGTCCTCATCTTTCAGGACAAAATAAGTGGTTCTCCATAGATTTTGAAAGTCAATTAATTTCATAAATTTAATTTTACCTTAAAATATATATTGCAGGATTGATAATATACAAAACATTAACTACATTCCAAGCCACATTCACACAAACAACATTTGAACATTAGTATAATGTACAAGATAGTATTTATTTGAGAATAAGACAACTTTCGTTCCACAAATATTTTATTTCAGTAGATAAAAATAAAGGAAAAATAGTGTTCCTATTTTTCAGTTAAGGTCATCTTAATGCAAACATCCTTACTTCATACAATCCCTTAGGAAACTTATATTGTTTTCTTTCTGCTAAAAGTTCAAGGCCAGCCTTACTAGCTAAATCTAGAATATCCTGACGAGGACGTGTCACAGATCCATCTTCATGATCCATATCAGTATCATATGATGAGATATTGTCTTTTATTACTACAATTCCATTTTCCTTCAGACCTTTCTTGCACCTCTTAAGAAATGAGCCTAAATCATCATCTGTTAAATATCCAATAACCCACTGAATCCATATCACGTCATAACAGTTTTCATCAGGTACAAAATCTTGAAGACCTGTTGAACAAGCCTCTAATTAATAATAAAATTTAGTGAAAAACTAGTAGTTTGAAATGGAAGAAATGAAAATATTTCAATATATCATATTCTTCAATTTAACTAAAAGCTGAAATTTGATTAATTAATAACATTAAACATGCAATATGTGCCAAGTCAGGGATTCTTAACATCTTCAGGGACAATTTTTTAAAATAATAAGATGTGATTTTTTATTTCATTATATTATTTTTTATTTTATATCAGCAACAATTCTTAGAGGTAGGAAAAATTGAATTTATTCTTCTGGATTTTTATCCAACAGATTAAAATTTTTTTCACTTAGAATAATTTTTATTTAAAGAAAAACAAAAGGTACACATATGTATCATTATCCTTGAAGAGGTTAAAGTTTTCCAATTATAAAGCCCTGTTTAGTAAAAAAAAAGTTTTCAAAACCTAATTTTTAGCCAAAATAAAAATTAAACATAAGAAAAGCAAAGCATTCAAATGAAGTATTATTTTATGATAACTAGGAGGAAAAATATCATTTTATACAATTTTTTGATAAATTATTATGACATACCTTAATCAGGGTGGTTTTTCTTAATTATTTCTGATTACTAATACTGAACATTTTTATAAAAGATCATGTAGTCAAAGCTCAAACTTAAAGCCACACTCTACAACCTCATTTAGGGTTGAATCGAGTAGTTTAAGAAGACTTGGACAATGTTAAAAGTAAATGCACTTTGCTACTATGATTTTATTCAATGTTGTTTCTCGATATAAAAGATTGTTTATAATTAAATATTGTTTGATTCAAATGACTGATCTACAAAAATCATATATAATCTGACTTGGTAAGTTACAGAAAATGAATTTTATACAAATATGAAGCAAGAAAATATAAAATGTTTTGAATACTAGAGAGAAAATGGTTATGGTTTCAATCAAACTCAACAATTATTTTCAGAGATTTTACAAAATGAAGTTCTTTGATCATAAACTTATCATTGTGTTGACAAGCATGATGTTTCAGAAGAAAGACTGTGGTGTCTACAAAATATATGAACATAAAATAAAGAACTATGATATTTTGAAGCTACTGCACATCAAAATGTAAATCAACCAAACAGACAGAAAATGGAGATGCATTTTTAAATTGATTTAATTTGATATCATAAAATTATATTAACAATACATTATAATATAAATTTAAACCATTTTACATATCCCTTCCAAAATTTAGTTATTATACCACTTTCTTTTATGAAATCTGCACTACCAATCTTTTTAATTGACTTATAATTATACATTTTAATGCACAGCAGCAATTTTTAAGAAATAGAACATGAAGTTTTTGATTTTAGAAATTTTAATCAATTATGTCACTCATGTGGTTATTTACCGTTTAAGCTGGAAATATATTTAATAATATAGGACAAAAGAAGCCTTTTTGAAGATGCTTTGATATTGTCAATAGAAATATAGCTTGCAGATACCAGTTCCAGTTCAGTGGTTTGGTTGGATAGTAGTAGTGAATAAATAGCAAAATAAAAACCAGCTTTTTAAATTTATGATTTTTAATTATTTCAGAACCAATGTCAGTTAAAATGGAATGTCAGATAACCAAGAATCTACTATATAAATAAATTGTGAATGGGAATTATGATGGAGCTGGGAAATACAAACACATACCAGAGTTAAATTTCCTTAAAACACGACTGGCATCTTCTTCTAAATATGCATCAGATTCGTCTAAAAAGTTTTTGTTTTGCTCAACCATATCCACAGATTTAAAAAATTTCAGGAGAAAATGTTTTGTGATTCGTCCAATGCCACTTCCACAATCTAATGCATAGTCTGTCCCCAAAGGTTGAGTTTTATCCTGTGAAAAATTTTATCATATAAACATGAATTCAATTAAAGCTTTGAATGATGACAAAGTACATGATTATCACTTCATTAATAATAAAATCATATGAATTAAATAAATATACGTAAACAGCCATATTGATTCTAACATTCATAAAGTTCTTAAAGACTGCAAGACGATTGCAATTCATGACCATACAAAAGATGATTATGTATATATGACATCTCAAGGAAGTTGCTTAATTTTGTCAACACTTTCTTTTCATATCACAGATCGCAACATATTTCTCCTAACAAGTGGTTTATGCGAAAATAGTCAAGCAGTAGACTAATTCTATGTCACATATTGGTTTTAATATTTGTAAATCTTAAGAGTAATAGCACTTTTGAGATTTGTACATATTTTTAAGCCTTGATGCCCATTGTTTTATTGCTGTATGTGACAGATAATTACACAACTTAAATAAGTCGTGATACTGCATTCCTAAAAATATGTATTGGGATATCAGAAAATAATCATACATTTTTGCAACAGGTAACATTATTTCATTCTTGGGAGCATTCGAATAATTTGCATCTATGGTATAAATATGCAATTTGACAGTTTGAGCCTAATTTGAATTTTAAAAAAAATGAACAATTCAGTAGAATTTTGCAGATTTTATGGTATGCTGAAGATGGGAAATCAAGCTTGCGAAAAGTTGGATAAAGTTTACAGTTACAATGCTCTTGTAAGACAATAATTCATGAAATTCTATAGAGGTGAATATGATATCAATGACACTGGGGTTGATGGTGACAAAATAAAGGTATTAACAGTCAAACCTGAGTTACAGAAACACTAGCAAAAAATAGGATATGTAAGTAAATTTGATATTTGGGTTCCTCTTTGAAAGTAAGAACTCATTTGATAGCATCTGTAACATGTTCATTAGGAGGTATTGCAAATAAAATTATCCTTTTTTGAAGAAATGGTTAATTGGTGATAAGTCGATTGTTTGTAACAATAAGATGCACAGACAGTTCTGGTTTGGTTTTGATGATTAAACATCAAAAGCAGAGATTCAGTGAAAGAAAATTATGCTCTGAATGAAGTGCAGTTTTAAAGTTATTGGGATTTTACATCCCTTCCCAAAGAACCCAAATAATCAACAAGAATATATACTGTCAACAACTGGGCAGTCTGAGCAAATATGTCATTCAGAAATGTCCAAGGTACACTAAGGGAATTGTGTTCTACTACAGGGTGGCTACAGAAACTGTGAAAAAAATTTCCCTGACTTTTCCATGATTTCCCTGACTAAACTTACAACATTTCCCTGATTTACGGCTAATAATTATATTAGTTTCCTGGCTTAATATACATTATTAAAAACACTTTTACCAGTTATTTAATATGAAAAACAAATATTTTTATGAAATTTAATAAAATAGAATGACCATCCTAAAAAAAATCAATTACAACAATATATTACTGAAAATTTTAACAAAATACTTTGCTTCTAAAACTACAGAAGAATTCCAAGAAACATTAAACTACTCTTTACAACACAAGTTAAATTATATTAACAGTAAATGTTATTATGATATTTGCTCAAAACTTTAAAACAGTTCAGTAACTAATTAGTGCTCTTTTCATGAGTACCAGAATAAAATGTTGCAGCATACATATATAAAAATTGTATAATTATACGTACCTAATAATACATATTTTAGCAAAGATTTAAACAAGAGAAACTGACAAAATATCACTTCAAATCTTTATTCTTTAACAAATCATAAGAAATTAATTGCTCTAATCAAAAACTTATGCTTTTATAAATAAATATAATTTTTTTAATTTCATTTATTCTTACAAATAATGCTAGACGTAAGATACTAATTTATAGATAATAACTCAATTAACTATTAATTTCCCCTTATTTTTAGATATTTTACGAATTTCCCTGACTTTTCCAGATCGACGAAATTCCCTGACTTTTCCCTGATATCCCTGATTTCCAGGTTCTGTCGCCACCCTGTACTATAACAATGCAGAACAGACACAACTTTGATCTCCTGTCAAAAATTACTAAAACTTGGATAGGATGTGTTACCACTAGAGGCGACTTGTGTATTGTAGCCAGAGGAGTGCACCTATCCTATATTGTGCAGTGACGCCTTTCGGCATAAGTTAAATTTTGTCTTTTCCATTTAATTTTGAATAATTTAATTATTAGTCAATAAAATAAAAAAATAATAAGATGTAGGCAAGTTTTAACAAAGAAGTTACTAATTTGTAAACAATTTTAATTAAAAATAAAATTTCAAAATAGATGTTTTTGATTATTTTTCTTTCATTCCTTACTCTCGTTTTAAAGATTTACTTGCACCACAAAAAATGATGAAACTTCAAGGTTAAAATAAATACGCATGCAGGGATGTTACTTGCATTTATTTACAAAATAATTTAATAAAATATTTTTTAATTATTGTGCATTTTTTCTTTATATGCAATTTCAGGCTCACGAAAAACTTTTCTGCAGCAGAAAAACATTTAAAACCCTGCTTCTACAATCTCTGGAAGGGAAGGAGTGCTGGATTCCAGATAGCATCTTCCTCCCTTCACAAACTATGTAGCAGAATGAATGCAGTTTTTTACTGCATGTGCGCAGTGGCAGAAATTAGTACTGTATATTTCTGAATACAAGTTGATCCGTGTATAAGCCAAGAATGTATTTTTTGTTCAAAAATTTACCGAAAATTCAAAACCTGTATATAAGCAGAAATGGAAAAATAATAATGATAAATAAACATATCCTATAATTTTCAAACATTTCGCCATAAGGGTGAAAATGTTGCCAAGCAGCAGGCATCAACGAGAATAGTTTTAACTTGGTAACCCTATCACAGCTAGCACATCTTCTCCATTCATTTGGTGTCTTGTCCCCTAAGCTACAACGCCTCCTTCTCCCCCGATTTTACAACGGGTTCCATGCCCTGATTTCCCTAGAATGACTCCCCTCCCCCTTCACTATTTTGAGGTTTCTGCTTTTGTGAGAGACAGTCACTCTCCTTTACACACGATTGTATTTCAGTCTTATGGCCTAGCGTTGAATGAATATCGGACTGGCTGAAAATCCAAACATTGGACGTGACACTACACTGCAGCAATTCTCATTGGATTTTGCCATTGATGAATGAAGGGGTTTGGTACAATGTGCCCCAAATAGAGTAGCACAGCATGATCGCGAATGCCCCACTTTGTAGAGCAAATTTTAAGCTGCAGGTGACCGTGTTTGCCAAAAATTCAGACAACAGTATGATTGTGCAGCAATTCAATGTAAATGAAAAACAAGTTCGAGAGTGGAGAAAGAAACTTATCGAATTAGCGAACATGCCGAAATTCGACCCATGTTTCTTGCTATGGAGGAAAATTCGCCTCGGCTAATGGAAAAATACTTACATTATTTGATAGATCAGCTGATCCGTATATAAGCCGACCCCTTTAGATTAGCTTTGGAAAAGTTCCAGAAATTCTCGGCTTATACACGGAAATATACAGTACTACTTTTTTTGACAGTACCATTACAAACTGTGGAGCAGAACAAATGCAATTTGTTACTTTTCATGCATAGCATTAAAAATTGGTACTTTTTGGAAGTTTTCTCTCTATGAGAAGAGAGGAGAGGCACACTATTTTTTGTTGTGTTTTTCCTAAATATTGAAAGTTTTAAAAGGAATGCTATTAGAGTGTTGATAGATTTAGCTAACATATCATAATCACATAAATTAGTGGATTATATTTATAAACTGAAAAGTTGATCAGAGCTATAGTTTCATAGTGCCTATGCACAAGCCACCTCTGGTTACCAAACTTGCTATACTCGCAGGACTTAGTGTAGATAAACATCCACTTGTTTTGCTCTCTTTCAAACTCCTATTATGGTATAATGTTTAATTCAGATGAAGCTGTAAATCAACACTTTGTTCAGTTTTTGCTGATAAAGACAGGTCCTTCTGTAAACTAGGAATTGAGTCACTTTCTTGTCCTCAAACAAAAGGAGCAAATTATAATTCATTTATCCTTGTTACCTGTTTAAATAAATGGCCTTTAATAAATATAGGAGAAAACATTACAGATTTTCCAACAACTTAATATTATTACAATAAGAGCCACTGCAACAAAACAATCATTAATGTTAATGAAAGACGCAATATATTAACAATCTAATTTTTGATATGCACTTACTACAGAATAATATTAAGAATTTTATGTTTATATACATTTGTGTACATGTGATGTATGTGAATAGTAAAAATAGGAAGCTTAACAAATATTTACTAATGATGTGCAAATTAAGACTTAATTTCATGCTTGGATCTTCCTTTTTGGTAGTGTTTTATTGTTTCTAGTTGAAGAGCTACGAGCATATCAGGAAACAAAGTATGTTCACATTCTCGTCAAATTTACAGAAAAGGACAAAAAGCAGTTACAGTATACTCTCCATTATCCGTGCGCGGATTATCCGGTTTACAGATTATCCGTGCTCATTCCGGACTCACAAAAAAAAAAAAATTAAAGAGAAACATTTTCACGCTTATCACGCATGCAAAATCAATGTTCATGTTCGATCGAGAGATTCATTCCGTTAAACTAGTGAGCCGAGACGGTGGAGGCTAAAGAATAGTTTTTTTCCTTCCTCCATGTGCAATCTATACTGGTTCAACCCCTAATTTTCCGAGAAATGAATCATCAACTTCCTGCTAGCTCATTTCGTACGAACGCGCTTCTTCCTGACACGTCATTCTTTAACTTCTTCGTCCTCTTTCACTTTCGCACGTGTTCCTTTAGTTTTTGCCTCTTGTTTATCGTCAGTTAGTATCATGAAATTTTTTACTGGTAAAAATGAGTGGTGTGAAACGAAAACGAAATGTTTTAAATATTAAACAAAAAATAGAAATCCTTCAAAAACTTGATAATTGAGAATCAGCTCGTACTGATGCAGAAGATGTACTAAATGAGGGAAATACAATTTTTCATTCTGCTGCTGTACAATCTGTGGAAACTGTGTTAGATGACATGGGACAAAGAGGAATTGATTACGGTGACATTACTGCGGTTTGTAAAATATGTGTCGATATACGACAAGAGATGAACAAACGGCAGAAGCAAAGACGCATTACAGATTTTTTAAGCAGTAAATGTTAACAGGAAAATTCCTAGTTTGATGTTATACAGCATGCAAATGTAAGTAATTTTTATATTTTTGTAGCGATACTAATTTTTTTTTAATAAAAAGGAGTTTTCGGATTATCCGTGTTTTTCTATTGTCCGTGCGATCCCTCCCGGTGATTAACCCGGCTAATCGGGAGTGCACTGCATATTAAATAGTCGTAAATATAGAATCACAATGCAATTCAAATATCCTATTACAGGTCAACCCCTGATAAAAAGTAATAATTATAATAAAGTACATAAAAAAAGATTTCATACATACTTGAAGAAAACTATTAATAAATCGAGATGATGCTTGAATGTCTGCTTTAAATACGTTTGAATGGCCACCTAACATTCCATCGATAGTTGCAGGAACATTTTCCCAATAACTTTTTCCTTTCGCATAAAAGTCCGTGTTACTAGTTTCACTTTCCATTATTAGTTTTTTGAATTTTTTGTAAATTTAAAACTGACTGAAACTAGACTCGCCGGTTGCAGAAGTCGCTACTGCAACATTTCAAAACATTAGCTTTCTGTGTTGTTCAGTACTGCTCATCATTGTGATAAAAATAACAAATATTTTCTTCTAAATTTATTTTGGGATTTTCTGTAAAAACAACCGTATTTATGTTGATTAAATATCTTTTCAAATCAATGAGGTTTATTAGAAAATTTATTTAAATTTATAAAAGTATTTTATTATCCCTCACTATTTATATTTTTGAGCTAAAAAAAAATTTTACTAACTGCAACGGTGACACACTCCAAAACATGCATGTTTCGAATTTCGTTCAGGTTTTCGCTCTCTTCATTCATCGTTGTTTCTAACACTTTTGGTTTTAAGTAATTGTTAGAAAATATTTTATACTTGCTTAGTCTAATATAAAATGGGACGTATTCCCATTATATATTATTGCCCGTACGAAAACTGTACTGCCTCCTATGATCGTAAGGATCGCTATGAAACGCACATAAGATCTCATACGGGCGAAGTAAGTGTTTCAGATTTTTAGTGGTTTATTTTCCTGTTATAATCTTGCAGGATTGGAGCTTACTTTTATTAATAGTCATTCTCAGTAAATAATTATAAGAATATAAAAATACTGTCTAACGAAAATAGTTAACGGGGTGACCCGATATTTATTGTGGCGAACTGGCAAGAAACTATTGATTCCCAGAACATATGCTTATTAAAGATGAAACTGGTCACAGTGTTCTGGTGATAAGTTCACAGACTTGAGATATATCAAACGAAGTCAGGCTTTATTTTCTAAAATTCTGCTATTAAAGTGGACCTAGTAAACATTAAGTGATAGGTTTGTTAATTGGCTCATGTTGGTCTCGTGAAGAAGGTTCTATGTAGGGAATGAAATGCGTGAGCTCCATGTGTCCCAGGTTCAACATTGCTAGCTCAGTCTCCCCTCCCCCCCCCCCCCCAAAAAAAAGACTGTACTGCTTCAAAATGGAATTTGAATCTAATTAATTACCAGATCGAGCTTCCACAATAGTTGTTTGTGGACATATTCCAACATCCACTTGCTCATCATAATAGCGAGAGATGTACCACACACTTCGGTTTTACCAAATTGATCATTATGTAAGTTTTTCCATACAATTCCAAAAGCTTTTCTGGAGCATCATTGATAAAATCAAATTGTATGGCACATTTCTTGCCAAGCTGGTGCCAAATCATGAAAAACTTGCCAAACGTCCACTATGTTACTGTCTACCATTGGCTTACCACATTTAGCGATATTTCGTCAAAAAAATTCAAGTTTGGTACCATACCATACAGTTTGGTTGGGCCATCAATTTTACTCATGGAGTTAACCAATATAGTTTTGAACTAGTTAACCGTAATGTTTCATGATGGAAAATCATGAAGGATCACCAGTGACCACTCTTTTATTGTCCAGAGTGGCATGTGATGTTCTTTTGTCATTTTTTGAAGGCATAAATAAACTTCTGCCAAATATGAAAACAAATGTCATAATGACGGATGATATGGCATAATTTATAAATGCATGGGAAACAATCTTCCAAGACAATCCAAGGCATTTATTGTGCAGTTGACACGTACACAAAAACTGGAGTGCCAGCATTCAATCCAAAATCAAGATAAGGAGAACAGAACACTTATACAAAAACCTTTACAAGATTTATATACAGAAACTATTGAGACAAGATTTGAAAACTTGACAAAATTTCATAAAATGTTCAAAAAGAAGAAAACGTATTTCTTGGAGTATTGTACTTCATACTAACATGAACATCTCAAAAATGGGCATACTGCCTTAGGACTGGACTAAGAAATAACACAAATATGAAACTGGAGCAGTGGCATCGCCAGTTAAAATATGAAGAAGGCGAAGGAAAAGTGATGAAGCGAATCCACAAGGCTTTATCACTTGTCATTAATTCTGTTGCAAAAAAAAAAAAAAAAACTTCTTTCCAGTGTTATATCCATGGAAAGGGAAAATAACGTCTAGAGTCGGTCTCATATGAAAACAATGCTGCAGCAAAATGGGAAGTGTATATGGCTTTGTGAATTTAGAAAATAATTAAAAATACATGTGTAGATTACAGTGTGAGATTTCTTACATGGAAGCATATTCATTTTATAAGCCAAGGATAAAAAATCAAAACGAAAGAATCCAAGCAGTTATTTGCAATAGAAAATTTGGATTACAGCAATCAAAGAGAAAAGCAAAACATGGGGACAAAATGCAATCATATTGTGCCTACAAAAGGATTTAATTGAAGATTTTGAGAAAAGAAAATCTTGTGTTTAAATCAATTCAAAGAATTGCAATTGGAAACTTGAAATTGGGATCCAGCCTACCTTCTTCCAGATATTGAAGAAAAGATAAAAAGTTCTGAATGCATTGATTTGATTTTTCTGTTATTTCAACTAGTTCTACCTGTTTACAGAGAGTACTATCTGAAGCCTCTCAGTCACCAGCTAACAAACATATCACTAAGCAATGAAAATGTACAATAAAGAAAGGGTCTAAATAAAAAAAAATTGCAGACTGAATCTTTAATTGGTTTAATTAATTATTCCAAGTTCAAACTTCTCTATTTTGACTATTTATTTGATCTTCCCTATCTCTTATTATTTGAAGTAAATATTCTTGCATGATTTTTTAAAGAAAAGTTAACAAATTGTGTGTATTTATGTTGTATATTTCTATAACCAGTTCTCAAGGCTGATGGGCATTTGATTGTTGGAATTTCAATTATAGGTTGTCTTTTTTCATAGTGTAATAGTCGTTAATCAAACTATCTTTTGTATTTCATTTGTATGAATGGGTGATTAATTTTTAGATTAATATTTGTATATATTGAAAATATAACACATGTTTTGATTAATTGAAATATTTAAGTAAATATATATGTGATATTTTAATTTTTTACCTTACTTAAATAATCTTTTAACAACACCTCATTTTAATTACTTCTACTTTTATCGTAAAAAGCGCACTACAACTTTCTTTTCAAGTCACATGCCTTTTCCGGGAAAATTCCCTTCTCTGGGTACTTAAGCGTTCTGCGCATTCATTTCTGCCCTTTTTCACGCCAGCATGCAAGCTTTCAAGATCAATGCGCCGCTCAGGCATAACCTTCTGAATACTGGTCATGGAGCTACGTAAAAATTGAATCATTTACCTATGAAAAATGCCTGAATGAAAGAAGATTAAGCCCTATATTGTCTCTTCCATGACCAAAATGGACTACATTTCACCTTTTTAAAGCCTGATCTTATATATAAGGTAAATGCTCCAGTAGTGGGCCACTTAAGGGTATGATAAAAAGAACATACAGGGCGTATAAAACAGAAATGACTGTATCAGGATTTTAAAAATATTCTTCATTTACTTTTGAAAATTAAGTATTTTAATAAGCGAGAAATTTAAGTTGATTTTGATGTTTGTAAGGCCATTTTAATGTATTTCATTTGTTACAGAGGTACATTATTTTAATCATTAAAATTTTAATTGTACTCTCTACTTTTCTTTTGTATAATTTCCAGATATTTTTTAATAGGACCGAAAACACTTCTGTGAAAATGTTAGATTTTGTGTAAATAATGATACTGTCATTCTTTTTTTTTTATGTGTGTGTGTATGAGTCAGGGATGAGATTTTTCCGCTTTTTGGCGGATTTCCGCTTTTTTTATTTTCTTGAAATGAAAAATTTCCGCTTTTTCACACAAAATTCCGCTTTTTCTTTTTTCCCGAAAAAAAAATCCGCTTTTCCTCCTTTTTTTTTTTTTTTTTTGCCTTGATCTTAGAATCCGTGTTCTTACGAAAATTAAGAGATATCCGCGCCTCCTTTTGTAAGAAATGCTGAGAAAAAAGACCCTTGTGATTGAAGATACTTTTCCCCAAAAAATAATCTGCATTTTAAAGTGAAAAATTTGTTGAAAACCAAGTAGAATGTAACTAACTGTTTACTGTCATAAATTTAAAAAATTTTCATTTACATTCAAAATCTTCATTTTTTCCTATTCTAGCTACAAATTAGTTGACTAAATAACAGTTGTAAGTATGATTAGTATTTTGTTAATTTGGTATTCCTTTTTTGTCATACGTAATTTGTAAGTGTCCTTTATATTTTACAATTGCTGGTTTTAGCCCTGCATGTAATTAAACAATTACCCACTCACGAACATATATATTTGTATATAATAATTTATCGCACTTAAATGCTTAAGTTACTTAAAACGTATTTCACGCGTAAAATTTTCAGATTTCTATTTTCAGCTTTTTTGGTTCTTTTCCAATCTCATCCCTGATGAGTCATTCCATGTCAAGTGACCCAGAAAAAAAATAATTGGTTGCTTGACCATTTTATAATCAAATGATTTTTTTTATGTTGATTCCTACATAATTAGAGAGTCCAAAAAGACTAATTTTAATTTTTTATCTTTTTCTGAATTCCGATGGCAGCCGTTTTTGTTTTGCAAAATATGCTGATTTTTGCGTTAACTTATATTACTCAGAACTGGTGAACCCGAGGTTGATGAAACAAAAAACAGTTTATTCAGGAAGATACAGCCTTTATTATCTTCAGTACACATTTAAGGAAAATTGTATCCCAAATAGCAAAAATCAGCTTAAAAGTTTGACTTTAAAAATGACAAATTTTCAATTTTTGAAGGCATATAATTCCCTAAAGGAATCTATTTTCCAAATTACTTTTGTGAAGATGTGTAGCTACCTTAATGTACTGTATTTACCAAAAATTTCAACCCTGAGATTTGTTTCTTTTAAGAGTTATGGACTTTCAAAATCCTAAAATTTAAAAAAAATCCAAATTTTGACACCTTATATCTTTGTTGGGGCAAAGTTTAAAAATCTGAAATTTTTACAGATAAACCCCCTATAGTGTATTATACTGCTGTAAAAATTTCATATTTGATATTTATCAACAAGTCAAGTTAGAGGACTTTAAAAATCCCATAAAAAACACATTTTTTGCCGAAAATGACGGAGCATTAATTTGACTAAATATTATTTTTACCATCAATGAATTATAATATGACCTCAAGTAATATTTGTAATTAAAATTACAATTCAAATTAATGCAAACTATCAAATTAATTCTTATGGCATTTATATTTTCAATTAATGCACTATTTGGTGCATTAATTTTACTTCGTATTTATTCTGTTAAGTTATAACATTATATTATGTCATGTTTTTATTTATAAGATAATCTCTTAAAATGCAGTAGGCCTAATATACTTATTCAACAAAATATGTAGATGTTCAGACCTGTTCACAAACTTATGTGATAGATAGACTTCAACAAACCAAAGCAAGTCTCCAGCGACCGTACATTAACCAAATATTGACACCAGCCGAAATGTTTGAATTTTGTCAAGAACATTTAAAAGGAATCACCTTCACTTACATATAAGATGAAGAAATCATTCAACATCATAACAATCAACTTCTTGACCAATTTGAAAACTCTGTGGCAATCACTGGTACAAGGAGTTTTCATTGTTTTGTTCCTGTGTCAGAGAGCAACCTGAAGTGCTTCATTACTTCACAAGCTATGGAACATAAAATTCATTCCACTGCAAAAGCTGTACAAATAACACTTCACCCAACAGATTCTATTGCATGTGTATATGATGGTCAGTGGTGGCTGGCAGAGGTGAATGACATTAGTGATATAAATAAAGATGTGCTGGTAAAATTTTATCATCCTGCTGGACCAAGGACAGCTTTTAAGTAAAAGGAGAAAGACCAGACTTGGGTGCCCATGAACAATGTTTTAAGGAAACTAAGTGCCTTAGAACTACAACTACTGGAAGGACACATAACATTTCCCCAAAACTAAGTGAAGAAATATCAAAACTACTTAATGAATACAAATCAAGGTAGAACGATAAACCTGACTCAAATGTATAGTATATCAATACTTTTGTGATGTGTTAGTTGTAAATAATATATCAATACTTTTATTTGAAGTTTTAACAATGGTAACCATCCAGGTTGCAGCGATTTAAATCAGTTGATTAAAATTGGGATTTAAATGAACTGATTTTTTTAAAAAAATCACTTTATCTTAAATATGAAGTTAATCTGCTTTAATGAAATAAAATTGTTCATGTATCTTCTAATACTGATTTAAAAAATATTTTTAAATGTATATTTAAAGAAAGAATATATAGAACATAAAAAAATATTTCAATGGATTGATGTAACTAGAGTCTTCCATATCTTTATTTTGAAAACACAAGCAAATTAGATTTTAAATAAATCTCTAATGAGCAACACAATAAAATGCAAAGTACGAGATGCTCCTTTTTTATAAAATAAAAATAAATATTGTGAAAGGATCATGTTCACAATGAAAAAACATAGTAAAATGTAGCGAGTTTCATTTTAACATTGGAGAAAAATAAATAGTGTTGGAGACAACAAAGTTTTTATATTGTAATAATGTTCAAATGTAAGATAATTAAGTAATACATATAATTGCTCCAAAAGAAATAAGACATCTACATAGTGCAATTTAAACTATGATCTGTACTTGTAAAAGGTAATGTTTGTGTGCGTGCGTACACGAACACAAACATTAAAAGCTGAACATTAAATTGAAAATTTGTCATTTTTAAAGTCAAACTCTTAAGCTGATTTTTGCTATTTGGGATACAATTTTCCTTAAATGTGTACTGAAGATAATAAAGGCTGTATCTTCCTAAATAACCTGGTTTTTGTTTCATCAACCTCGGGTTCACCAGTTGCGATTAATATAAGTTAACGCAAACCCCTACAGACGCAAAAATCAGCATGTTTTGCAAAACAAAAACGGCTGCCACCGGAATTCAGAAAAAGATAAAAAATTAAAATTAGTCTTTTTGGACTCTCTAATTATGTAGGAATCAACATACAAAAAAATCATTTGATTATAAAATGGCCAAGCAACCAGCTCTGGATCACTTGACATGGAATGACCCTTATGTGACTTTGTACTTTACAATATTCTTAAGTTTAAAACTTGCCTAAGCTCTAAACATTCAAGGCTGAAAAAAAAATCTTGGAACATTTTAAATAGAAATGAAAATTCTTTATAATGTATTGGTTTAAAGTATGAAATTTTTGAAAAAAAAATTAGTTAGAATGTGATAAGTTGTAATATGTTTAAGTTAAGAGTTTTTGCTACACATATATATATAAGCAACCTTTTGAACTTTGAAGATAGGGGAATTTTAATCCCCCCCCCCCCTGCTGTGCCTACTTTATAGTTTGTCAATATGCGTATATACTGTCACATGCTTGCATATACATGCCCATATTTTAACTACTGACATTTTTAAAAATGGGACTGGGCTTATTTTCAAAAATTTTTGTATGGCATTTTTTGTTTAATTAAAAAAAAATAGACTTAAATATTGAATTTTTTACATAGTATTGTTCTTATAAGTTTAACTAAACTGTAAAAGCATCTCACTTGGTTGAAAGTCAAGTATTAAATTGTGAAATACGGCTTTTATAAAATTTTATTTAAGTCCTTATAAAGTCTTAGAAGGTGCTTATTTTTAGTTTGAAAAGTAGAGTGGGAACCCTGTTTAAGACTATCGTTTTAACAAGAACAACACTTAGCACTAATCACACTCGGAAAAGTGTTGATACAACTCAACATGAAATTCCATTGCATTCCTAACTGACTCCCTGTGTGCCCCTCTCTCCAAACATCCTTACCTGGGCAAAGTACTACTTGTGAAGGATTTACCCATCCCGTAAGAACAACCATTGGCATCAAGGTGTTAGTATCACTTTTGGTACATTTGATTTGAAATAATTGTTAGAAAATATTTTATAGTTGCTTAGTCTAATATAAAATGGTACGTGTTCCCACTATGGACATTATTTCCCACACAAAAACTCTTAACTGCCCCCCAAGATTGTAAGCATTGCTATAAAACACACATAAGATCTCATACAGAGCAAAGTAAGTGTTTGGATGTAAATATGATTAAATGGTATGAAATATTATCGGATTTCATTTACTTTCTTGTTAAAATTTACATTTTTTTAAAATATATAACTGTAGAATATTTTATCATTCAGTTCTTATTATGTCTTTAATAAATACTTATGATTAATAATATGTTTTTATATTTGTAAAAGATAAAGAATTTAAAACTGAAAAATAATTTTAGAGGCCATTCATCTGCTCACATGAAGGTTGTGAAAAAAATTTTGCTAGTTCATCTCATTTGAAACGGCATGAAGACACTCATGGATCATCTTACAGGTTGATAATTCCATATTGTATCTTGACATTACATTAAGTCCTGCATGTAATTTTTATTCTTATTACATATAAACAAACTAGTTTAAAACATTTGATATTGCATATCAAAATTAGTTGTAGATTATTTGTTTTGAACCATTTTTCTGAAGTTTGAAATTATGGACATTTGATTCTCAGTTTTCATATTATAAAACAATTATATTTTCTAATTTTGGATATTATTTAACTCATTAACATACAAAGACGACTCTGACACGTGCATCGAATTACAGAAGTTTTGCTATTGAAACCCGTATTTAAGTCGATGTAACAATTAATTTTAAACGCAAAAATCACCTAGACACGCTTAAATGTCTCAAGTATCTTTTACCATCTTAAATAGAATGAAATAATAAAAAATATCCCAAATGGGCGGTGGCATCTAATTAAGAGGTTAAATAAAATCGTATGTCAAGGGGTTAATTCTAATTTGAGTTATGAAATGGTATATATATATATATAAGTGATACAATTTTGGTGTGCTGATGGCTTCATGTATGAAATTAAAGAGAAGCACGATCAAGCTTTGCCTTCACAGTTCTGGCATTTTAAAACATTTTGCCTTACCTTTTCCCTAAATAATGGAATAATCTATGAATAAGTATATATATTTGTTGGAATTTAAATGAGTATATAAAGTTAAAACAAAGTTTAAAGACCGTACTCTTTTAATTTAAATAGTGTGAAATATAATATGAAGACTGAAATTCAGTCTCTGAAAATTAAAACACTAACATTTGGTGGTAGGTTTCTTTAAATATTTTTGAAACTTTTCATAGTGCAGGTTTCATGGAATTGTCATTTTTTTAAATCAGTTTCATAGTTGAATTTTGAAAAGCTATATCATAAAGCTTATACAACTTCGTAAATTTGTTAAAACTTATGTGAAAAAAAAGCCACCATTGTTTCTATACTGTTTCAATTTCATTTTATGGCAAATATTGAGATGGAAAATTTTTTTGTTCTGTACAACCAATTTCTTAGATATGATGTTGCAGTATTCTTTTTAGTTTTATTATTTTGACTCTTTTAAATTTATAACTAATAAAAAAGACATAATAAAGATAATTCAGTTTCAGTGTTTTCACCATAACTAAAATGAAAATCGGTTATCAGTATCTTTTTAAGAAAGCAAATAACATCCCCCCCCCCCCATAGTTGAAATGATTTTTCTTTGTGCAGATTCTTTGACATTAAAAAATGCTTTGTTTTTTATTCATTTCATAATAATTTTTTGTTTTTAATTTTAGGTGTACTATAGAAGATTGTCCTGAAGTTTTAAAAACCAAAGCCACATTAAAGAAACATATTAGAAAAGTTCATCTTAAAATAGAAAGGCATAAAGTATATACAGTAAGTACACTACTAGTTGGAAATTATTTAATTGTATTTTTTGTTAAAGTTTGAAAATAATGAAATATTTTTTTGAGGTAATAGCGATTGTTTTATGAACTTTAATTCTGTCTACAGTGTTAAAGGAGATACTATTTTTATGATGCATTCTGTAGATGATATAACAGACTCTCCTTTTTAGTAAAGATAAATACAAGCCTATGACAACTCGAGTTGATAGTACGTAAAAAGTTACTTCCTGTATCATTACTAAACCTGATTAATTAGTTCTGAATATGTTCATGATGTATTTAAAAGTTATTGATTTATTTGGACATAATTTAGGTTTAAATATGAGTAAACAATATTCTCTGTAATGAAACTCTTTATTCAAAATGATAGTTATTTCTATGACTTTAAAACACAGTATCCTTCTCTGATGATATGGTCTCTCTTAACTTTTTATTTACTGTTGAATTGACAGACTATAATAATTTTCCTGTTAAGAATGACAGGATTCCATTTATTAACTTTTATTTCGGAGAAATCAACTGCAGAATCAGTGACTGTTGTGTGTAATTTTAATGTTTATAAATAAAGTTTAAATAATCTACCAAATATATTCATCCTTATGATGGTTTGAATGATACATGATACTGTCTCTTTAAATGGATAAACTAATAAGTGACAGAAATGTTAAAAATTGTAATGTTAAGAAGTTTAACAAAAATATTGAGGCAGAAGTAAGGTATGTAAATTACAGGGATGAGATTCTTCCGCTTTTTCGCGAATTTCCGCTTTTTTGTTATTTTGAAGAAATTCCACTTTTTTGTTATTTTGAAGAAATTCCACTTTTTTGTTATTTTGAAGAAATTCCGCTTTTTTTGTCTTTTTTCTCTCGAAATTCCTTTTTTTACCGCAAAAATTAGCTTTTTCCGAAAATTCCGCTTGCACACAAAGAAAAGAAACCTTCCTATCTTCTGTTTTCGAAAGAAAATTTTGGGAAAATATGCCCAACCGTGCGGCTTAATTCCACCGGCTAGGAAACTAGCTGATTCATCTTTTACTGACGAATCAACATTATATAGGCAAGCTCTACAAGGATGAACATTTCAACATTCAGTGCCATTCAATTATTAAATACCACCTTTTTGCTGAAAACAAAACCTCTGTGGCTTATTTTGCAAAAAAGATCTTGTCATCTTCTAGGGCGTACCAAGATAAAGAAATAAAATTGCAGTGATGTATAGGTGGTAAATGTTTTAATGTCTAATTTTGTATTTTCTGATGCACCTGATGATGTGTTAAACTTGTTTGTTAACTTTTAATGTGAATGAGTTAATAATAATTTAATATTCTTTTTCTTATTTATACATACTGAGTTATAAATAATTAAGTTATTAATTATTATAATGTAATATTTTCATCATATTGCGTGTTCTGATGTTTTACTTCTTAAAACATCTTTCGCATATAAATTAAGGTACAACTGTTTTGCTCGCGTATGCTTTCAGTCTTTTTGCTTTTTTGCCAATCTCATCCCTGAAATTAGTATTTATTCATCTGTTTAAAGCATAATGTACAGTATGTTTTCACTTATTTTATAAGTAATGTACCATCACAGAGTCTTCTAACAACTTATTTTTTGATGTTAGATATAAAAAAAAGTAATATTACGATGGAAATTTCTTTAAATTTAAAAAAATGATGAGTGACTTCAGATTCCCTTTACTTAGATATGCTCCACATGTATTCAGGTGTCAAATTTGTCATTTTTTATATTGATCTTTAATAATATTTCTCTCTGAGTATGTTTTCTAATTAAGAAAAAGGTATTTTTATCACTTAAGAAATGAGTGAGATAGCCATATGATATGTATGGATATGTCATATGATAGTATTTAAAAATTATTTATGAATTTCAAGTTTTAAAAATTAATTCATAATGGTAGTTTAAATATTTTTTTAAAGGTAACTTTCTCTCATGATGGATGCTATTGAAATGTTAGTTGAAGTCTATTAATTATTTTCTTCTTTTCAGCATTTATTGCAGGACATTAACTGACCTTTTTAAAAATTATTCTGGTAAATTTAGTTTTAATGACTATGTCCCATGGGTTAAACCTTTTCTTCTTTTTCCGTGCAATTTTCAAAAGTCTGTAAAAAAAGTTTCTTAATATTAAAATGAGTGCATCTCAAAAACTACAGTTTGACATTTTGGAAACTTACAAATAATTTCATGCTTAGCTAAAGATACTTTTTCTGTTGTAAAACTGGAAGATTTTGTTAATTGTAATTCACTATTCTGTGTTATATAATTGCCTTTGACAACTAACTTGCTCTTTAGAAATATTGGTTGTGTTTCATATCAATTAAATAAATATATAATGTTATGACAATGGTTGGAGGCGTAGACATGTTGAAGAGAGTTGCAGCCCAAAAAATTTCTTTATTGTAGAAGAAATATTCCACTTGAGAAGATAAGGCTAATTTAACGTTTTAAGTAGTTAAATGATCCTTCAATCCAGGACCAAGGACAATGCATCATACCTATCACTGGTGAAGTATTAAGCCAGAAAGTGAAAGAGTTTTGGCAATGCTTCCAGCTCTTTTATTAACTCAGAAGGGATTTTCCTTGAAATGAAGCTTGTGATGTAAATGGATACAGCCAAACAATGCCAGATAGTTGAAGTTGCAGTGATTAGATTTTGAGAGCTATGGAGAAAAACCCAAAGACCGTGTGACTCCGAACTTAAAGTGTTTTTATTTTAGAATTTAAGTAGGGAGAAAAATAATTTTTAGAACATGGAAAAATCTAATTTATTACATATATGTTATTAATGCTCTTGAAAGTTGCTTAACAAAGTGTTTGAAACTTCAGATTGTGATAGGCAGTGGCTATTTTGGGAGCCTTGTTTGTTATGTTTATTTTTCTTGTGCATTTGCCTAGTAACCATTGCGTGATCTGTCCTAAAATTTGATATGAAGTTAAAGTGAAAATGTTGCATTCAATTTATACAACACAGCATAAGCTAATTCTAAACTTGCTCACACATGAAAACATTGGAATATTGTCTCCATACTAGATAAGTCTCGTAAAATAGCTAGTATTGTAGAAGAGTTTTATTTACAGATGCAAAAAAAAAAAAGTACTTAATGGTTATAATAAAGTGGAACATCAATTTGAATGAGTGATGAAGTATTTTGATGCATCACACATATTTGCTTTTATTTCTGTTAGAGATTTTCCTGGAATATTAGTCATATATTAACTTCATTTTATTTAAATATATGCATTGTTCTTTGAGCTAGACATTTTTTAACCTCAAATTAGTTGTACTATTTTAGGAGCTCATCCACCCAAGATTTGAACTTTAATGTAAAAGTGAAAATAATTGAATTTCAATTAATTCAGTAACATGTTAGCTGGATTGAAACATGATGATTAAGAATTAATGAATAATAAGTATAATCATGTAGCATATAGGATGTGTTAACAATATTTTTAACTCTTTCTTTGTCAAATTTTTTTCGAATCTTCGACAAAATTATTATGTTTTTCATTCAAGGCGGGAAATCTTACTGCGAAAACATGAAGAAAGTAAGCCTATTTGCGACATTTCACAGCAATATTCAGACATTAAAAAAATAATAATGGATTGTAACAAGACGTGCGAGTAGCGACAAATTCACTTTAAAGGATGCAATTTTTCTTTTCTTTGCATGACATGCAATGCCGACAAATAAAGGTTAAGCGCTTTGTTTATAGATTCCACAAAAAAGATTGAATGGAATAAAATAAAGCAAAAATCCATTATGGCATTTCTGGATAATTTGAAAATAAGGTGCACCTTCATTTCTGGATTTTTAACAATTTAAAGAAAACACACATGATTAAACATTTGTAGAAACAATGAAACTGGTTTGTATTTCATCACAACAGTGAAAAATATGGTTTCCAATTATGTGGAAAAATATTTTTGAAAATTTGGGAAAATGAAAGAAAAAAAAAAGTTGCTTAACAGTTCAATTAGTATCATTAAAAAGATTATTTTTTGAATTTTAAGATGTTGAAAAATCATTTATGTGTGGTAATAAGATGTCATAGGCCAAGATTAGGCGTAATTTTTAATTAATTAAAATTCTAAAAAAATGAAAACATTCCTCTGAAGTGCACATTTTTACCTTCTTCCCAATTCCCATTGTTATGCAAAATTTGTGTGTTTATAGGGCAGACAACTGGAATTTAGAGTGCTGACAGATGCACATTAACTTTTTTAAAAATTATTATTAGAGGATTAAGATGATTAGTGTTCATTCTCATTTCTTCTCTTTCTAGTGCACCCAATGTGGTAGAGAATTTAATAAACACAATACTCTTCAAAAGCATGAGCTTAGGCATTCAGGGCAGCTTCCTTATAAGTAAGCAGTTTTTATTTTCCTAATGTATATATTTATATTTAAAGTCTTTTATTTTCGCCCCTTTATTTTGCTATAATTCTGGTTTTAAGTTATGAATCGCAACTTTGTAAGTGATTGCTTAAACAGGATTTGGAGATAAGGATAAAAACTGTGGCAGTTAAGTTATGCTCACATGATAGAAATGAAGTGTTCCATTCCAATATAAATTTGGGAATCTGTCATGCATTTTGTTAATGGAAAAGGAATACGATATTACAAAATATAGGACAACTTGCAGTTTTAGTATTAGCAAACACAATTGCATACGCCATCTATGTCTGATATCACTAGAATTTATTCCACTCTTTATACAGAATGTTACATTAATCTAATTTATCTTCCTGTAGATTCTTCAATATTTAGTATAAAAATTTATTTTAGAATAGCTTTTTAAAAACTGCACTCAAATTATGGGAAAAAATTAGGAAAATATTGCATCATTTTTCCCTTCTGATGTGATGGGCCAAACCTTTTTTAATAACTTGAAGAACAAAATAGTAGAAACTGTTAAAAGCTTATAAATTAAACTTATAATATATAATTTTCTTTGTACAAAATCTAATATTCTATCTATCATTAATATGCAAGTTTTCCCAAGTAAATCAAGATTATCAATAAAATTTTACTAAATATCATGCACGTATTTAAATACACGAAACCAGATTTCTTATATTAGCTCTTAATTAAAACTTTGCTTTGTATTACAAGCATACTTGTACTCATGAAATTTTTTTTTCTTGGACCAAAATTGGATCCTCGAGGGAAAAAGTTAAAAATTGAACACTGTGAATAGTGTTTTATAAAACATTATTCACAGTGCTTTTATATAAATAAAATCTTTTTTTTATATAAACTAGATAATCTTGAAGCACATAACATAGGCAGCTTCTTAATTATTCCTTGTTGGGTGTTTGCTCTTTTTTGCTTTGTTTTATTTAGAAATGAATAAAAATTATTTAAAAAGAGAAAGCTTATCTAATTTTTATTTTGTTAGATGTTCTGTTGAAGACTGTCAAAAGGCATTTTTAACCCCAAGCAAATTAAAAAGGCATATGAAAGTCCATGAAGGTATATTTATATTTTTCACTATGAATCTTTCATGTTATTTGTGATTTGCTTTTTAATATTTTTAAAAATCTGTGTACCTTTGACTTTATTCAGATACTAAATCTCTAATTTATAAAAATAATGTAAAAAAAAAATTAAGGTTAAATTTGCAATTCTGATGCCAGTGAATGCAAATTAGATTTCAAATTTGCAATTTCCGTCATATTTATTTTAAAACTGACATTTGTTTTACTGTAAATATAATGCAAATTTCATTCAAGCAGTGAAGTTGAGATTCTAAGTCTCTAATTATAATATAATATTTATTTTAAATAAATTCCTTATAAATAATATGTATTATGTGCATCCATATATAACAACAAGTTGACAATTATATAATTTTATTTCAAGGATAATCATTTGTCTTGAAATATTAAGAACTGAAATGTAATGTTTAAAGATACTGTAAGGTTATAAATGATATGCTTGTAATGCATAGCTACTAAAGATTTTTTAATGAAACATATATTCTAAAAGGTATTTATTCAAAATTAAGTATTTTCTATTTGCAACTGTTTTTCAGGTTATCCTTGTAAAGTACTTGGTTGTGATAAGGTATTTGAAAAGTGGACGTTATATGTTCAACATGTAAGAGACTTTCATCGTCCTGGTAAGTATCTTGTTCATGGCAAGTGAATCAAGAACTTAATTCAGGAATTTCAATGTCTGAATTATCAAGAAATGTTTTGTTTATTGTATTCAGATGGATATAAATTATGTCATATTCTAGATTTTAAAAAATTATGGGATAACAGAAAAGAAAAATCTATGCTAGGGCTTCTTAAATAGAGTTGCAACCCTTTCCCCCTAGTAGCATCACTAAAAATGTCTTGTTTTAACATGTTCACACCAGTGTATACCACTGGAGGGTCACACTTGAATGACGCAAATTCAGAGCCGGCGTGAACGTGTTAAATTCTCCCTGTTGTGTAAGAAAAAATAATTACACAAGTCTTATCTTGTTTTAAAAGATATCACTAACATTTTCTAAATGACTTTCTTTTAATTCCCATTAAATTTCTACGTAATTTTCCTTTTATTTTATAACTTTGATGTGGCAGCAAAATGTTTCTGATAGAAATGGGGTTGCAAAACTTTTTCGTCCCACAAACTGAAAAAGTTCAAGAACCACTGATCAGTATCTCGGCATTTTTGTTTAAAGGTATTAAACTGGTGAAGAAATCTCTTTATTAAGTAAATCTGCAATATAAGGGAACATTAATTTTCTTTGTTAAATAAAATCTTTTTTTATCAGCTTTCCAAGTATGTTAATTTTCTTTAGAAATATTAATGCACTCCTGAAAATTTAACTGTTTGTAGAAAGTTGTCTTTTATAATATGAGTGTATCTTATAATATTTGAGCTTAGTTTATTTTTTATTACTATATGTTCATTTTCACCTTTTGTTTTAGTAATAAATGATTAATATTTTAGAAACTAGAAAATCACCCGTCATGGTATGATGGGTGCAAATTACCTCTTTGTTCGAGAGATTTCCCGTCAAATTTGACGTGTTTAAATAGATATATATGCAAGGAAAATGTTTATCATTGATTGAAAACAAATAAAATAAACATATGTTTTATGACAGTTTGTGATGGAGTTTCAGCTTCAATGCGTCTTCTGTAAGCGGCTGCATCTACTGCACGAATCCTGTCCAGCAATACCTGGCTTTGCCTTGCTAACCATCTTGCTTTCCTTTGTCATCCTCCGTCTTTTTGTGATGGGTTCTTCGTCAGTATTTGTCGTAAAAAATATAGTAAACTAATTCTTGATTTTAAAGTATATAATTATAGTAAAAAATATATACGAAATATATACATAATAATTCAATAACCATGAAATTCTCAGCTTGTCAGACATAAGTTAAAATTTCAGAGGAATTCTTTTTTGAAATTCTAATCAAAACAAAGCACCTCTCTACTTGTCAAATGTTACCAAAAAATATTATTAAATTATATCATCATGATTGCAATAAATAATCAGATGCATTGTGGCATCCAAACTATATCATGCACATGATATTCCACTGACATGATTTATTACTTTCTATTAAAAAACGCAAATTAATTTGAAATTTGTGATTAATATAATTTAAAATTTCTCGAGAACTATTTATCATAGCAAGATAAATTTTATTACTGAAATTTAGGTGCTCTAATAAGGAAATAATGCTTTTAACAACTCACAGTGCTATGGCTTGAATTTTATTGTTGGTCATGTCGGAGCATTACCGGGTCAGTGAGAGACAGATCCGGGCTATTATATTAGTAATTCATCATATCATAGATACAGATGCAAGCTTTCGAATGTGAAAAATCATATTTTTCAGTTCTGCCATATAGGGGTTTCTTCAGAAATGATGTATATGGTGACAGCGTTGTGAACCTGATTTACCTTTACAAACTAAAGAAATGGAAATTGCAATAAGCCTCAGTAGATTTCAATAAGATCAATCCCTTCTTATCTTCATCTGAATCAGCTAATACAATAAATATAATTTTGTTAAAAAAATGTTTATGGATTTCTGACAAATATTAACTAAATAGTATATAAACTGTCTGATTTTGTAAAAAATAAAGGTTCAAAAAATGTAACATTTGCCAGTTTTAATTCTGGTATCGTGTAGCACATACTATTTTCTGTACAAGTTATTGCTTCATTGAATACAATTTTAAATGGAGTAGTCTCTCCTTGATATTTATGGCTTCAGTGAAAGTCAGTGATGATTGACTGTTTCCATGTTCATACTGACAGCCCAATATGTGTGGGATGCACTCTGATTTTTCTTGATTTGCATAAACTGTTTTTGTAGCTGAATTGTATTTTTATATATGTGATGTTTTCTTTTTATAGAAATGATTATCATTTGCTGATATTATGCTCTTTATGTATTTAAAACTTGATTTCATACATATTTTAACTGAGAAGTTTTGCAGAAATTTTACTTTTTAAACTCTTATTTTATATAGCTTATGAGTACTTGCCTGTGTTCTTCTGCTGAGTCGAAAGCAATACTTTGTCATGTTAGTTGTTTTATTTATGGATTAAAACTTTTAAAAATTTCTTTTCAATTAATAAACAAAGATTTACCAAAATTTTGCATAATTTATTGAAAACTAACAGAAATATTTCATGAAAGTACGAGTTGTGCATGTACACACAAAAGAAAAATACAATCTATCTGCAGATTACTTTTTTGTTAACTATTTGTGGTTTTCTCTTCTAATTAGATGGCACATTCTATTTTGGAAATTTGTTTTCATTTTGATTCAACTGAATCCATAGATCACTTGATATGTTCATGGACTCCATATAAATATTCATTGAATTATAACTCTATGAATGGCTTGTGAATTATATAAGAGTTAAATATTACTTTAATTTGTTGCATGCAAGACACATGGGAAATCGGCTAAATGTTTAAAGAATTTTTTTTTAATTCCTCTGTTTTTTACTACTTTATGATATAAACATGCCTATTAAAATGTTATTCTAAAGAAATGTTTATTTTCTATTTTTAAATCTGTGTGTATATTTTTTATTTTATTATCGAAAGCTTATTGACCTAAACTGTGTGTTGTATTAACTTTTAATTTAGCCTTCTTTCCAATTGTTCATTAATAGAGCAAAAAAGTTAGGTAAATGAAAATATTTCACTAAATGGATAAAAAGTGCCAAATAACTTTTTAAATGAATAAATTTTTTCATCATTAAATAATCCTTTATTTTTTAATTGATTTTTAATGTTAGTGTCATGACAAAATTTGTTGAAGTAAAACAGGTTGTGAAATAAAAAGTTTTGGAAGATTGTCTGAGGAAAACAATAAAATTTATATAATTTTTTGTTTTATTATGAATCTAGAGTTTAATTATAATTGTTAATTTACTGCTTTGGTTTGTGCATAAATGCTATGAAACATTTAATTCCTGTATTCTTATATATTATTAATTTTGGTTTTCTGCTTGATTTCTTTAAAATCTTAATATATTTCTTTTATTAATTTAGAATACAAATGCCAAGTGTGTAATAAAGTGTTTTCAACATCCTATGCCCTCAAGTTACATGCTCCACTTCATGAAGAATCCCGATTAGTATATCCATGCGAAGTGCCAAATTGCAGTCGATATTATTATGCAGAAAGAAATTTGAAGTGGCACATGAAAAAGTACCATGCAAAACGTCCTTTTATGTGTGACAAAGAAAACTGCCATAGGGCTTTTAAGACAGAAGTAAGTCCTTGTAACTGAAAATAATAGCATGAAATATTTTTTTATTACTGTAAATACTCAGTTTTATTTAATATTTTATATGAATATAATGTTTTATGTCAAAATATTGTCTTTTTTACCTTTAAATCTAAAATTAACCTGGAGCACTTTCATTTGCTTTTACAGTCCCGGGGTGATGAAAATTACAAAATGCAACAAATTTCCTAATATTTGTGTTCATATGTATAATTTAAGTTTTAAGAAAGCTATTCAATATGTTTCTACTACAATAGTTTTACAATTTAAATCATTTTTCAATGAAAAAGTCCCTTCCATGGATGTCCCTACACATGAAATTCAAAATAATATTTACAGATACTCGGACAATTTTTTAAAATGGTACTTTTTTTTTTCAGTAAAGCCTCTAGTTAAGGTCTAACCTTACATTTTTTTTAAAAAAATGTTTTTATTTAATTAATTTTTACACTTTGTCCCCAGTCAAATACACCTACCTCCGTAGACAAAGAAAATAACTTAATAAAAATATCATAAATGGCAGCGCATGTCATATCATCATGAAAAAGTTTATAAGATAGGCAGACAATTTGTTCTTTAAAGAAAAATTTTTGTTCTATTGCGAATATATTCCAGTTTATTAATTCCATTTAGATCTTGGTAAATTTCTCAGTGTCCACTCCTTGGACATCATAATTAAGTTAAAGAAAATCTAATTTATAATTAAAATACAAAATTTTTTATAGGTTTAGTATTGAATTTAATAAAAATAAGTATACAACTTTAGTCACGTAAAAACCAAAGCGCTTAAAAATTCAAAACTTAGTTTCTGTCCCCTCCGTGGACACAGCATCTCTACAGAGAGGATGGCATTGTCAATGAAAGAGAAAATCTCAAAAATCATGATAAAGTTAAATAAATTAAAATCATATCAATTAAAAGTTCTTGGGTAGATATTTTTTTTATGAAATTTAGTGATTTTCTTTTGTATTTTTAAAAAAATTAAAATTATATTCTGAAAAAGAATTATGGTAAACAATTCATAAAGAATATTTATAATATTAAAGCTTCAATAATGTATAAAAAACATTTTAATAGCTAAATTTATTTTTAGAATAAATGGGAATATCAAAAAATAAAAAGATAAAGCAGTCAGATGCTCAAATTCTGAAGAGGAAAAGAGTAGAACAACTTAATACGAGTCTTACTAGATTGTTTATTAATAAATAATTATATTATATTCCTTAATATAGTATATAATTGATTACTTTCCTGCAAAATGTAGACTTTCATTATTTGATATTGTTTGTAAATATTATTTAACTAATGCACAGTCAGTGCCATTATTTAAAAAAAGCTATTTATTTTAAAATGTTAAGTTTTCTTGCACTGGTTTTTAATAGCTAATTTTATTGTTTAATTATAAGAAGTAAATCTGTACAAAATCTGCCCAATAATTAGTCAATTATGCTTTCTTTTAAAATGTAAAAGTTCCATTGTCTATCATGTCTCCTTTGAAGACGGGTCAAAAAAAAAAAAAGTGAAAAATAAAATAGAAAACTTGACCACTAATATAAGGTTATTTATTAAGCTTAAATGGAAACATCCATGCAATTTTTAAGAGTTTTTACATACTTTTGTAAAATAATTTTTTGTTTAGCTATTTGTACCTTTTTCATGAGAATGACTCATAGAATTAATGCTATTCTTGTTACTGTAATTGGCTAAATATTTGTTTATTTTAAAAATGAGAAAAAACCTAATTTTAATTGCTTACAATATTTTACACCAATAATTCTCTGATTTAAAAATTTCAGTGTTTTAAAATTAGCCAATTATTATTTGTTATATTATTCCTTGTTATAAAAGTTCATTGTTATTTGCTTAGGAGTAAATATTCTGATAATTATCATCCAGATTTTCATTTGTAATTATTTTTTGTTTTATTAGTAGATTAAATAAATGAAAAAAATAATGATATATATGTGTTTTTATATTTTTTGTGTATTTGAACTGAAAAGCTTTAACACTTTGCACTCCAAAAAGTTATACTAAGCAAAAATATCCACGTACGAGTTTAAAGGATCTCTTTAGTGCTTTAGGAGTCGAAAAGTATAATTTGTTAATTGTTTAAATTGTTAGAAATTAATCTGACTTTTTGGAATTTTGTTGTTTTCATGACGATTGAAATCTATCAAGAATATCAAAATAATGTACTGTAAAGAATGTGAAGCCAGCCAGCCTAGACATTGGACTGCAAGGGATTAAAGCATTTGAAATCTTTTGTAAAAATATATTTTACTAATTTTTCTGATACAATTTTGTAACTTGAATTTAGAGAATTGCATATCTTGTTGGTAGTTTCTGTTAATCATATAAACTTAAATGTATAAAAGGTAACTTATGCAGAATTATATGATTTGTTTCTATACTTTTCTTCAATATAAAAAGTCAAAGATTGCATTCTTTAATTTATCACAGATTTTTTTTTTAATTCACTGTTATCATTACTATTATGTACTTACTGCACATTGAAAGCTGCATTATTTTGGAATTTGCTTTTTATGTATGCCAATAATAAAAAAATATGCTTATTATGCACAAATTTCTGTCATATGAATAATTTTAAGCAATTTCATTTTAGTCTGATTTGGCTGACCATATTTTATATCATGGCAAAAAGAAACCTCGAAAGGTGAGTATTTTTGCCCCCTTCCTTCTCTTTGTCTACGAAGCAAGTATGCATATTCCTTTGAAATGTATTTAACAATTTATTTAGGATTCTAATGAGCATTTTTGTTTTATCTTTGGTATATAATTTAGGTTTATTACATCTTTTCTAACCCTTAAACTTAAATAAAAATGGTAGTTTTAAGTTTTTTTAATTATACACACATTTGGTAGACTTACAACATTCAATCATGTGTGATCCTATACTATATAAAAAAGGACACATTTTAGAATGAGGGTTTAGAGGGTTATACAGGCATGAAAGACTTCCGCTTTTAAGCGGAAATCCGCTTTTTTGAATGTCTTTCAGGCTGTTTCTGAGATCGATGCAAAACCGTCGAGAAATCGTGACCGAAAAATGTGGGGGGTTGGGGTGGAAGCTATGTCTGAATCCGAAACGAACGCCATTTTTTCTCCGTCACAAAGTAAACAGAGATGCATTCTCTGGGGTTTATCTATCACCTCAAGTGATTGGCATGCAGCGTAATGGAGGAAGGTGGAACTTCTCCTGTATAGCCGAATGACGACCGCTCTACGAGTAGGCCACACCTTGCTGTTGAAATCTCACGTCAGTGAGCTGCTATCGCCAATGTTGAATGCTAACGGTTGTTATGCAAAGGACTTCTACTACTACTATCATTTGTCTTGTGTTTGGCGGATCGCACGTGTGATGCTGTATGTTTAGTGTTACGTTCGTCAATTGTAAAGATCAGCGTTTGTGAGTGTGACCAAGAACAAAAATGGAGATTAACTTAAACGATGAACATAAAGTTCGTTCCCTAGATGCGAACGAAAAAAATAAATTTAAATTCGAGTGGTTGAATAAATCTATGAAAATTAAACTGCCGGCGAAAGGTAACGATACGAACGTGGAAGAGATATCAGTAAAAGTAGGAGATTCGATCAAGAAGATCGAAATAAGTGGAACTGTAAATTGCCAGCTTTGCTCTGATACCATTTATAACCAAGCATTCTAAACTTGAGAGATTATTTCATATTTATGTCATTAATTTAATGCTTTTTAAAGAAAGTGGTGCAATTATTAAACAATCTTTAAGTTGCTGAACTCAAACATTATTCAAAATAAGTTAGTATACATGCATGAAGATTGTATGTTGGAATTTTTAACAACAGATCATAAACCTAAAATTGACAAACATGAGATGAAGAAATCATTTCCTCTATTTTAAATACAGAATACAACAGCTGTTCTAGAATAATTAAATAAATTGCTTTTTCTATATGTATTTTAAGTAGTAACATCTTGTGCGTTTGTATATATATTGATTTTATGGTGAATTTTGTATTCGCGTAGAGTTCAGCTTTTTTGAACAGCTTGCACTTTCATGTCTGGTTATATCATATCAAACGTATTACATTCTTGTGGTTATATGTTCGATGGATATCCTAAAGCAGGGTAAGAAAGGTAATAATCGGCAGTGTTCAGAACATTTTATTTTGAAAAAGAAAATTCTAACATATTATGTATATGAGAGTGAAAGTCATTGTACAAAAAACATTTATTTTCAGAATAATTAAAGTCGCAAGAAATCATAGCTTTGGAACTAAACGTATATTTTGAATTATGGAACTGTAGGCACAAATTTTGAAATTCATTTTCTCTTGGTATCTGCTTCATTGGATGCATTTGTTAATACTGCAGAATTATAAAGAGCAGCGTCTATTCTTTTAAAAGTTAATATTTAAAATACATTTAGTCTGAAAATCATATACAAATGGTTTTAGGTCTCTTTTTTGTATAATAATTCAATTGAAATTTAGAATCATTGTAAAATTATTCAGTTATCCAATATTATACTTTTGTTTCACTATGCTTTTGTTTTTTAAATGAACTATGTCTATTTTCCTCATGTCTGTTTTTTTATATTTCTTTGTAGTAACGCTTTTTATTGTGCAAAATTTTAGATAATTTCTTTAAAAATACCTGATTTCTACCTAAGGACTCATTTGGCATGGGAAGAAAGTGCTGTAAATTCTAATAATGTAGATGCATTTGTATAATATTATTTTTGTTTCAGAAGAAAAACAAGTCAAAGAAACCCAAACCAAGCTTAGCAGCAATATTATCAGGCGTTGCTGAAGTCAAACAAGTGAACAGAAAATCCAAACAAGTTTTAACAGAAGATAAAGTAGAATCTGATGTTTTGGCTTCTTCTAGCAAGCTCAACTTAAGTGACATAGAAGTTGATACAACCAAAATTTCATCCATAGATTCTTTAGAACCAAATCAGTCATCTATAATGGAAGAAACTCTTTGTGTCTTAACTAATGAAAGGAATGTTAATTGTGCATCATCCAAAGCAATATCTGTGCAAAACTTATTTGAATCTAGTCAATCAAATACTTCAAATGAAATAGATACTTCTTTTAGTTCAAACAGTAACGATGGTAGTGCTATGGAGTCTGAGGTAGTAAGACTTTTATCTGAAGAAAATATCTTAGAAATGGATCAGTCAGCTATTGCAGAGGAATTGGATTCTGTGTGCTCTACTGAAAATCATATTGTTCAATTGGAGTGCGAAATCAATAGTTCTTCAACCGAGTTAAAAGTTCCAGAGTCAGCTGTTCAAGAGTATACTACCATTGAAGTAGTATGCGGTGAAAATCTGTCTCAATTTATATCTGTGCCAGTAATCCAAATTGATAAGCACTGGAATAAAAATGTCCCTGTCCATATTGAAACAGTTTCTTGAAAGCTATGGAGAAATGCAATGCAAGTGAAATTTCTTTATTTATTAGTATCTATTTTCTTGAATTTATATAATGACTCACTCACTCATATTTTGGGGTGTAAAAAAGAAAGTGCAATTATTTATTATAGGATGCAACTCTAAGTATCAAAAAGTATCTGAGGTTTGCTGTTACTTGATTTGCTTTTAGAATACAATTTGTGTATAAAATATATTGAAATGTACGTCCCACTATATTATTTCTGATGTTTATTTGATAAATTTTTTCATTTATTAGACTACATAGTAAGTAGATATTGCTTTTTTTCCCCCTTAAATTTTTTCTTTGATTTGAAAATGTTTTTACATTAAAAATGTTGAATTATATAAATATAAAATTGATTCAATTATTAATTTTCAATGATACAAATCTTTATCTTTCAATTGTAACCTCTATTTTTAGAGATATTAAAAGTTTTATTCCAGCCCATTGCTATTGTATTTTTTAACACTATATAGTTTACATGGACAGTTAAAGTAGGTAATTTTGTTATTTCTACCTTTACTCTTCACAAACTGCTGCACATTAAAACTCTGGATTTGTGTATAATCCATTATTGTATCAAATCTTGAGAAATAAAATGGCACATGATTTGTCACTAATGATGTAGGGTGGGTAAATAAATGTGGGCCAGTGGGTAGGTAAATATTTTTTAGGTATATATAAGGCGTGGGTAAATACCCCAAAACTGTGTATTTTGCAAAAAAAAATTGAATGATGATTTACAATGAAACGTATAAAATTTATGAATTCCCCAAAACTTGATATTTTGCACAAAAAAAAAAAAGAAAGTATTTGTGAATGGTGATTCAAAATTAAACATAAAATTTATAAATACCCCAAAACTGGGTATTATGCAAAAAAAAAAAAAGTATTTGAGAATGGTGATTCAAAATGGAACATTAAATTTATACATATCCATAAAACAGAATATTTTGGGGGAAAAAAATATATTAGTGAATGGCGATTCAAAATGAAACATATAAAATTTATAAATATCTCCAAACTGGATATTTTGCAAAAAAAAAGCATTTCTGGATGGTGATTCAAAATGAAACATATTATAATTATCCCATAACTGGGTATTTTGAAAAAGAAAAAAAAAGTTATTTGAAAATGGTGATTCAAAATTAAACATAAAATTTCAAAAACTGGGTATTTTGCCAAAAAAATAGTATTTGAGAATTGGGCTTCAAAATGAAACAAAAATTTATACAAAATACCCAAAACTGGGTATTTTGTTAAAAAAAAATAACGAAAAGTATTTATGAATGTCAAAATTAAACAAACAAAATTTATAAACATAATGCATTGTTTATAAAATTTTAAAATTGAAATTTTTACCAAATTAGAAAAAAAAAATGCTCTCTGGATTCAGAATAAAGTATTCTAAAACTTAAACGGGATCAGAGGATAATTTACTTTTTTTGGTTTAAAACTATGACACTAATAGAATTATAATTTTTAACACTGCTCATGTTATATAAGCATTGCCAGTGATTCTTGTGATTCATAATTTACTCATATTGTCATGCTGTAAGTCAACTATTCTTGTTTTGATTTAGTGAGTGATTATATTAATATCAATGTAAATTTTATGTTAAAATATTAAAATAATTTTAAAATGGGAAAAAATTACCTGCTTAGAATTTTTAATGTTAAGAAGGATAAAAATATTCAATGTAAGTACTGCAATGTTGAATGCAAACATTGTCAATGTAAGCAAAATGGAGAAACACACAAAAAATATTAGTCCTGTTGGTTTAAAAAAGGTTTTGAAAGGGATAAAATATATAATGAATTTTCTTTTAATCAAATTCCAATCATGACAACTACACGAAATTTGGAGTTTCAAGAATATTTAAGTATTGATATTCATGATACAGATGAACCTCGCCTGACTAGTAAACTGTGTGGGTGTCTAATACAACAGTTTCAGCAACCAGAAATTCACATTTTTTGTTGCTGAAATTTTGTTACAAAGACACTTATCTTTGTTGAAAATAATATGAGTGCATATTACTTTCAGAAAAATTCACTTTTAAAAACTGTTAGAACTGCTAACTTTTCATCAGTAATATCTGGTAATTTGACAATTAATCCAAAAAGAATTATAAACAATTTTATCTTCCATTTTAAATTCTTTTATCAGCTATTTATCATTTTAAAACCAAACAACATTTTCTTTTTTAAATTTACTTAAAATAACTCATTTTGAAAAAGCAGCAAATGCATTATTATTCATTTTCTAATTATAGTTAAAAAGGATTGTCATTTAAGCCACTTATTTTATGTAACATCCATGATATAGTATATTCCGTTTTTTTTTTTTTTTTAGTTTTTGTAGAATTTAAAAGGTTTATATGTTATTAGTTTTTCTTTTTTACCTTAGGCTCAATATATATTCTACATATATTTATATTACTAGCCACCTTCGGCGACCAGCTTGTTCACAGGGAATATAATTTCAATTTAATCTTGCATCATTTTATATTCATGGTTTCCTTAACAACGTAAGCAGATTGTAGTAGATATTTAACCCATTTTCTTTTAGTAGCCTTGCATCTGTTCTGTTCATTGTCTACATAAGTGTCCCTAATGGAGTAAAATAATTGACCATGTTATGTGACATCTAATTGCAAGTTGTCAGTGCCATCTTAACTTTTTTTAATCCTCTTGTAAAATATGCATTTGCTTTCAACATTAAAATGGCACAACACATTTTATGACCAGAGGCATGCTTGCTGAATATATTTATTCATAAACCTAATATCTCAATGAGCTTGGTTTGCAGATTTCACAAAACATTTCATGAAATGAAATATGAAAGCAAAATGTATTAGGATATTAGCTCAGCTTTTAAGAATGAAAGAGAAACACGCAATTAAATATTTGTTTAAACAATGAAAACAGTTTGAATTGCATTGCATCAATAAAAAGTATTGTTGTAAACAGGGTTCCCACGGGTCTTAGAAAGTGCTTATTTTAACCTTCCATTTCTAAAAGTCCTTAGAAGCACTTATTTTTAGTCAGTAGTCCTTAGAAAGTGCTTATTTTCGTTTTTTTAAAAAAAATTCGAACAGCAAAATTTTATTTTCCCAATCTGATTTCTTTTTAGCGCCAGATCGGCGATAAAACTATTTATTAAATATACTAAACAAAAGATTTCACATCTGCCTTCATAGACTAGTCATGGTGTGATGACATATTATCAGCATTCCTAAGTTAGATTTATCAAAACTTTTACATTATCAATGCATAGTCCCAATGTTAACTGGAAATTTTATGATCTTCAAGATGAGGTAAAAAAATAATTGAGTAGGGACATGTGTATCGGTAGCTGTGTGCTACATATTATGAATAATTCATTTAAAAATGTAGCATCAAGACATCTACTAGAGTAGACTGAAAATAAATGGCCTTCTATCATCTTTGTATTGGTTGTTCAAAGATTCACCAGTTGGGAGGGAGGATTTTAAAAGTCTCGAAGTTTTAAGAAAAAACTCCTCCTAAAGTTTTGTGGCTATAGATGGCTGGAAAATGTACCAGTTTTGGAATGTGTGATCGAAATTTGGCCTGATATTAAAAAAGATGTTCATAATGTTGAAAATAATAACTTGCCTAAAGTGAATAACAAAAGCTTCTATACTATAGCAGGAGTTGTGAAGGATGAGTTGATGCTCATCAAGCTAAATTTTTTCTTGGCTCTAGCAAAATTACTCTTGCCATTTCTAGAAATTTACTAAAGCGATAAGCCACTCGTGCTTTTTTTGCAGCTGATATGTTGAAATTAGTTAATCAGTTGATACTTTTTCAATATTTTAAAATCTGAAGCCAAAAAGAATATCTCAAGCTATTCCAGTTTGACTTCACAGGCAAAATATTATAGTTCTCTTGAAGGTCAGTGTTGGATTTGTTGGTGACAAATTAATCAAAGAAAAGATAAAACAGAAAGCAATTTCTGATAAAGAAGTTATGAATTTACGATGTGGCTGTAGAGAATTTATCACAAAATTAAACTTCAAACTCTTTTGGCTAAATCGCCAAATAGTTATTCCCTTGTACAGAATGCTTCAAATGAATGAAAAATGGCCTCTCAGCAAGATAATTGCAAAAGTTCAATGACACAAATTTTATTACATTTTTGTCAACAAAAAAAAAAAGGTTACAGAAGAATGTGATGCCTTAATCAGGGGCGATTGTATTGCGGTATTTTCTTCATCCTTAATACCGGAATTTTCTGATATTTTTTTTTAACTTAAGAGTGCCAAAGACAAACTGCTATGGATTTTTGGCTTCTACTACGGACTATACAAATTATAAACCATACTACGGAAAATTTACTTTGGATTTTGCTAAGTCAATCCAAATGATTTTTTTTTAGAAAATGCCATACCATAACTAAGAATAACTACCTCACTTAAGAATTGTCCCATAAGAATTTATATATATTCATTAATGCTATTTATACAAAATGTTATATTTTAAATGTTTTATCAATTTTTATGGGGGTTTTTCATGTGTGTTATAGAATGTTATTGAAAATTCATGAACTAAGACAAAATAAATTAAATCAATTATGTGAAGAAACCATATTAAAAATTGCATGCAAAAGTTGAATCTCCACTGTAATGAATGAATACGTATCCGTTCCCTACACATAATTTTCCTGCTAAAATTTCGGTTTTTTTTTTCATGAAGCCACAATCACCTGCTTAATGCTTCCATTTAAAGAGTTTTTAGAAACTGTCTCCAAGTGCTCAGCATCATTCAAAAACTCTGATCCAAAATCTGACAGACTAGAAAGCTTTTTAAATTATTTTTTACTTCAAGATGCAGCAAATGAAAAGTTATGAAAATTCTTACGATTTTATAACATAGACAAGCTACAGTAGAACAGGAGTTCAGTGTAAATAAATCATTAGAAGTAGAAAACTTAAAAGATTCTTATATTGCTCAGACACTTATTTTTGAGAATGCAAATAATTCTAATGACGTTCACTCTACAATTGTTACAAAAGAGATGAGAAGATTTGTCTCTTCTTCGAGGCAAAAATGAAAAACAAACGAAAAATTGAGAATCAAAAATATTCGGAAAACAGTACGAAAAGAAAAGTAGGCGAACTTAATTATTTAAAATCTAGCTTTTCTTCAAGCTGATATCACAGCAATGGAAAATTCAGCCAAGAACTGTCTAATAAAGCAGAATCTTCCAAAAATATTTCCATTTTTATAAAAGCAAATGCACTGCAAAGAGATATTAAAGAAAAACATCTGAAATTAAGGAATTAGTCGGATTTTTGAAAAAGAAATCCACTGAAGAACAGAAATGACTGTATCAGGATTTTAAAAATATTCATTTACTTAATATCTGAAAATTAAAGCATTTTAATGATTTAAGTTGATTTTTATATTTGTAAGGCCATTTTAATGTAATTCATTTGTTACAGAGTTACATTAGTTCAATCATTAAAATTTTAATTGTACCCTCTACTTTTCTTTTGTATATTTCCAGATATTTTTAATGGGACTGAAAACGCTCATGTGAAAAAGATTTTCTGTAAAATATTGATACCGTCTTTCTTTTTTCATGCGACTTTGTACTTTACAGTATTCTTAAGTTTAAAGCCTGCCTAAGCTCTAAACCAGACATGGGCAGACATAAAATTCTATCCGTGGGCCAACTCCGGCCCGCGGATAGAATTTTAATTTGCCGGTCCGACGGAAATTAAAAGAAAATATGATTTATATATTATATATCCATCTCCTTTTCTACTTTGTTTAAATATTTTTTTTCTTCCTTTTTTCAAAGGACTGATGATCTTTTTACTTTCTCTATTTCTGTTCTACAAAACATAAATCGACGGAAATAGCAATCACAGACAGTGTTGGCACCAGTGCATCTGCCTTTCACTCGCGCCCTCTGGTTGTAATGTTCTTTTTTATTTGATTTATTGATGGTATCTCAGGTTTCATTTCTGTTGAAAATCATTCTGTTCTTCGCATTCAACCATATCGCAACGATGTGTTTCTGTACATTACTCGCAGTGCATATTCTATAGAAGCTATCAATAAACAGACGGCTTTCAATCGGTAAAGAGTTAAAAGCAGAAGTTCTTTGTTAGTTATAGCTGTAGACTGGCGCCAACAAGCGTTATCTCTTTCTAGGGGAGCAGATATATGGGAATCCAATATAGGTGAGTTAAACCTCACATGTGGCAGACTGCGCATTTTAAGCTCCAGCCAGCGGCTTTTTCTTTTGGCGCGAGTTTTAATATTATTGATTGCGTATGGAAAGATTGCGGACATATAGCATCATTGTGAATAGCGGTGAAAGTATTAAAAGTATAGCGTAGCTAGTGCTTGTTTGGGCTATTCATAAAATATTTCAACCCCAAAATGGCTACTAAAAAACGTAAAGTTGATTCAGAGTGCCGTGCTTTTAATGATGAATGGACCTGGAAATATTTTTTTACAGTTCTTAAAGATAAACCAGTGTGTCTCATCTGCAATGAAGCTGTAGCAGTCTTCAAAGAATATAACATTTCCCGTCATTTCACATCTAAGCATAAGAATTCCAATTACGAAGCAATGTCCGAATATGAAAGAAAACAAAATGTAGAAAGTCTGTAAAAAATTATCAGGCCGACAAAATTTTTTCAAGAAGGGAAACACTATCCAAGAAGCAGCTACACATGCAAGTTACATTGTAGCATACAATATTGCTAAAAATAATAAAGCTCTCAGTGATGGGGAGTTCGTTAAACAATGCATGCTCCAAGTTTGTGATGTTTTATGTCCAGACAAGAAAAATAATTTTCAGACTGTAAGCTTATCTCGAAAAACGTGACTTCTAGGATCGAAGCCATCGATAAAAATTTGACATCACAATTAGAGTCAAAGATTGACCAGTTTAAATTTTGCTCCATAGCTATGGATGAAAGCACTGATATAAATGATACTGCTCAATTAGTATTATTTATAAGAGGTGTTGATGAGAACTTTGAAATTACCGAGGAACTGGCGTGCATGCGTTCTTTAAAGGGAACTACAAAGGGATGTGATATTTTTAGTGAATTTCAGGAAGGGCTTTTAACTTTGAAAGTGCCTATAACAAATATGTGTAATATTACGACCGATGGAGCACCAAATATGACAGGAAAAAAATCTGGATTTCTTGGACTCTTTAATCAAAACTATCCTGGGAATCCTATGTTGTTTTTCTACATTGTGTGTTATACATCAAGATGCTCTGTGTAAATCTCCATTGAATATGAAACCCGTGCTTGATGCAGTCGTGAAGCTTGTAAATACTATTCGATCTCGTGGGCTTACTCACAGGCAATTTCGAGATTTTCTTCAGTCCGTGCAATCTGAATACTCTGATGTACTGTATTACACGAAAGTAAGGTGACTTAGTGCAGGATGTTTTTTCGAGCGAGTTTGGCAGCTGAAAGATGACATTGTGTCGTTCTTCCATGAGAAACAGTGTTCTGAGGAGTGCGAAATGTTAGAAGATACAGAATGGCTTTCGGACTTAGCACTTTTCACAGATCTTCTTTGTCATATGAACAACTTGAATGTAAAGATGCAAGGGAAAAATCAATTTATCGACGATATCTGGGCCCATCTCAAAGCTTTTAAACTAAAACTTAATCTGTTTGCTGGACAGCTAGCTAAGAACGACTTGTCTAATTTCTCGAGGTTAAATTCAATACCCTCAGTAAATGAAGAGAAGCTTAAGACTTATGAAGATGGCTTGAAAAAACTGCATTTTGAGTTCGAACGCCGATTTCAAGATTTCAGTGCCATTCAAACAGAATTGGATATTTTTACCATGCCTTTCAACATAAATTGTGAAGCAGTGAGGTCAGATTTGCAGCTTGAATTAATTGAGTTGCAATCTAACAATCATCTCAAGCAGTCGTTTCCAAATATGCCAAAGTTAGAGTTTTACAAATCATTATCGAAAGTAAGTTTCCCAAATATAATATCTCATGCCCAGAAAATCAGTGCTATGTTTGCTTCATCTTATATATGTGAATAAGTGTTTTCAACTATGAACCTTAGAAAGAATTATTTCAGTAGACTGACAGATGAGCATTTAGCCTCGTTCCTTAGAATCAGTACATCTCACTTCAAACCTCAATATAAGGAACTTTTAAAAATGAAATCGCAATTTCATTCATCTCATTAACATATTTAAATTGTAATACTTGTATATTGTTTTTAAAATTTTAGAAAAATTTATCTTGGCCCGACAAACTTTTTTTTCAGCCCGCGACCGAAAAAGTTTGCCCATCTCTGCTCTAAACATTAAAAGCTGAAAAGAAAATTCTTTATAATGTATTGGTTTAAAGTATGAATTTTTTTAAAAAAAAATTAGTTAGAATGTGATAAGTTGTAATATGTTTATAAGTCAAGATTTTTTACTATATATGTGAGCAACCTTTTGAACTTTGAAGATAGGGGCAAGTTTAATTTTTTTTTTTCCCCTGCTGTGTCCATTTCATAGTTTAATATATGTGCATATTACTGACATGCGTGCATATACATGCCCATATTTTAACTACTGACATTTTAAAAAATGGGGCTGGGCTTATTTTGAAAATTTTTTTATATGGCATTATTTTTTGTATAATTAAAAAAATAGACTTAAATATTGAATTTTTTTACATAGCATTGTTCTTACGAGTTTAACTAAACTGTAAAAGCATCTCACTTGATTGAAAGTCAAGTATTAAATTGTGAAATATGGCTTTTGTAATATTTTATTTAAGTCCTTATAAAGTGGTTATTTTTAGTTTGAAAAATAGAGTGGGAACCCTGTGTAAATTGTGCCAAAAAATATTTTTAAAAGGTTATCAATATTAAAGAAAAAATTTTACAGCAACTTAATCGATATCATTGAAAAGGTAATGATTTGCACTTTCAGATGGCATAAAAATTATTTTTGTGCTGTAATATTTTCAGAACACGAAAATTTTACTTAACATTTCGAAAAAAAAAAAAAAGAGCTCAGAAGTGCACATTCCTACTCTTCAAAATATATTTTGTGCCAAATCTCATAGGTCTAGCAGTCTGCCCTGTAGAGGACCAACACACACATTCTCCTTTATTATTAGTAGAGATATAGAAACATATTTCACAGCAATGCCTGTATTTTATATGAATACAGTTAATTGAAAAATAAATACCCAGGGTATGTACCCTTAAAAATAAATACCTGGGCATTTTACATCACTGGGGCACATGTGATCATAAGTTGAATACTAGTTTATTGTGGGGTTGCATAAATGAATTTTGGTATTGATAAGCGCAGTCATTATTTTCATAACATTATTGAATCGGATTGGACATAAGTAAAAACAATTCAGGAAGCTAAGTCATTTTCTTGCATGTAACAGATTTATTGTTGCAAAATTAATCTTCCATATTGATGAAAATGTTCAAGTTCTTTAATATAAAGGAATAAATATTCAGCAACTACTTTATAAATTTTGAACTGAAATACAATCAAACTGTAGTAAAACGAGCCCTTGTTATAACAAACTTTTCAAATGGTCCCAACTGAACTCCTACATAACTAATATATTTTCAAATGCTTATAACGAACTTCAAAAGCAAGGAATTTGATATAGCAAACCAAAATTCTCACTTTCCTGTCTGTCGGCTCATTTGCTCCTCTCATTCCGCGGGAAACTTTTTACCCACAATCTGGGCTGCATTTATTAGCTCACCTGCCACCAGCTGTTGCTACCTCAAGGGAAAACCGTATTAACAGAGACCATCCTGAGATGATCATTTTCAATCCATTGCCCAGTAATACAATCACTGGATTGGCAAAGGAAAGGTTATCACTCAATTGCCTTTCTTAGTACTGCATAGGGAAGGTGAATCCGTTACCCTTGTGTCTGAAAAAACTGCCAAGAGATGAGGTACATTTGACCCAACACATTCTTTAGTTCCATTTGCTGAATATTGTTGGAATTGTTAACATCCCATAGATTTAAAATGGGTAGTGTCGGTAAACGGAAAGCCTTTTTCATAGAGGATAAAGTGAAAATTATTAAGAGAAGAGACAGTGGTGAAAGTCAATCTGTTGTTTGCAGAGAATTTTCTCTTTCTATATCTGCAGCTAGGACAATTTGAAAAAATCTTACCATGTTAATCTCAGCCTACGAGAAAAATCTGAATGGTACTAAGAACTTGTGAAATGCAAGATCAATTAATTTCACTCTTTAATTTTTTTAAAACAAATAATTTAATTTATTATAGCCCAAAAATAATTGCAATTCAGTGGAATTAATTTGTTCAACATAATGTCTTTAAGGATTATAGCAAATTTTGTGTGACCAATATTTGAAAAATCAGGATATAGCGTACCCTCAGTTATAGCAAATTTCAGATCAGTCTGTTGAGGGTTCGTTATAACGGGGTTTGACTGTACTTAGAATTTAATTGATTGGAGGGTTTGGGGATATTTAGCTGCAAAGGCTATCATCCCTATATTCACAAAAAGTTCAACTAAGAATTTCGGTAAATTCACCAAAATGATTAAAAGTATTTAAACAAAAAGAATAAGAGCCTTTAATATTTAACTATTATTAAAGTTCCAGTAACAGTAAACACTGCTTTTGAAATAAAGTAGTTTTCGTGTACAGAAAATAAAGATGTCTAAATTTCATCAATTTATTGTTTTCTTGACAAATTTAGATCAGTACAGTTTTACTTTATATGCATTGACATTAAAACTCATTTGATCTAATAGTGTTACATTTAAGGTCAGCAACAGAATGAGAAATGTTCTTTAAATATGTACATATTATACAATGAAATTTCTGCTGTTATCCATGCTATAATGATGTCACTTCCCATATGAAACAGCATCTTTTTTTCAGCTGGGAAACATGAGTATGAAGTATTTTTCTTAAATAAGATCAGCCACTGCAAAAAAATGAACAAAATTATGAGTATGGAAAACAATAATAAACTTGTTCCACAAAGTATTTATAATTGGGGTAATATCTATTCCTGTATTAAAATACTTTTCAAACTATTTAAAAACATACTTCCTAAAACTGATTACTTTTCAGGTAATACCAATTTATAAGATGCTTAAAAACAATGTTTATGGACTTAAAAAAAAAAAACTATCACAAATCAGTCATTTTCAAACAATTCAAGGCATAAATACTAATGTATGTAAACATGTATTTCAAACCATTAAAAAAATTCATATTTTACTACATTATCTTATACAGTTTCTTCTCAGTTATTCAACTTTTTTTTTTTTTTTTTTAAGAGATGGGGGTATAATGGCAATTGCTGAACTGCTAGTAGCAAGATAATGGCTCAGGGAATGCAAGATATGTGGTTAAATATTGTCCAGCTATTCAATAAATTATCCCTAAAATCTTTAACAAGTAAAAACTATCACTAGGGTCTTGGGAGAGAGCTTCTGGCTTAAAAACTTCACAAGTGCTTTTTTTTTCATGAGAAAACACATAGTCTACACAGCATTTAACTTATCAATAAACATGGATATTATAGAATACATATAATTAATAATATATTTGCTCTTAAACAATAATTCAGGGAAAAAAAAAAAAAGAAAAAAAACAGGATTCTGGATTACATACATCTGTGCAAAATTAAATTTCAAAAAAGCAAGACTAATAAGACCCTTAAAATAAAATTAAATATTAATAAAAACTTGAACACTTACCATTCATTGGCATTTCATCAATCTGTGTGGAATAGTACTGTTCAATATCTCGAAGAATTCTAATGTCATCATTTTTGACAAAGTTAATTGCGACACCCTTTCTTCCAAATCTACCAGAACGGCCTATCCTGTAATAAATAAAATGCTATTACACATTTTGCCACAGAGAAATTGTTATTTCATTTTCAACACTTAAGAACTAATTAAATAGTGAACATTACTTTTGAAATAAAGTTTCCATGTATAGAAGATTTATGCCTGAATAGAAGTATTCAGTAGCAAGTTTTGACAGCAAAATCAAAGAAATTTGGTTTCTGCAATTCTCTACAAAATAATATTAAGGATGCACTAATCAAATTTTTTCCCCTTCTTTTTTGAATTAGCATGCAAAATTCAAGAATTTACATTATGTTGCATATGAACTTCTAAGATAAGGACAATTCAAACAGGGTTATGTAAAAGGAATTATATAGTAAGATAAATTTTTTAAAAGTAATCAGTCTTACCTGTGAATGTACAATTCTCTGTTATTAGGAAGATCATAATTTATGACCAACGACACTTGTTGTACATCAATGCCTCTAGCCCATACATCAGTAGTAATAAGTACACGTCTAGAAAAGAATGGAATATAAAATTGTGATAAAGAGTTTTTAGTGAACAGTATTACTAAGAATTTTGTTTATTTCCTATCAAACACACTGAGAATCTGGACTGTTAAAAAGCCCTCAGCATAAGGTTGAAAAATCATCTACATATAATTTAAAATAATGTATTGCTTGACATTTCAATGCACTCATTACAAATTGCCATATGATAAAAAAAAGTAAATCAAAACTTATTAACTCCCTTCTCTTTAATATACTGCTTATCTCTTAAGTGCACAGTAGAAAGTATGTAATCATTTTTGGATGCCTTTGGATTTATGTAACTGAGGTTTCAATAATACTTTATTTAAGTCACTTTTATTACACTTGGGTATTTGAAATTGATAGGAATCTAAAAAAAATCTACGAGATTATTTGAATTCAGGAACACAAAATATCCTAATGTTGATTTTATTTTATTCACTAATGGCTAAACCAATGGCAACCAAAAGTGTATAGAAATCCAATGTAATAAATACAACTGGATGTAGTTATGCAATGAGGCACCAGTTTTAATACAAATTTCATAACAAAGCTGTTTTTACAAAGTATAACAGAAAACTTTTTAATGCTGCATTTTCCCAAAATTATTCTTGCATTATTAGTCTATTGTACAAATCATCAGAACTGGTTCAATTTTGCATAGCAAACTATTCTCACAAAGGTATAGTTTATAATAGCAGTGAACTCAAAATCCATAAAATGATAGTAGGATGAAAATGTGCAATTGGTAGCCAATTTATAATAAAGCTTAGTTTAGTTATATTAACATCCCATTTTGAAGCAACACAAGGGCTATTTTCGAATGGACCTCGTAATTTGGAGCAGCGGTCAAATGACGAGGACAACACCAACCACCCTCCAAACTTCTGCACCACACCAGATAATAAAACTTGAATTTCCTCAAAAGTAACATTTACTTTATAAAGAGAAAGAATAAATTTCATTTAAAAGGCCAGCACTAAGATCAAAACTGTCAGTTAACACTCTTGTGTAGTCAATTCTCTTTATTTTATGCTACACGTCTTTTCCATTCAACATATTAATTTCTTTAAAAATAAATCAAATCTGTTTTAGTCTCAAGTGCCTTTCTTGCAAGATGCTCTTCGAAAGTCTCAGAGAGTGAAAGGAAGAGCCAATTTTTCAACTGAAATAATTTTATAAAGCAGTCATATAAAATGAGTTCTTACGTCTGTCCAGATCGGAATTCCTTCATAATGGCATCTCTTTCCTTCTGGGGCATATCTCCATGCATAGAAGACACAGTGAAATTAGCATCCCGCATTTTTTCTGTAAGCCAATCAACCTGAAAATAACAGAATCTAATGTATTCTCTTGGAAAGTAATAATAGTATCAAAATGGATTTTTTTCCTTTTGAGAAAAACACACAAATATTAGTAAGTGCCCAATATTAAGTAGTCTCCTACATTAGTAAAGTTTTCAAAATTAAAACTTAATATGGTGCAAGAGAAAAATAATTTAATATCAGTAATTATCAGAATTTAAAGGAAATTTCCTAATACAGAAGAGTTTTAAACAATGGCTGTGCAACAAAACTTTATAACGAAAACAGTATTATTTAAATTCATCAGCTTTTTTTTAAAGTTCAGAAGGCTTACAAAAACTTATTACATCATTCAATGGTGATATGCCATTGATAGCTTTCTATATACTGTCAACGAATTATCATTGTCTGTATTTCGTAATACATTATTGAATCAATCTATTCATTTTACCACTATATGTGTTTTATTATCTGAAGATGAGAAAATGGGTACAATATTCAATGAAAAAACAGGACCAACATTGGATAAAATTTTTTACAGTAACCAAAATCAAATTAGCTTTAATCATAATACCAAATATATAGATATGGACAGAAAAAAATGAAATATTTAATAGACCCCATCCATTTGACATATTAGAGTAACATTCCATTTCAAAGTAAAATAATTATCTTTGCAGTCTAAATATATATGTACACAGACATTTTTCTCTGGGTCACTCGAAATTTTTTCAGATATTTTTCTAGTTAAAACAAAATTGTGAACATTCATAGTTCACTTAAGAAAGGATTTTTGAAATGTAAGCAAAAGTGCTGTTAGAAAATCTATTTCTTCAGATTCCAAGATAACAAAGATGCCTTAGATTTATATAAAGTCATTTTTTTCCCTCTCATGTTGAAGATGTATGTATCCTTATAAGAAAATATTATGGAGTTTAAAGAACTTTAGCAAACCGATTATCTACTTTGACTAAATATCAGAAACAATAAATATTTTATGATATAACTGGTTCTAGCACCAATTTTAAATTTAGTTCCAAGAATTTTTCATCTACAACTGAACAATAAAAGCATACATACCTTCCTTTTTGTGTTGCAGAATATCACAGCCTGAGTGATCGTCAATGTATCATATAAATCGCATAAAGTGTCAAGTTTCCATTCTTCTCTTTCAACTGCCACGAAAAACTGCTTTATACCTTCGAGTGTCAACTCATCACTGTAAGAATTTAATTTATAAATTCATGTAACAAAAGCAAACATTTATATATTGTATTTAAAAATACAGCTGAATTACCCATGATATTCAATGATTAATATAGTTTAATAGAAGCTATAATTGGTCATAACTGAGGTTGACAGTATACATAGCTACAAGTGACCACACTGCTGGTTTATATGAAGTAACTAGCAGAACGCGCACGGTGTTGCCCGTGGAATCAGGACTTCAAAAACATGAAAAAAAAATCGCCCACAATGACACGAAAAAGTTTTGAAACAAAATCAAAACAAAAGATACACATTGATTTTCCCGCGATAATGACATGTAGAAAAGCAGTACAGAGTACGTTATTCCAAAACAATAATAATAAAAAAATTGCAACGTGAAAATCTTTAATATACAGCAATGGTGTATCTAAGTTATGCTGATGCAATACAGTCTCAAACCACAGTACCGTGACGTTTCAAGGTCACGACAGTACCCCCTTCGTCCCCCCCCTGGAGCTTGCGTGAAAAGCTATGGCACATTTTACGCAGATGGTAAAGAAACTCTTTTAGCTCATCACGAAAAAAATTCTCTCATAATTCAGCGAATTACGTTAGAAGTTCAAAGCCAACTTATCACCCATGTCAGAATCTTCCAGCACTGCTTAATTTACGACTAAACCCTTGCGTCCAACGAAATGATTTCAAATTATTCCTAGCAAAACATGCTAAAAATTGAGGAGAGAATAATTCCAACAGATGGCGCTAGCCGTAGCCAGGGAGAAACTCACCGTTCCGGAGAAAGAACTTCATTCGAAAAGAATTTTTTTAACCCTTTAAGAAAAAAAATTATTAAAAACGAACGGACAAAGATATTTTAACCGTTCTTGTTTTAAATGAGAGATAAATACCTCTGTTGTTACCATAAAAAAACTGAAAATCATAGGTTTATTAGAACGTTGGATGCGAGGGAAAAAACATTGACAGTTAAAAATATAAGGAGAAAGTGACAATTTTTAAAAAAATTCTCAAAATTCAGTAAATTACGTTAGAAATTCAAAACTAACTTCATTAGAACGGAAATCGCATGCTCTTTCCGATGGTGTATATATTTTTATCGTAAACTTATTCGTAACTATTCTATTGAGAAATTAGTGCGAAAAATCAACCAAAACAACACAAAACATTAAATAAAAAAAATTCTAGATTAAAATTTAAAATTTCGGCTTCGAGGTGCATTCAGTCACCATTACGACTACCTGTGTGCCAAATTTCATGGCTGTAAGTGCGATAGATTCGTCTGGACATCGCAGACAAACACACACACACGCACACAAACATTGCCTTTTATAAGTATAGATATGTACCTATACATGCAAGAGCTATAGCAACAGTTCCATGAAATTTAATGACTGTCACTTTACACTTTCATTGCACAGAATAATAATTACTAGTATTAAAAGCAAAATTCTATTTTAATATATCTATTACATATAATAAGATCATATTCAGGAATATTTAACATGTCCATGGGTGCAGAGTAAAAAAAAAATGTTTCTGTCCACGGACCACATGATACAGCACTGATGCCTCACTGTCTTAAGTGTATCAGAAGGTGAGGCATCAGTGCCATATTTAATGTGTTAATTGAATGTAATGACATCTATAATAGTTCTTCCTGCACTGTTAACTTGAGTTGTCACTGACTATTAGTCATTAAACTTCATTAATTTTCAAACAAAAATTCAAGTCTTTAACTTTGAACATGAATGCATACAAGGACACAAATACTTTCTAAGCACTGGATGTTTTCTACTTTATAATAATGTATAATTTTTATTGAAAAACTTAAAATGTTGTTTAAATTTTATATGTATTTTTTAATTTTAATATTTATTTCTGTATTTGCACATCTTCTATTGTAAAATAATAGATTTCTTTTTGGTCTCACAAAAAAAAAAAAAATAATAAAAACCATAATGCAAACTGTCATTACCAAAAAATTAACAAATTACCAGCTAATTTGTCCCTTCGGGATAACCTTTCCAGTATTTCAATATATGGCGGTACTCAATAGTGAAGAACGAGGGAACGGGAAAAAAGGTCATTAATAGTCCAGTCAACGAAGGGTTCGAAAGAAAAAACAAAACATTAAATCGTATGTAGTTTTGAAAATTGATACGCATGTTCATGAGAGGACCCTTGTAAACATACTAAATACGATAATTAATTTGCTGTATTACATGTAATTGAAAATTGAATAGTGTTCAAAATATTTAAAAAAAACTAAAAAAGGAGGGGATGAAATTTAAGATGGTGCTAAAGTTTGAAACCTATTATTAACGGAAACTATTAATGCTTGAAGAAACATAAAAGCATGTATTTGCAAGCAATTTTACGATCATTAATCTGTTGTATTACATGTAATTGAAAATTGAATAGTATTTGAGATATTTAAGAAAAACTAAAAAGGAGGAGGATGAAATTTAAGATGGCAGCAAACTTTGAGATCCATTATCTCAGAAACTATTAAAGCTGGAAGAATAATAATTGCATGCACTCGTAGGGAATTTAATGCTTTTTAATTTGTTAAATCAACTGTAATTTGAAAACTGAATAATTTTTGAGATATTCCAGAAAAACTAAAAAAGGGTGGTGAAATCCCAGATGGCGGTACAAGCTAACCTCTCAGGACCAGGAACTTTTAGTATGTTAATCAGGAGCTCCTCAAGAACATGTGTAACAATTTTCAAAACTATACAATTTAATATTTTTCCACCCCCATTTTGAACCTTCGTTGACTGGACTACAAGTGTTATCTTAACATGTGTGAACCCCTGGATTCCTTCCCGGAATTCTTCCCTTTCGACAGTTTTCCTTCTTGATACATACAGTAAACAAAGCTTTATGACTATGCTTTTGATTTATAGTATTCAACGTCTGGGAAAACAAAAAAAGAAAATTGCTTTCTTTCTGCTCCTCGAGAAAATTAAGCACTTTAAGTTGCTTAAAAATGGTTTTTAAATTTAAGCACTCTTCACGACACTACGCACCCTGTTTAACCCTTTATTTCCCGACGGTACTACTTTAATCATGCTTATATCTTCATAATTGGACTGTTTTCTTCGTCAGTATTTAACCCTCTGAGTGCTCAATTGTTCTGAACTTTTAGCTATCAGGTTATAAAACTTAGCTTTTAAACTAAATTAATTTATCTTTTTGTATTTAATTATATCTCTGAAATCTTAAGAATATATTATCCATGATTGTTTAAGAAAATATAAATACGAGCTAACCGCTTTTGAACTGAACATGGAAAAAGGAAAAAGACGTTTGTGCCACTCAGAGGGTTAAATGAACACGAGGAATGTAGTTCTGACAGCTAGCAGTAGATAGCAGATGAAGACAAAAATTAATTTTTTAATAATGATCAAATTAATTCAATTATTTCATTTAATTAAAAAGTTTTTTCATCCTTCCTGGGGTTATTCTGTATTAAAACATATCTGATGATGCCAAAATAAAATTGAAAACCTGGTAAGTTAATTCGGTAAGTAAAGGGTAACTATAAGGTCTGCTCAACTTACAAGTGAGTTCCATTCTGACTGATAATCATAAGTTGGATTTATATTTTTCAACACAAAAAAATAAAAACATAAATATAAAAACTGTACATAAAACACAAAAATTCAATCAATGAATGTATAATTATTTACATAATGTGAAAAATACAGAGTATGTACTGTAAACAAAAATACAACTGCACATTTTTTGTAGTCATAAGTGCATATGGTTGCAAGTTGAGGAATTGGTGTATTAGGTAAATCAAACCAATGTGGATAATACATATAAATTAATAAACTACCAAGTCACTTTTTAATATCATTTGTGTAGTATAGTCAACTTAATGGCTTTTGCGACATAAAGCCTAAAACCAATCCATTTTCAGGGTGCGTAGTGAGAAATTTCTGTAAAAATTAAAGCACTTTTAAGGACTTTTTAAGCACCTTATCCAAAAAAAATTAAGCACCTTTGTACATGCACGCATACGTAGACCCGCATATTTTCTAAGTATAGGATGTTTTTTTTTTCTGTTTTATAATATGGCATAGTTTTTATTTAAAAATTTAAATATGTATATTTTTTAAATTTAAAATATGTAATTTTTTAATTTTAACATTTATTTCTGTATTTTCACAACGTCTTCTATTATAAAATAAAGAATGTCTTTTTAGTTTGACAAAAAAAAAAAAAAAAAAAAAAAAAAAAAAAAAAATGATAATGCAAACTGTCGTTACCAAAAATTAAAACAACTTTTATACGATTAACAATAAAAATCTGTAACCTTTTCCAACATTTTTTAAAATTAACAAATTACCAGTTAATTTGCTCCTTTGGGATAACCATTCCAGTACTTCAAGAAGAAAGAGGGAGTATTTCAATTTGAAGAAAGAGGGAGCGAAAAAAAGTCATTAATAGTCCAGTCAACGAAGGGTTTCAAAAAAACATTAAATCATATAGTTTTGAAATTGATAAACATGTTTGTGAGGGGCTTCTGATAAACATACTAAAAGTTCCCGGTCCTGGGGGGGGGGACTCGCGCCACCATCTTGGATTTCACCCCCCCCCTCTTTTAGTTCTTTCTTGAATATCTCGAAAATTATTTAGTTATAAAATTACAATTGATTTAATGAATTTAAGAGCACAAAATTCCCTGCAAATACATGCTGTTATCTTTCTGCTATCTTTAATAGTTTCCGATGTAATGGGTATCCAAGTTTGCCGCCAACATGGATTTTATCCCCTTTTTTCAGTTTTTCTGGAATATCTCAAAAACTTAAAACTAGACGAAAAATAAAAGCATGTATTTGTAGAGAATTTTACGATCATTAATTTGTTGTATTACATGAAATTGAATAGTTTTTGAGATATTCATAAAAGACTAAAAAAGGGGGTTGAAATCCAAGATAGGGGCAAACTTTGAGACCCATTATCTCAGAAACTATTAAAGAAAGGAGAACAATAAAAGCATGCATTTGTAGGGAGTTTTACGCTCTTTAATTTGTTAAATAAAATCTGATTTGAAAATTGAATAGTTTTCCAGATATTCAAGAAAAACTAAAAATGGGGGATGAAATCCAAGATGGGGGCAAATTTGAGACCGATTGTCTCGGAAACTATCAAAGCTAGAAGAATAATAAATGCATGTATTCGTAGGAAATTTCAAGCTCTTTAATTTGTTATATCGATTAGTTTTTGAGAAGAAAAACTTTAAAAAAGGGAGATGAAATCCAAGATTTCAGCAAACTGTGACACCCATTATCTCGGAAACTATTAAAGAAATAAGAACAATAAAAGCATGTATTTGCAGGGAATTTTACCCTCTTTAATTTGTTAAATCAATTTGAACTTGAAAACTGAATAGTTTTCGAGATAGGCAAGAAAAACTTAAAAAAAAGGGGGGGGACGAAATTCAAGATGGCAGCGCAAGCTCCGCCCCCAGGACGGGAACCTTTAAAATGTTCAACAGAAGCCTCTCGCGAACATGTGTACCAATTTTCAAAACTATACGATTTAATGTTTTTTTCAAACCCATAGTTGATTGGACTATCAACTACGATTTTTTACAATTTCATCCGTTTTGAGACCAATTATCTTAAAAACTATTAAAGCTAGAAAAATAAAAGCATGCATTTGTAGGGAATTGTACACTCTTTAATTTGTTATATCAATTGTAAGTTGAAAACTGAATAGTTTTCGAGATATTCAAGAAAAACTAAAAAAGGGGGATGAAATACGAGATGGCGGAGCGAGCCCCCCCCTTTAGGACCGGGGCCTTTTAGTACGTTCATGAGGGGCCCCTTACGAAAATATGTAACAATTTTTAAAACTATATGATTTAATGTTTTTTCCACCCTCATTTTGTAACTCTTAACATGTGGCGACACCCCTGGATCTATCACACCCTGGATTCCTTCCCCGAATTCTTCCCTTACGTCGGTTTTCATTCTTGATACATCCGGTAAACAAAGCTTTATGACTACGCTTTCTATTTATCGTATTCAACGTCTGAGGTTTTGAAGAAAGAATGTTTTCATTGCATTTCTTGGGAAAATTAAGCACTTTTTAAGCACCTGTTTTCAAAATTAAGCACTTTTAAGGTGCTTAAAAATGGTTTTCAAATTTAAGCACTTTTCATGACGCTACGCACCCTGATTTTATTACGGTCCAAATTAACAGAAACTTTATATGGGAATATTTTCAAGTACTCACCGCTTAACTAAAATTCTTACTGGATCAGTCATGAATTTACTAGTCATCTCCAAAATTTCATGAGGAAGGGTTGCAGATATCAAAACAACTTGTGTACAGGGTGGAAGATACCTGTATACATCATATATCTGATCCTTAAAGCCTAGAATTAAATATACATAAAAAAACATTAAAAATGATACATATTTTACAAAGTTATTTATGAACAAGTAATGTTCCAGTAAATTTCATCAGAAAATACACACACACACAAAACAATCATCATTACCTTTATTTAACATTTCATCAGCTTCATCTAAAACAAGCATTTTGATAGAGCGAGTTCTTAGATTCCTTCTTCGGATCATGTCTACAAAATGAAATATTTTACAAAATTAGAAAGGAAAAACATTCTTGCAATAAAAACTACAAAAGAAGAAGTTTGAAGGCAAATTGAAGATGTAAAGCAAAGCACTGTGAATGATTTGGTATTATCTCAGCATGACCATTTTTTCTACAAATTCTCAACTTATGTTAATGAACGATTATCTCAATCAGAGAAACAAATGAGGTATGATATCTATTAATTGCCTTTGAATGAAAGTTTTACGAACTGTTTAAATATTCACTCAGTTAACCTTCAGTCAAGCACGACACATTTCTTCATAAATATAATCATTACTGGAAAGTCCCCTCCCACACACACACGAACAAACAAAAAAGATCTAAAAGATCATATGGGTGGCGGTGGGGAATTAAAACAAGACATACCAAACACTCGGCCAGGAGTACCAGAGACAACATGCTGTCCATAATCCAGTTTGCGTATATCTTCTCCCAGATTGGTTCCACCAATGCAAGCATGACACTGGACACTCATATAATCTCCAAGGGCTAAAATAACCTATAAATAAATAAGTAACCATGAGAATAAATATATATGTGTAATGATTTATAATTTTTAATCTTCTTTAAAATAAATTTTTTTAACACCACCTAATTTTTAATTACAAACAATCGCAAGATAAAAACACCTCTAGTTTGATTTAATGAGTTGTGAGAAACTTCACTGTTAAACTCCGTTTTATGGGGGTTTCCCACTTTAAAACTACAGCAGAACCTTGAACTTTGCGAATCTGAACTAACCAGGGCTGACCTCCGTTTGGATTCTGGGAAATTAGGATTATTTAGAAAATTCAATAAAATACTCGATATACCAAATGCAGCAGAGTATTGACTTAGGGTACTCTGTGAAAAGAGTACTGAAAGAGCTAGCTGCAATTTGCATCAACATTCCTTATGTCAAAAGAAGAAAACCAATTTTATTTCTACAAATTAAGGTGCTATATTCATTCTTAAATACCAAATCAGATACATCTTTTAAGTTATGAATAAATATTAATTTTGTTCCCGATTCCTAATTGTTATTTTCCTTCAATTTTTAATAAAAAATTTTCAGACAATTAAAAAAAGATGTTCAGATTATTAAGGGATGTAACTAATAGTGATTTGGCCGAATACCGAATATTCAGACAAATACAGCATATTCGGCAGCTGAATACTCACTTTTTAAAAACATCATACTTTTGATTGTAAATAAAATATTTCTCACATTTTAAATGAAAAAAAAATTAGATTAATAAAATTGATTTTTTTATTAATTGTATATTTAAAAGATTTTTAACATTTTGATGTATTTTTGTAACATTTTAGATACCTTGATCACCATAATAAGAAACAGGGATGTAAAGAATAGTAATTTGTCCAAATACCAAATATTTGGCCAAATAATATCCACTTAAAAATTTTTTTCACTTTTGATTGTAAATAAAATATTTCTCAAATTTTAAATAATAAAATCAAAGATTAATAAAAAAATGATTATTATCTTTGCTTCACAGAACCTCATTGCAGAACATGACAAACACAGAAGAAATTAAGTGGATAAATTAAAATTATTAGAAGTAAATTGTAATTTTGATTTAAAAAAAAACAACTTCCAATAGCTAGGACGGAGTGTCCACTCAATTGGCCAAGCAGGAAAATGTCAAAGATTTGCAAAATCAAGCAGAAAAAATGCTCTATTCAGCTCCTGCAAGCACAATATATAGTGAATATTTAAATGGGTGATTGAAAAAAAGGCGAGATTTCACTGGAATGTTATCCTTTTTCCAATCACCCAATCATTTATTTTCGGAATCTGGTAATACATAAGAAACCAAACAGAACACACTTTTTCTTGAAAATGCTAATTTATTGTTCTTGTATCATAATTTCAGGCTTGACAGTGATAAATGATTTGTAACACTAGCTGTGTGGCCCGGCGTTGCACGGGCTGTCTCGAATAATGCGTCATTCCCTGGTGGAGAGAAGTGTGGTCATGCGACGCCTCGGGATCTATACTTTTTCGTATTCTCGCCTCCGTTTTTTTTCAACAAATATTGACACTTACTTTCCCCAACAAACTAAAATATTCTTTCAAATCTAGTCTTTTTATTACTTTATTTTCATATGCCCGCCTCCAGTTTATTTTTCCTACAAATATTGTCACTAACTTTCCCCAAATCGTAAATCTCCTTTGAATTCAATATTGTTTAATTAAATTTTTAAATCCAGCCTTTTAATTACCTTATAGCTTAATAACCCAACGTTTCTCGGGATCCACATTTTTTCATATGCCCAACTGTTTTTTTTTTCCCCCCTACAAATATTGCCACTAAGCTTCCCCAATGAACGTAAATCTGTTTTGAATCCTCTCTTGTTGGATTAAAACTTTCAATTCTAGCCTTTTCGCTACCTAAAAACAGTATGGCTTGAATGAAAACGCGAGAATTCCTATGATTATAAATTAAAACAGATTAGCATACTATTTGTTTTGCAAAAGAAAAAATACAACAAAATAAAAAACAGAAACGATAAACGATTTAATAGTACGCCAAACTGATAAACTAAACACCAGAAACATATATTTTCGTCTTGCCCGTATTCGAATAATAATGGGGAAAAAAAAAAAAAAAAAACGGAAAAAAATTAAAATTTTCCCCCAAAAAACGAAAATTTTGCGAAAAACCGTACAAAAAAAAAAAAAAAAAAAAAATGCAGGAAAGCAATTTTTTTCCCCCCGATGTTTATAAATAAAAACTCCAAAATTCGGAAGCTCCCTAAAAAATAAAACCTTTTATACAAACCCTGATGTAAGAACAACCGATGTGACAGATAGTTATAGTAGCTGCTCATATATGGCGGCACAATATTTCATTCATATACACATTGTCACATAGTTATAGGAGCTGTCGCTAGATGGCAGCACAAAATTTCATTCATTTACGCGTTTTTAATTAATCTTTTTAACTAATTGCAATTTCAGAATTTTAATGGTTGAAATGGATTCCTTGGATTATTCCCCATCTTTTGGTACCTTCCGCTCGTTTCTCCTTTCGGCGGTTTGCGAGAAGATAGCCGGACATACATACATTTGTTTACCTTTGATTTTAATAGGATAGATTAATAAATACACCAAATTTACTTAAAATTGAGTAAATATTAGGAGTTTTTTTTAATAATAAATGTACTGAAATGTAATTCTGCACAATCTTCTTTGTTAAAGCACATTTTTTAAAAAATTATCCTGAAATTATTTGGCCGAGTATCTGTTTAGTATTCGGCAAAGAGCCCATACTGAATATTCGTTACATCTCTACAGATTATCCAAAATTTTGGAAACAACACAAAGGCTATAAATGACGATGGACTTTGTAATTTTGAACCGTGGTTAGATGACAAGGACAACACCCGAGCTGGCACACCCCTCTCCAAACTGCCGCAACACACCAGCGGGAGGACGTTTGACCCCTATGTATGGTTTAACATGCAACAGGCCCAATACATGACAAATCTTGTGGAATCAGGTTTTTAACCCAGAACCCTCCGGCTCAGAGGCCGACACCTTACCACTAGGCCACCACTGCCTATAGAAATTTCAATAAAGTACAACATACTCTTCATGATGTAAAAATAAAGTTCTTATAATACAGTAAGATGAATATTTAACTTAATGTTAGCTTGATTTTATTTTGAAGCAACTGAATTTCTGAAATCCTTACAAAGTTTCATTAACATATTCTATGACATTCGAAAGTACAAAACTTTTAAAAATAAATTATGCTCACCTTTTGAATCTGAACAGCTAACTCCCTAGTGGGAGAAAGAATAAGCACTTGTGTTTCTCTAACTTCAGTATCAATCATTTGCAAAACACCAATTGAAAAGGTGGCTGTTTTTCCTGTTCCAGACTGTGCCCTGCAAGATAAAACATAATGAACTAAAAGGACAAAATGCAATAAATTCCAAAGTGATGGCTTGTTAACTCAAAACCAAAAGTACTGCAAAATATGATTTGAAATTACATTTTATTTTCTAATAAACATTCAATACCTGATTTTAAAGTTTTCTACATTTTAATGGCATTAGTGAGGTTGGATGTCCATTTAATCAGTTCCATTTTCCAGGGTTCCCACTCTTATTAAGAAAACAATTCAAGGACTTTTTAAGAAAATTCAAGGACCTTTTACGGAAAATTCAAGGACCATAAAATTACATATTGTAGAAATTGTACATAACTGAATTTTTCACTTGAAAAATTGTAAAACGTGTCTATACACTTGACATTGCAGTTGTTCTGATTTTACAGGAATCAAATTACAAATTAAAATATAAATAATAATAATAATAAAAATAAGTTATAAAAAAATTTCCAAAAAACGACCATGATTTTTTTTATATTTTATGTCAATAGGATAAGAGACAGTGTAGAAGCAATAATGAATAACAATAGAATCTTAACTGAAAACTTGAAATATATTGAGATAAAATCAAAAATTGTATCTAATTTATATTGAATATCCATAAGTCAATCTCAATTGAACACTAAAGAAATTCACTATTAATAACTATTTTATGCTTTTTGGAACAGATGTTTTATAAATCTTTACATTATAGCTTTTAAGATCAAGCCTTGCCATTTTAGTAATTCAATCACAATGTAACAATGATTCAAACAGAATAAAAACTAAATTTTTAAATCAAAATTAATTTTATTTTTGATCTTCTAAAGAGACAATAATCAAAAGTAGCTATCAATGCATGAGTGATTAAAATTTTAAACAGTTGAAATAAATAAAAATAAGTCACTGATATTTAACCCCCACCTAGATATAAGTTTCCAGTCTAAGCAGCGAAATTAACTCTCCATACTAAAAGGTCCGAAGCGTAATGTGCAACCAACCTACAGTTCGAGAATGTCCCACTCACTCTGTAAAATTTCCACCTTGGGGGAAAGGGATATTTCCTAGAACTGTTAGGGAAAGTCTGAACATAAATTTTCTGTAATCCTCAAAACTGGCAATTAGCATTTCAAACCCGAACCAATTTCTTTCAAATAAAACCCCTTAAGATTGTTCTCTCATTGCGGTTTTTGAGGGGGGGGCAGGGTGCTCAGAGTATCCTACGAATCAGAGGGTTAAAGCCCCCACTTACAAGAGAGTACTGTTTGTTTGAAAACCTGAGGGATTCCGAAGGTCACGGACGACCCCTGTTGAACTATTTTACTCTGCAGAGGGTGATAAGAGGCAAGGAGAAACACGAGTGCATTCCTGGAGTATTTTCGGTGATCTTCATATTTCACGTTGAGAAGAAAATGGGGGCAGAGAGATTATCAGTGGTCACTTAAAAATTCAAGGACCTCATCCTTTTTTCAATGACCTAATTCCATCAAAAAATTTTCAAGGACCCTCAAGGACCGTGGGAACCCTGATTTTCAGATAACATTGAGATATTTATTTAATATGTTAAAATTGATTAAACACCAAAATGTTTTTTTTTTTTGCTTTTAGAGCAGTCATCTTTATCTGAAAACCTGATTTGTCACAAGAGAAATAGAAAAAACATTTAAAAAAATATGCAGTATGCAGAAAGTTGTGTGAATATTAATACTGCCGATTTCCGACATTCGCTTTGATAAAGGATAGGCTGCTAAGTTCTGCTGCTCTATTGAAACAATTTTTTACTATGTATATTTCATTTTGACATGCACATCAACAGAATTTTTAGAACAGCTTTAATATACAGCATCACTGGTGATAATCTTGTATCGGTGACTGTTTGTCGCCTAGCCGAACATCGTATTGTTAAGTCGCCAAAACAAAATTATTGACAGTGACGCCGTATATCCAAGCTGTTTTTTTAAAGCTATGCTGAGCTACAATGGAGAAAACAGTTTTCAGCACTCTTTCAATGTGTGTTTGGAATTTTAGATTTCTCAGATCAACCTTAGGTTGTCATAAAGTACAATTATGGGATGTGGTTAAAAAAGTTTTTGTTTATATCTTTAATTCTATAAGATCATTGAAATCTCAGTTAACAAATTTTACCAAAATAAATTTGAAATAATTTCTTTTCTTATGATAAACAAAGAAATATCAACACAAAGATACCGACACCCTCATATTTTGGAAGAATGATAAAAAACCTAGTACAGACTCCTGTAACCAAAACAAAAATATAAAATTATAATTTTTAGTTTTAAAGCAAGCACTATTCGAGTGTTTTCAGAAATACTAGTCCTTTGAAAAACATTTGAAAGAAAACAAATGTATCCACATAAAAACTCATTTCAAAACATACTCATTTTGTAAACTAAATGAAATATTTTTTTAAATTATCACATTTTATTCTCTTGGTGTCTGATTTCTTTTCACCCAAACAATATGCTCCAAAGTGCTCACTTCTTAATACTCATGGAGTGTGGGGAGCTACAAAACAACCAACTCGGACAAGAAACCAAAAAAGGTATAAATGTTTTTGGTACCTGAAGTATATGGGCACAAAAATTAGGAAATATTATACTCATCTGCCTACAATATATCCCATTTAAGGGCTATTACATAGAAAAATCAATATGTACTTCAAAATAAGATTGAACTACAACTTACTGGGCAATCACATCTCTTCCTTTCATTATAGGCTTAATAGACCTTTGTTGAATTGCAGATGGCTTTTCAAAACCTGAAACAAAAATAAATCACATTATGAAAATAAATGTGTATCTGTATGTATTTATTAAGCATAGCTAAGATTTTGTAATCTCAAATCAAAAATTACTTCAACATAATTACAGCCTTTTATAAAAATAAACATACAAGCATAGTCAGAAGGTATACTCGATTTGTAATTCACTCGGAGACAATATTTTATAAAGCTTCCAATAAAAAAAAAGCTACACTTTTACACTTAAATTGATTCCAAGGACAACTTAAATCTATATAAAATAAAACTCAAATACCAATTTTTTATACCCCATAAAAATTAAATTTCTAAATAGATTTTCTTCAAATTTTGCTCACAAATACTAAGAAGTATAAGGATGGTTTTAGTGAAAGATTCATGATAATTTAATTATATAGCTTATTTTATTTTAATCAATTTTAAAAGTAATAAATCTGTCATGGCACACTTTCAATTGATCTTGCTGTTTTTGAACAAAGAACTTGACTTCTGCTTGCATTGCTCATGTCATTTCCAATAAAACAATTTTCCAATAAATATTATTTGGAGTTTCCTAGCATATGTTATTTTTTAATTTTGTTGATAACAAGTTTTTAATAATTTTTTCTGTAGAGAGCATTATGAAGAATGTTTTGTTCAATAAATTTTCATGACATAAATTGTTTTATTTATTTTTACCTAACCTATATAAGAATTATTCACTATTTTACCAAAAAAGAAATTGTTTACAGAGTATATTGTGATAAAATCTAGATTCAGCAAGTCTGGGAACAACAGCTCTATGTTCTAAAAACTGTGACAAAATTATTTAATTTCTTACAGATACTTCTAAAAATATAAAGGCTTAGAAACATTTATTACATCATTGATTGGTGATGCACCATTCATAGCTTTCTACGAATTGTCAATTTGAGTCCCCTTTGGCTTTATTTGTACAACATTATTAAGCTAATAATTTATTTTACCATACTGTGTATTTTATAATTCATGCACGGAATATAAAAGTAATGTGATGCTAAGTGTCCAACAGATTACTTACATAATTGATTATTTTCAATGCGAAAAATTTAAAGGTTTTCATAAATAATCATACATGCAACATTGGAAAGGTGACTGTCCGTAGCAGAAGGTCTACGAGTGTGGTAGACGCACATACGCGGAAACATGGAGATCTGTACCAAAATTTTGAATTTGTGATCATTTATACATTTCATGTTATTTTAAGTAATCACATACGAATAATGCTTTTCATAGGTTACAACACAAACACCCCAATACAGGAAGCAGTTGAAGCGTAATAACAATCCTTTAGTAAAGCTTTTAAATCATCACAATTGAACCATTTAAATGAAATATATCAGCGTATGGTTACTAGTTAAAAGACAAGGTAATCAAACTTTGAATCGGTTCACAATACGCAGTATTAGAGCCGACAAGAAAGAATCGATAAAGGAAAACTCACCATATGCGTAAATTCCTCGTAAAAGATCTTCTCGTAAACCTACAGCATCAAAGGTTGGAATAATTTCAACATCTTCACTTGTATCAAATTCAACATTTGATAAATCTGCTTCCACAACACGACGAACACGAGACGCCATTTTTCGTAATAAATGAGTTATTAGCAAGAAAAAGATTGAAAAATCAAACAATAATATTTCGTTGCCACAGTGAAATCTAAACGTTCTGTTGCCAGAGTTTCCCCCCATTCGGTTTTTTACGTATCGAACTTCCGTAGTGAAGTTCAATTTCCGGTTTTTCAATGGACCTTATGCATGGTGACGTCACATACTCCGGCACGTGACCTGCCGGCGGCAGCCATTGGTCAGTCTTAAACAGCTGACTCAGAACTGCTTTTATTTCTGAGTCGCTTATAGGCCGATAGTTTTGTTTATTCCTCCACAGCTGTTTTTTTATACTCTCGATCCCAAAGGGTGCATAAGGTCCATTGTTTTATTTTCGCAGCATTTTCGGGGTAATCTAATTTTTAAAATCAATAGCTTGGCCCAACTTTTTTGATTCAGTTGGCAGAATGACTCACAAGTGAACAGCTCTGCTGAACTTCGTATTTAGAATGAGTTAAAAAGTTATATAATTCATTTTTCTTAAAAAGTTTTTATTTACGAGTTTTCTGTTTTGTTTATTTGAGGTAATGTAGAACTTTCGCTACACTGACCGACTTCCGGTGTATGCTTCGTCAATACGAATGTTCAAAATTCCAACTTTCCGTTTGAAAATATTAAATTTGAAGTTCCTATGGATGAGTTTTCTGGTTTGTTTATTTGCATTAAAACCTAAACTTCCGCTTTGAAGGTTCCATTGACTCGGTACACCGGAATGACGTAGGTCTTTTACGGGTCTATTCTGGTGCCCCCGGTTGGGATGGGAGACGTCACTTTTTCCGCACGTTAACAACGGGAAAAGTGATGTCTCCCAACCCAACCGGGGGTACCAGAATAGACCCCTTAATGTAAAGAAACAATACAGAAAACTCGTCCATTGCTGTAGATCTCAATATTTACTTAAAATAAAAGCCTCATTTTGTGGAAAGTCTGCCATGATTGTTTGTTATCGCTCTTTTCGGCGACTTCTAAGGCTTGTGCGACGGCTAAGGTTTTAACTAAATGATTATTCAAATGGATTTCGCGATTGTTCATATTGGAGGAACATATGAAAACGAAAGTTCTGTGAACCCAATAAACAAAACAGAATGCCACAATAGATGCCAAACAAACCAAATTTCAAGTATTCAACAAAACAGAAAAGGCCTCCATTCGGGATATACCGACAGTTTGTTTTCAAAATTTGTCACTTGAAAACTGCTTATATGGATTTTAAATTAATATTTTTAAAAAATATCTGGTTTAGTAATTTGGAAAGGGGGGGTCCTGAAACTTGTATTGATTAAAGGCTGGCAATGGTGCTTTCTTGTAATTTTGGAGTAATACTGAAATTAAAAATTAATTAATAAAATTATGTCTTGCTACGAAGATTTTTAGCAAGACATTTTTTTGTCAAAAGATTAAGTTCATAATTACATTTTTTAAATTATTTTCCCTGTAGTCCTTACAGTTATTTACACAGATTCACACAATTATTGTTAAGAAATAATAAAAAAAAAACATACATTGTAGGGTGAAGAATTGAGACACATAACTAGGCTTGCCAGACGTCCCGGATTTCAGACAAAATCCCGGTGTCCCAGCCGGTTTTCTCCACGTCTCGGTAAAAATTAAATTTGATTATATATGACCAAAAAAGTCTAAAAATAATTAACTGTGAAAGATTGTTTAGGATAATTACTTTGTCATTTATTTCACTGTACTGTATGAAAAGTGAAAACTTTAGAAGAGTGATGGTCTGCTAATAAATAATATTTTCATTGTATCGTCTTGTCTCGCCAATCGTGACCATGCGCGATGCGAGAGGCACTCCGGGCAAGTCCAATATTGGACACTTCATTCAAAGTGTTTCTTCGTACTTAAGTAACTTATAAATATTAACATGTAAGAAATAAAATGCTTAAATTTATGTGCTTGTGTCATTTATTATTACCCCTGGTTTAAGTTCCTAATCAGTAACTATTTATTCATAGCATTGAGAATAAACTACCCTCTAAAACACTCTAAAAACCCACCAAGGGTGTGTACCCTTGAATACCCGCGATGCTGGGGGGCATTCCGGTGTCCCGGTTGAACATTTCAGAAATCTGGCAAGCCTACACATAACCAAACTTGCATGACACACATGGGAATTCTGCTCTACCCTTCTTTATGAATAAGCATTTCCTTCCTAATGCATAGTTACAAATTAATTAACATAATAATTAATCAAATTTAGATGATGAAAATTATGCAGCAAAATTTTTAAACTTTATAACTAAATTTGAAACAATATTTGCATATTTTAAATCTTTGGAAACTAGGTGAGATGGAAAATATTAGAGCTAAAAAAATTAATTTCACCAATAATTTTATGAAAAAGATTAACTTTTTAATGTCATATCATATTTCCCTATAAAATCTGTTCATCTATTTTTTTGAAGTTAACACATACTTACTTATTTGTCCCTTGATTTACAATTTATCTTTTTCTTATTTTTAAGTGAAAAGCAAGAAACTTTGATTGCACAAATATATTCAATTAAAAGTTGATGAAACGCATACACACAGACAGTTTAATAAGGAACTACTATCAATATTTACAGAAGTATTTGATGACATTTTCATTCACGTATCTGCATGCTGGAACAATCTAAAAAAGGAATGGTGAATATTTCCACTGAATGACAGAATAAAAATGTTGAAAAATTGCCAATAATTATATACTTTATTATAAACATGGGATATTTATAATTCATTTTATAGAATGTTTTCACCGAGACAAAAAATTTGAATCGAGTTTAGCAAATCAGCATTATACATCAAATCTTTTCTTCATGGCAATACATACAAAAAAAATACACTCTTACAATATCATTTTATGCATAATTTCAAAGAAAAATAAGTAAATGAGGTAGGAGATGCTCATTATTTTTATGTATCACAAACAGAAAGGCATTTTCTTTCAAAGCTGCCTGAATAAAGATTATTTAAAAGAACTGGTGGCTCCTCAACTCAAAATCCAGCAGTGGTGCAAAAAGATATTTCTCAAGGGATAAAATACATACTTCCTCCAAAAGAGTGCTGATAACATTTATTAAACAAAAATATTTACATTCAGTGTGAGATTTTTTGTATTTTAATAGTTTTAAATAAGCAGTATTTGATATCTTTTCAATCTAGTCATCAAAAGAGTGAATTTTTAAAACAGTGTGTCAAAAAGATTATTTTAAAAGTGTAGATAAATTGTTGGCCTCGTAAACCAATTAATGCTGGAGGACTGAATATTTATGCTCCCCTATTATGAAAAACAACTTATCTTTACCTGGACAATTGATCAATAGTAAGAAAAATAAACAAAAATATTTTATTAATACTTCTAAGACAGAATTGTGTCTTCACACAACATTAAAGTAAAATTGTGGGTAAAAATAGAATAATAATAATAATAAAAAGGTTTAGTTCACAAAGTGAAGCAAGGTACTGTTTTAGCATGACCAAACATGTTCAATTTTCTTCAAATGTAGCATGAATGTTGCTTGAAGTCATTAAAAAAAGCCTATAAGCCTATGGGTAAAGAGTTTTTATTTTTTTATTCCATTTCAAGATGGTGATGTTCACTTTCTTTCAATTATTCTAGCTAAACGGACTTCCATTCGCAATGCCTACAAAAATACCAATAAAAGCAAATGATATTTAATAAGAATTTTGTTAATACTGACAAAAGCAGACATTTAATTATAATTTTTTGAAAACTGATAAAAGCAGAGATTTGCATAAATAATTCACATTCAAAATAAATAAATAACAATGGCTAAACCTTTAAAGCCTGTAATAAAGAGCAGATCTTAATTTTCTTTTGGATATGAGGTTTATTGTTCATAGAACTACTAGTAAGAGGGGGAAAGAAAGAAAAAGAGTGACAATTTTTGATTGTCCCAATAATTAAGAGATGGGCCTCAGCACATCAAGCAACTTTAATCAAAGCTTACAGCCATTCTTTGCTTGGTCTCTTGCTGACCCATGTTTTTAATTTCAATTTGTAGTGATGCTTCATGCAGTGACAATAGGTTTTCACATCCTAAATGCAATTAAAGGATATGACTAACAAATGATTCAATATATATTTTCAAAGGTCATGAATTACCAGTAAGGAAACTCAAATAAATATTTTGAAATAAATGGATAAATAAGATTTTGGATTAAATGCAAGGATTGCTGCAGCCCAAGTGGATACTGTTGATAAAAACAAGCAGCTGGATATAATGGTAGGAAGAAACAGAAGGCACAGCCAATTTGTGTGAACCATATTTCTAAAACACAATAAGGAGAGAAAAATTAGTGCATAAATTTCTACAATGTTTAGAATGAAACCGTTCATTTTGCTAAAATTTTATTTCGCAATTAGTCTCAACATGGACAAAACAAGAAAATTTTAAAAACTCATCTATTAATAAACATTTTCAAGAAATGAAATCTACATTTTTCTTTCATTTTTACTTTCTCCTATACGAAATATACAAAGAGAAAGTATTGTAATCGTCAAAAAATTCGAACTCGAGATTTTGGCAAATCTCCATGTTTTACACCTCCCCGAGTCCGAAAAACACAATTTTGGGATTGTGTCCGTGAACACGATAACTCAAAAACTATTAGAGCTACAGGGATGAAATTTGGTATGTAATCTTTACACATAATTTGTAAGTTTCTATCAAATTTTGTACAAAATCCGTCAACGGGAAGTCTGTCTGTCCACGTTCATGCGAACACTGTAACTCAAAAACTTTAATAAAATTTGGTACACAGTTTTATCATCAGGAATGTAGGTCTGCATAAAACTTTGGGCCAAATCCGTCAAAGGGTTGACTATCTGTAGGTCTGTATAAGCACATACTTTTGAATATATTAACTTCTTAACAAAATTACTTAGATAACTGAAATTTTGTATGTGACCTTCTAATCTTAATTGTAGATTTGTGTCCAATTTTTATGTCAATCAGTTGAAGAAAAGGCGTTCAAATTGCATTTTCGCTGTCTTCACCATTCTACAACACAAAAAAAGGCCCAATCGATATGTACTGTTTTCAACTCTACATCCACCTTGCATGTCAAACAATGAAACTCGCGGTTTGATGTGTCGCTTATTTTTTTCTCCCCACTGCGTTAGGGACGCTTGTTCGTTTTACTGCCTTTTAGCTTATTTTTTTCTCTACATGTGTTAGCGAGTATACGAGAAAGTTTAGGGGAGACCACTCCCGCTGGTTACAATAAAAATTCATCTATAAATGCTATTTAAGACAAATTTTTCAAGAAAATGCAGTTTGGAAAATATTATACAAAATTCTTGAAACAGTAATACATGCACCCTTCAAAAAGTTAAAATATTACAGCTGATAATATTATTGTGCACACATTGACTGAAATTTACAAGAATGAAATAATCTCAAATGTAAAATATAATTCTTTTAACTAAACTTCAAAATCTGGATATATTAAATAAAAGTACCTTTCTGAAAAAACTAAATATTGCACAAAGAATAGATTTGCTTCCAATAGACAGCTTTCCTTGAGATCGTATAAATATTTGAATTAATTTTAAAAAATACTTTCTTTAACATCCCTCCCCTAAAAAACTTATAAGTAAACAAGTAATTTTGACTGGCATGACAACAGTAATGAGCATCTAAATAACAAGATTTATTGCACAAATCATCATCTGTATGAGTATCACGCATCTTTAATTAACTAATTTGCTAAAACGTCTCACCGCAGACATCACAAATAAAATAACAGTTTTATGTGCAAGTGTTACAATTTTCATTTAAAGTACTTGTATCATAAACAATATTGTTAGACTCATCAGACATCACAGATTTCTCATTTATATTCAAAGCATTTGTACTGCACACAGTTTTGCTAGATTCCTCACCCATTAAGGAATTTTCATTTGTATGAGTACGGTAATGTTCAGCAAGCAAACCTTTCCAAGAAAATGTCCTTTCACATAAATCACAAGAAAAAGGTTTCTCATTTGCATGGATGCGATAATGTACCATTAAACTATTTTTCTTAGGGAAAAGTTTCCCACACACATCGCAAGTATGTGCAACACTGGCATGGGTACGGTAATGTACGGTCAAATTGCCTTTCAAAGAAAACATCTTCTCACACACAACACATTTATAAGGTTTTTCATTGGTATGGGTTCGATAATGTGCATCCAGAGAACCTTTCTTAGGAAAAGACTTTTCACACATACTACACTTGTAAGGTTTTTCTTTCGTATGAGTACGATAATGTATACGTAAAGCACATTTCTGAGCAAAAGACTTTCGACATATATCGCACTCGTAAGGTTTTTCATTAGTATGGGTACGATAATGTATATCCATATAACCTTTATGAGAAAAAAACTTTCCACATATATTGCACTTGTAAGGTTTTTCATTAGTATGGGTATGATAATGTTCATCCAAAGCAAATTTCTGATGAAATGTTTTTTCACACACATTACACTTATAAGGTCTTTCATTAGTATGCATACGGTAATGTCTAGTGAGGTTGGTTTTCAAAGTAAATTCTTTTCCACACATTTCACATACAAAAGATTTCTTTTCTTTCGTAGGCTTTTCATTTGTATAATTCTGGTAATGTCGGTTTAATAAGTATTTTTGTGAAAAGCCTTTACCACAAATATCACAAATATGAGGTTTTTTATTTATATGAGTCTCATGATGTTTTTTTAATATATATTTTTGGGGAAAGCCTTTACCACAGATGTCACAAACATGAGGTTTTTCATTTGAATGAACAAAATAGTGACTTTTCAGGTACTTCTGTCTACTAAAAGAGCTATCACATATTTTGCACTTGAAAGGTTTTTCATTGGAATGAACAGGATAATGATCTTTTAAATATCTTTTCTCAGCAAAAGATTTGCCACAGACTTCACATGGAAAAGTCTTTTCCTTCACATCTATAAAATCCTCCATTGCAATTAATTAAATAGTTTGCTGGAATACACTGAAACCTTATTGTTGAAAATGATCCACAATTAATAATTTTCACTTGGCAAGATTCATTTTAAATGTATATCATTCCTTTAAATATTTTGCACCACAATCACTCATTTCCATCATGGAGGTAAAAATAATAATCATTCACTCAAACTTCCTTTGTTTTTAGTCAGCCATGCAAGAAAAAGTACAGAATTCTGTCGAACAGTAGAATTATAAATGTTGCTTTATTCCCAAGGAGAGAGTATGCTTCCTTTACTCATATCGGCTTAAGTTCAGAAACAGTATCACCTGGAAAGAATTTAATTTTCCATATAATTCCATAAACTTATGCATACTGAATCTTTTTTGACTTAAAGAGACTACAATCTTTATGAAACACAAGTCTGCCTGCCATCATATAACAAAAGAAAGGTTCCAGAAATAATTAGATTTATGCAATTAAAAATATTCAAAAAATATCCACCATCATGAACTGCACAAAATTCAAGGTTTCAGATTAAAAAAAAATTAAGTATAAATTTGTTAATATGTGAAAACCTATAAATCCAATGAAATGTTATTAATCTTTATGATTAGGACACTCTAAGCTCCTAGCAATTTTAAAACAATTCATACAAATATTTTACTCAGACACATAATTACATATCTGTGTACTTCTTATATTGAATATCTAGAAACAAAGGCCACTTGGGATGGTACAGTAAATTACCAGTCCTGAAATTTTCCAGAATACAGCATTTGTAAGCAAATGTTGTAAGCAATTTTCAACATTTGTAAACAAAAATAGTTTAAAAAAATATTGTCTTAAAAAAATTCATCAAATTTTTAAAATAATTATATTTGATTGAATTTCCTTTTAGTTATTTACTGTGTTTTCTTATTTACTTAGAAACTTTGGGCAGGTCTGGCCCCAGTAAGGGCTCTTATGTAATGCAAGTTTTGCTCTCTATGTTTGCAAGTTCAGCACTTCCTGATCTGGAAATAGCGTTGATTGTCACATGTACAAAAAGTTAGTGGAGGGTGTTTTTTTTTTTTTTTCCAAGCATCAAAAAGGTATCCTTTTTATTTAAATTATAGCCTTTATAACTTTTAAGATAAAAATTTTTGTGTGGCTTTAGTTTACAAAACCTGGTATTTTACAATTTACAAAATATGGAATTCCCTGATAAGATAATGTTAAAAACCATTCAACAGTAAATTTGAAAATCCCGAATTTCTTCCAATAACTTCAATAATACATCAATATGTACACAAATTATGCATCCATATTTATTATTTCAACAGTTAGCCACGATAATCTTTGATTCAGACCATATTTACTTAATTTTTCATATACCTTTTCAATTTTTCTTAGTTTTATTGTTATCCGATTTTCGAACCAAGGATAATTTGAGATAAAGCAGCCAAGGAGCGAGCATACATCTCAAACAGCCTCATCATCATCTACAACAGTTAGCAACTAATTTATTATTTTTGTATCAGCTCACATCATTTAAATTGTTTTTATGATCCTGATTTAATCTTGCAAATTTCTAAACAGACCAATGTGAATTTAAAAAGGTCCATTTAATGCATAACATATATTAATATTGAAAAACTTTAAGAAATGCTCATGAATATGGCATGCATTCAATTCATGATAAAGCTAATCTTTCAGATATGGTTACATTATTGCTTTCCTTTTTTCCTGTTTTTTGACTATATCATTCAGATTTTATTATTTTTCAACTTTATACCATATTGAAGATATAAATATTAAAAAAAATTAATTTAAAAATTATTCACTAAAAATCTATTCATTATAATTATCCATTTGTGAGGTGGGATGCATGAAAACAAGCATTACTTTTTTCTTCCTTTCTCAATAACATTGATAGCAATATAAAATTTTTCACGATCTGCATGGGCGAATTTTACTATAAAAAAAACCTAGAAATTACTAAGATAAGAAAAAAAAAATCAACCTAGGTTTGAAAGCCAGAAAAATATTCAGAAAGCATGAAAATAGATTTTTCGTACGTTTGGATAAATAAATAATGATAAAGATGAAAACGGAGAAATCGACCAGATCCCCGATAAGGGTTACAGTTAATACAGTAATTTTTTTATTTTTCTTTCTTTCTCAATAACGATGGTAGACGGGAAGGAAAGTGAACTGCTAGGCTGTGCATTCTTTTTTCTTTCACTGAATTTTTCGTATTTCAAAGTTTTCGCTTTATGATTCTATAACTTAATTTTTGTTGCTGTTTGCTTCAAATCACAAGAAGAACAGCGGCTGTGGGTGTTGCGGGTGTGCTTCACTCATCTGTTTTTTTTTTTTTTTTTTTTTTTTTGCGGAACGTCTCTGTGGCTTCGGATGGCTTCCTAACTTTGTTTTTCTTCGGTGTTGCGTTCGGTGGGTTCGGCTCGTGAACTTTTGATCGAGTGGGAGTCGGTCGCCATTTTGTGCGGCCATTTTTTTCCCCTCTTCAGTTTTTGTTTCTTCGTGAACAGTTTCTCAGGTAATATTTCTTCTTATTCTTTAAATACTTGGATTGGAATATTTTCATACTGTGCTCTTCGCATTTTAAGATTGCCTCCACAATGAGTGATATTCAAGAATATTCAATGATGGATTTTCAAACACAGGATGACTTCTCTCTTGCCAATAATACTTCGCTTAACAGACTTGTTTTGGCACTTAGCTCCAAAGATTTTAAGGAAATCAATATCGTCATGTCACATCAAACAGGCGGGTCACGAATACCAAAAATGAATCCCCTTGCACTTCATACGTATATAAAACAAAAAATTTCCCAATCTGAAATGATAACAAATATGCGACACACCAGATAGGGCAAAGTCCTGTTTACTACATCAGACCCGATTTGCGCGGCTAACCTGCTCACATTAACCAAACTGCTTGATATTCCAATTTCAGCAACCGTCCTATGGGAAAACATCACTACAAAATTTCTTCTAACTGACGTACTGACAGCAACATCGCTGGAAGAATTAGCGTCTGAACTCGCGTGCTTAAATGATATTGTCATTACCCATATGAGAAGATTTGTCAAGAACAACACCCAACCGGAAGCTGCACCGGTCCTAATCACAATATTAGGGACAACGCTCCCGGAACATATCAAAATGTGGTTTATTCATCAAAAAATTAACTTATTCATTGGTCGACCGAGAATGTGCAATAAATGTTTTTCATTTTTCCATGCCACAAGAACCTGCAACCTAAATCCGGCATGTCATCAATGTGGACAAATACATACTTCTTCCTGCCAAAGTCCAATGCAATGCATAAACTGTAAGGGCAACCATTCAGCACTGGATAAAAATTGCCCTCATTACATAAAGGAAATCAAAGTACTTGAATACAAAGCAAGACATCATGTTACGACCGGGGAGGCAAGACGAATTCTCAATCAGAGAACCAACACAAATTTAGCAACCATTGTTAAATCAAACACATGTACCTCTGACCTAGAGAACACTCTCACAACAAAAATGGAAGCTCTCTTCCAAAAAATGCAAGAAAAGATCGACCAACAAATGGCTGCAATGTTAGCTATGTTTGAAAAGACTTTTGATTCTCTTCTTCAAAAGATCCTTCAGATGTTCTCAGGTGCTGAATCTCAATCCTCGTCCCCAAATCGCAAGAAAGTTGCTAATAAGTCTCATCTTGTTAACATGAACATTTCTAACTTGAGAAAAACGCTTGACAAGGGTGGGACGACTGCGTCCGCCTAGTGGTTTTTTTTTTGCCATGTCTTTCGTTCAGTGGAACTGTCGTGGTTTAAAAAAAAACTGTGGCTTAAAGTTCCTCCTTTTTCTACGGCCCAATTTTGTTTCTTTCAAGAAACTTTTTTTAAGCAAGAAGATTTTCTTACTTCGTCAAATATGAATTTTTTTTATTTCCTTCGTCACGGTCGCTCAGGAGGTGGCCTTCTTACAGGTTTCCCAAAATCGGCAGCTGCAAGAGTTATTCCCTCTCCCTTTGATTCTAATTCATCAACAGAAATGCTAACAGCAGAAATTTTCTATAAGCAGCAATCCTTTACAATTATCAACGTATATGCCCCCCAGGGTTTTGATATAACTCAGGCGAGAATGTAATTTGAATCCCTTAAAGCACCCATTTTTATTTTTGGTGATTTTAACTTGCACCATCCTATGTGGAAAGCAAATAGCTCAAACTCACTTAGCAACAATTTTGCAGACTGGCTCCAAATGTCGAACTTCCACCTTCTTAACTCCACTACCCCGACGCATATTTCACATACAGGTAGCCAATCCATCTTGGATCTTTCAATCTGCGCAGCTGATATCTTTCATCAAGTGAAAACCTTTGTCAACAATACTTCTTTTGAAAGCGACCACAACCCGGTCATTACGGAATGGTCAAATATAAATTTTGCACCCCGCAACATCAAATCGATAAACTGGGCCAATATAATGCAGCTAACATCTGAAATCCTCTCCTCGACATTGCAAGACTTTTCAAACACCATGGCAATAGTATCTAGCTCTATCAAATCCACCATGACCCCCTTACCACATAATAACTTCCCACCCTGGTGGAATATGGCATGTCACAAGTTCTTATTATTAAAAAAAAATTAAAAATAAGGCACATAACGCTTTCTCAATCGCAGCTTGGATTAAATATAAAAAAATACTCGTCTAAATTACGAAGGACCATGAAGAAAGCCAGCAGAAGTTACTGGGACTCCATTTGCAACATATCTCGAAATCCTCGGATGTTCTACTCTATGCTCAATAAAATTAGTAACCATGTATCGCAAGATATCAATACGTCCAACCTGATTATCCATAACAATCGCATCATTTCGAATCCGCAACTGCAGAGCAATCTATTTGTTAATTTTTTCGCTCTTCGTATTCAACATGAGCCGATCCCACTCGACTATAATGGAGTCCATAACTCGAACCTTAACCACCCCATCCAAATTCAAGAAACCATCAAGGCGATTCAAACTACCAGAAACAGCACTCCAGGGGCAGACAACATCCCCGCCGCTTGGTTCAAAAGACTCAACAATCAGCAGGTGCATACACTTACAGCCAGCTTTCAAGAAATTTTTATTACAACGAACATCCCGCAGCAATGGAAACACTCACTAATAATTCCGATTCCAAAGCCATCCAAAGACAAAACCATAATCTCATCTTATAGACCCATCGCACTCACATCAGTCGGAGTGAAAATATTTGAACGTATACTTACTTACAAAACGCATATCAACATACCTTCTTACTCAAAAAAAATCCCACCTTGTGTCTATGGATTTCTTCCTTTACGTGATAACCAACTGGCCATCTATAAAATCCAGTCCAACATTTTAGAAGCTCATCAACAAAAGGATTTTTTCATTGGTATTAATCTGGACATAAAAAGTGCCTACGACTCAGTTTATATTGACGGACTCATCCAAAAATGCCTACACATTGGTATTACTTGCTACATCGTTAAATTCATTCACCATTTCTTACAAGACAGAGTGTTGCAGGTTCGTTGGAGAAACCAGCTTTCGAAAACAAAAGTCACCCAGCGTGGCCTTGCACAAGGAAGCGTGCTTTCCCCCATCTTGTTTGCAATATTTTTATTTGACTTTGAAGATACCTTGGAAGAGGGAGTCCAAGTTTCTATTTTTGCAGATGATATCTTCATTTACTGTTCGCACAACTCTCCCGATCATATTGTCAAAAAACTTCGACGCACAATGAATAATGTGTATCAGTGGTGCAAATACTGGAAACTTAATATCTCGCCAGAAAAAAGTGCAGTCGCGGACCTTTCTAGAAGAAGAATGTCCTCCCACCCCGACATATCTTACGCAGGAGTCCCCCTGCCATGGAAAACAGAAATAAAATACCTGGGTTTTATATTCTCGAAAACCAATCAAAATAACATAAACATCAAGTACCTCCGCACTAAAGCCCGGCGAAAAATAAACGCCTTAAAATCGATCGCATATAATACATATGGCCCAAGAACCAAGGACTTAATTTCCATCGCTAATAACAGTATCTGCAGCCTATTTTTTACAATTGTTCAACAATTAATAAGTGGTCGGCCACACATCTCCACATCTGTGACGTGATCCAGACAACTGCACTACGGACGGCTATGGGATTACCTATATGGACTCCGAACATAATTTTGCTGAAACTTGCAGCTCAAGAAACATTATCGAGGAAAATTCAACGACTTGCAACTCAATTTTTTCTAAAACATATAGCATATGGAGTACACTCACCACTATATAGGAACGATGGTACTTCATCGGTTCAATTGACAATTAAAGATTTGAGTGCACTTGAACAGATATTATCCGCCTTCAATGTCGACATTAATCATATCATTAAATTCCCAATTACGTTGGATTGCCTCAATATAAAGTGTAAAATCCGCATACATTCTTTTCTATTTCAAGATAAATCGTTACCAAAAACTACCATTGAATCTCTATTTGAAGACACTATTCGGACACACTTCTCCAATTTTTTCCTTATTGCAACAGAGGCATCCAAATCTCAGCAGATTACTTCCATTGCTGGCACATCTAGCACGAACTCTTTTGCATATCGACTTCAACATCTTAACACTATTTTTTCGGCAGAGGCACTGGCTTTGTGTCAAGCGCTGGATGAACTACCGAATGACGAGGATAACTTACTTCTTCTAACAGATAGTCTTTCGGTGCTGCAAGCACTCGCAAATTTATCTATTAAATCAAATAAAGTCATCCTAAGACTAGCTGCTAAGATCGCTACAAGAGAAAAGTTTCACCAAAACATTGTCCTCCTTTGGACACCTGGGCATGCAGGTATCAAATGGAACGAAAAAGCCGACAATTTGGCTAGACGGGTTTCAGATCTCATCATCCATTGGGTTACAGTCGAAGATATCATCACACAACTAAAAGCCCATGCCGAAAACCAAACTGATGCTGCGTACCGAGGAAGTAAATACTATGCAACTCTTGGCGATATTTCGTCTATCCAAACCATAGCACCTTGGTTAAAAAACAGAAGAGAAGATATTATCATCGCCCGCATAATATCACGCATGATTGTAACACCTGCATTGCTCCACAGATTTGGTCTAAATGACAATCCTCTTTGCTCAATGTGTAAATGCGATAACTCCATCGAACATATTCTACTCTACTGCCGGAAATATTCTCTCATCAGACAAGCACTCTGTCACCGCCTCCATGTTAATCTCGATGATATCTCTACGTTTAAATCCTTCCTCTCAATTATCTGTGCCTCTCAGCACGCCATTCGTGCACTTTTTTCACTGCTTAAATTTTTCGACATCTGCTGATTTTTTCTCTCTGTTTTGTTTTTGTCTCATCTGGTTTATTGTTGTCGCTAGCTCTGACAGCTTGTTGCCTCAAAACTTTTCTATTTCAAGTCAAACCAAGCCTTTCGCTCTTTTCAATTGAAGCACAACATTATTCTGTCCCTTTCTCTTGAACTGTTTTTGACCCTATTGGATACTAGGAGACAAAAGCCCTGGCAGCTATAAGTCTCAAACCATACAAAAAGTTCAAGTTCAAGTTTCTCAATAACATTGATAGTAATATAAAATTTTTCACGATATGCATGGGGAAAAATAATTATAGAAGGAACCTTGAAATTACTAAGATAAGAAAAAAAATCAACCTACGTTTGAAAGTCAGCAAAATATTCAGAAAGCATGAAAAATAGATTTTTCATACGTTTGGATAAATAAATAATGAGGATAAAAACAGAAAAACGGAGAAATCGGCCAGATCCCCGATAGGGGTAACAGTTAATACAGTACAGTCGCCAAACCTATTTACGGGTCTATTCTGGTACCCCCGGTTGGGTTGGGAGACGTCACTTTTTCCGCCCGTTAACGACAAGTGCGATTCTCGTACCCGTTTTTCCAACCGGTTGGGATCTCGTTCGGTCGAAAAAAGGACTCCGATTTCTCGCCAGCTCTGTACGTTTCAATATCAGAACTTATCAAATTTTTGTTTAAAATGGAGGCTGCTAAGACGTTAATTGTGTTTTGAAAGGGTTTATCGGGATAAATGTAATCCATTTGACCAATCTGAAGAAGAATTTATCAATTACTTTAGATTTTTTTAAAAAGTAGTTAAATCTTTTATCGAATTTAAATAATTTAATCTAATAATTTAATACGATAATCTAAAGTAATTAAATCTTTAAAAGTAGTTAAATCTTTTACTACTCCATCAAGATAGTCAATAATGATAGTTGATAATTAGCTAAGATCAATTACATTTAAAGATTTAATTACTTAATATTTTCTTATTAAATTAAATTAGGGTAACATTTTAACATTTTTTTAACATAGAGTGAGAAATGACTTTCCTCATTCCGTATATATCATTACAATTTTTTTATTTGGGTTTTAATTCAAAGAAATTTGTCAAATATTTACAAAGTAATTGCAAAATCTGACAATAATAGAATTTTTCTTGTTCCTTGATAAAGATGTAATTTTTTGAATGTTGTGAAAACTTGCTGAATTTAATCATTTTTTTCATGTTTTATTTTCTTATGTAAATGGAAAAATAAACAAATGGTTTGTAATATTAATTTATAAGATTTATTCATGTTAAATAATTGGCATGGAAAAAAAATTATTACTTTTCCTCTCTCTAGAAAACTGGTAAAATTACATCAATATATTGAAAAAAAGACTCCAATTTATGTTCTATAAATGTATAATATTATTATAAATGTATATTTTGTAAAAGATAAATGGTTTAACCCCCCTTTAACAATGGACTTATGAAAGCAAGAAAGATGCATTATAATGCATCTTATAAGAGCAGAAGTTAAATCTTCCCACCTCTTACCATTGGTGTCTTTTGAAAAGATGCGATCAACTTTCCCACTTAAAATTTGTGGATATTTTTCAAAATAATCCAACATAATTTCGAATTGGAAAGCGAATGTACGCTTCGCCATAGTTCCTTTGGCGATTCAAAACTCGAACTGAATCCATGAAACAATCACGATCCCTTGATTTGCTGCACACGCAGCAGAAATACGTCATTTCCCAGCGTAAAGCGCGATGTTCGAAACGACCGAGGTACGAGAATCAGACCCCTTCTTTCGGTTGAGAAAAAGCCAGTAACGTCCCGCGGTCGAAAGGCGAAACGCTCCTAACCCAACCGGAGTACGAGAATAGACCCGTTGGTTTCTATTTCGAGCGTCAAGTTGAACTTGAATTAAAGAATTATTGGATTTGAAGCAAGAGCATCAAGTTCAAATCAGTTTCGACTCGTCTACACCCCAGATAGCAATTTTAGTTTGCAGCAAGCTTGCCACAAATTTGTCATGAGAAGAGTGCAAGTTTGCCACAAATTTGTCATGACAAGAGTGCAAGCTTGCAGCAAGTTAACGACAGCTTTGAAGTCACCATGAAACGAACTTGCAGCAAGCTTGCCGTGCAAACTTATTGCAAATTATAGCAAAAACAGAATACGAAACACAACCCGGGATAGAACTCGCGACCTCCCGGTTCCGAAGCGGAGACGCTAACCATTGAGCCAGTTGAACTCTGAGAGGAGAAGATAGATTTCGCTAATACATCGTTCGATTCGATTCGTATACGATTTATTTTTAACTATTTTCTGGATTTCATTAATTTTTTGAGTTGAGAATATGATTTGAAGTCAAAGAGAGAGCGATTTTCGCTAATAACTACGTTTTGCTAGTAAAATAAATTATGAAATTAGAGTTCAAAAGTAATTACTTTAAAATGGGACAAAATGTCTAGTTATTATTGTTCAACAAACACTGACTGTTTTTTAGATTTAATTTTGTTTATAAACGTTAAAATTTCAACATTAAGAAAAAGGCGATATAGTTTTCTTTAAAGTGAGAGTAATATATTTAGTAAAAAGATGGAAAATGTTTCAAAAATTTTTTTTATAAAAAAGTTATTTTTTTCACAAATTATCATTGATTTATTGAATTAATAAAAAAGAATTACGGTCTAGGACAGGGATGGCGAACCAATGGCACGCGTGCCATTGATGGCACGCGACACAATATTTTGGGCACGCCACCGATCACAAAGTTCACTATGAAGCATTGACGGTACTATTTGACGGCACGTCTATGACCTCATTAAACATTTTTTTAGAAAAAATGGCACGTTGATACATAAAGGTTCGCCACCCCTGGTCTAGGAGATGCTATTAAAAATCGGATGTTTTTTAAAACAGAGACAAAGATAATTATCTCTTTATTGTGCTATCTTTGCAGGAAGCTTGTTTTGCAAAATTGCAGCAAGTTTGATTTGCAAAGGAGGTGGCGCTATTTGTCACGTCGAACTTGCTACAAGTTCGATTCAAGTTTGACGCGTCAAATTTTGCCATGACAAGTCAAAATCAAACTTGCTGCAAACTTACGTGCTATCTGCGACAAAACATAGAATTCTGTATTTAGTCCAGTCAACTGAGGAAAAATAGAAAAAAATGGTGTAGTTTTGAAATTTTAAACAGTTGTTGGGGTAGTTCCCTAAATAACCCAACCAACGAAGGGAAAATAGAAAAAAAAAAGAATAGGGGTAGTGTCCAACAACTGTTTGATATTTTAAACAGTTGCTGCTGGGGATAGTGCCCTAAACGACATATTAAAAGTCCCCGCCGGTGGGGGGTACGAGAGTTCAAAGGGGGGATAGTTTTTCTTAAATATCTCGAAAACTATGGGGTCTAGCAAAAAACACATAATTACAAAATTAAACTACATTAAATTTCCTACAAAAATAGTCCCACCTTCTTCATGGAGCAGTAATAGTTTAGAAGATAGAGAGGGATGAAAAAGTGAATATTTCTAAAATTCCTTATTGTAATGGTAAAATCAATTAAAAGTGCTGAAGCAGCAACCTTCAGAAAACCTTATGCCTATATAATAATTATACAAGGGTAGTATTGTATGTGTTGAACGCAGTGGCGGACTGGCCAGGTTCCCAGCTTGTCTGATGGCAAGATGCCTTCTTATTAAGTCAATATGGGACCCCAGGATTGTGAGTGTAAAAGCGAGAGAAAGAAAATAGCTCTTTTTTTCTTGAAAATATCTTGCGCCTTTTATGAGCAACAATCTTTTCTGTACAAGGCCGGGAAGCAATAACCACAATATTTTTATTCTGCTAGGAGGACCTCTACGCAAGAAGGGTGCGACCCTTAGAGGTGGCTACTTGCTTTTTGTTATTGTTTGTGCATTTTGCTGTCGTAAAACTGACGGACGAGCGAACTCGCCTATTTTAAACAGTAAAAAAAAGTCTTTCCAAAATTATAAATATTCATATTATTAAACCCAATTAATTATTACAGATTTTAAAAAAAATTGCTTCCATACCGCATCGTTTGATTATTTTGTAATACGACATTTGTTACGCGTACGAACCTTCCCAGATAGCATGTTAACTTGCAGCAAGTTTGCTTTTTCTTGATATTAGCTTGTCATGACAAACTTGATGTGGCAACTTTGCAGCAAACTTCCTGCAAAGTAACAAAACATAATCGAAAAACCCACTTGCAAAACAAGTTTGTTGTGAAGTTGTTATGACAAACTTCACACCACGATTGCAAAACATGCTGCTGCAAAGATGATACAGCACACTTACAGATAATCTTTGTCTCTGTTTTAAAAAACATCCGATTTTTAATAGCATCTTCCAGACCGTCCTTCTTTTTATTAATTCAGTAAATCAATAATGATGTGCAAAAAAACTAACTTTTTTATAAAAAATTTTTTGAAAAATTCTCAATCTTTTTACTAAATGTAGAAATCGCACTTTAAAAAAAAATTATCTATCGCCTTTCTCTTAATGTTGAAATTTTAACATTCATAAACAAAATTAAATCTAAAAAACAGTCAATGTTTGTTGAAAAATAATATCTTAAATTTTGTCCCATTTTAAAATAATTACTTTTGAACCCTAATTTCATAATTTATTCTACGAGCCAAACGCAGTTATTAGCGAAAATCGCTCTCTCTCTTTGACTTCAAATCATATTCTGAACTCAAAATTTAAAAAATTAATGAGATCAAGAAAACAGTTTAAAATAAATCGTATAGATGAACGATCTATTAGCGCAATCTATCTTCTCCTCTCAGAGCCTAGCTGGCTGAGTGGTTAGGACGCGGGATGTCGGGCTTCCAATCCGAGGTTGTCTTCGTACTCTGTTTTTGCTATTGTTTGACGTAGCACGCTTGTGACAAGTTTGACGCGTGGTGACTAACTTGTTTCAAACTTGCACTCTGGCCGTGTCAACCTTGCTGCAAACTGAAATTGCTATTTGGGTTGGAATCGAACTCCAGACAGCTTACTTACCACTCTATATTATTTACCAAACCTGTCGCCTTAGCCACTCAACCAGGGAGACCTCGAACATCGAAGATGAATTGCACAAAAACAGATTGGCTTGATACGAAGTATCGTGCATCTTTACATATTATTTTGAATTGTCTTCTTGATTTAATTAACTTTTTATAATTTTGAGTTGAGAATATGATTTGAAGTCAAAGAGAGAGCGATTTTCGCTAGTAACTAAGTTTTACTAGTGGAATAAATTCTGAAATTAGGGTTCCAAAGTAATTACTGTTAAAAATATGGGACAGAAAGAAAGTTATTAATTTTCAAAACAATTAAAATTTAACACTAGGAAAAAGATGATACATAGTTTTCTTTAAAGTGCGAGTTGCTCATTGTAACTGATAATTTGTTTAAACAGGATAATTTTGGCATGTTCTATATTTCGTAAAAGTTGGGATGGAGAATTTTTCAAAAGTAATATTTTTTTATAAAAATACAAAGTTGGTTTTTTTTCAAATCATCAGTGACTTATTGAATTAATAAAAAAGAAGGACGGGGTCTAGAAAATTTTATTAAAAATCGTATTTTTTTAAAAAAAACAGAGACAAAGAATCAAAACCAAATATATTCAAAGAAATTCAGGTCGTATAGTCACTAAGGGTAATGGAATAATAAAACGTTGCGTTATATTGTTAAATGCAGAATTTACAATATTGTCGTTTCTACACTGTCCAGTATTCGACTTTTTTGTAAAAATTATTCCATTGAATTTTTTGAAATAAAATCTTAGTTAACATGAATTATTAAGCTAAGTCTAATATATTTGTGCCAAAATTTTACGTTTACAAAACTTTTAAAAATTTAGATATAGCATTCGGTATTCTTCGATATTCACAATATTGTTCAATATTGCCCAAAATAGTTTACAATATTGTTGTGCTACTGGGGATGGTTTGTGAATCAATATAAACCGATAAAAGTAATGTAAAACCTCTGTCTTTCATAAATTCACCACTTAGTGACGCCAACACGTTATACACTGCTCTAAAATATGCTGCTAAAGAAAGTATAGTGCAAAGTTCCAAGATTTGCTAGGTGATATTCGATCAACCTCTGTATGTCAAGGCTAGAGCAATCGTAAATTCGATGCCGGATGATCATCTGTTTAGAACAGTTGTTGTGAGACTTGGAGGATTTCACATGCTCATGTGCCAGTTGCAGTGGTGGTTTTTCGCACTGGCGCTAGAGACGCTGGGGGTCTCAAAATCTATTCGAAGTGCATCGTAGTGCCAAACCGACGGCCATTGTACGACACTGAGTAGGGGAGCGACCTCAATACAATTTTGTGCCTATTGCCTTATTTTGTCAAAATATGCCATTGTCTATATGGGGTGTATAGCCCATGTAAAGCCCCCTGTACCCCCCACCGGCGAGGACTTTTAGTTTGTCATTTAAGGCACTATACTCAACAACTGTGCCAAATTTCAAAACTACACCATTTATTTTTTCTATTTTCCCTTCGTTGACTGGATTATGAGTAAAAGAGATCTTGTGGAGAGGAACGGATGTGAGGGGAGGAGGGGAGAACGACAATTCATGAAATAGATTTGTTTCTCCCACCACCATCACTACGTTCAACAAATACAATATTACCCTTGTATAATTATTATATAGGCATGAGGCTTTTCTGAAGGTTGTTGCTACAGCACTTTTAATTGATTCTACCATTACAATAAGGAATTTTAGAAATGTTCACTTTTTAATTCCCCTCTATCTTCTAAACTATAAATTCTACATGAAAATAGTAGGACTATTTTTGTAGAAAAATTAATGAAGGTTAATTTTGTAATTAAGTGTTTTTTGAGTAAGAAAAACTGAAAAATCCTTCCCCACTTTGAAACCTCCTGTACCCCTCGCGCTCGCCCCACCGGCGGGGACTTTCAAAATGTCGCGAAGGGCACAACTCCCAACAACTGTGCCAAATTTCAAAACTACACAATTTTTTTTCTAATCAGTGATATTTGGCCTTCGTTGACTGGACTAATTCTTTTTAGAATCAATTCTTTTCGTCAGTTTCTATAATCCATTATTTAAAAAAAAAAATCAATAACTTCGGGTATCGATATACATTGAAGATACCTTCATATATCGCTGAAAAGAGCGATAAAAAGCAATTATAGTCGAAGATTCAAATTTCAAGAATATCAATTTGTGGAAAACCTCCTCAACATTTAGCTTCTCTTAGAGTGTACCGGAATTCACCAAGTTCCAATGCTGATATCTTTCTAAATCTTAATGATATTTAACTGGAATTTTACATAAGTTGCCCGACATACCTAGCTTTGAATTTATGAAAGAAAATTGACGCTACGTTTCTTGCGTGCGCAGTAAAAAATTATTTACTACAAATGCTCATATTTCCCGTAATATTCAAATTTTTTAATTTCAATTTTAATACAATGCTTATTTTACATATTGTCAACTATTCTGTAATTAAATGAAGTGTTCAAAACCAAAAGGTATAAAAAAAATTTCGATGACCTTTAAATTACTCACATGGAAAAATATTATTTTTTAATAATTTCTAAAATGCGTGCCTATTTGTTGACTTATCTTAAACTTTTATACCAAAAATTCTTGACTGTTTGAAAAAAAAAGTACAGACTCAAATTTTTCTCTTAAATAGCTTTTCTCAAATCTATTAATTTCAATGTACCGAGATTCAACTAATGAAATTATTTTCGATATTGAAATCTTGAGTTAAGAAAAAAAATATATAATTATTTTTAATTATAATTATTAGGAATTCTTTTTACTTGCATCGTTTTTTACTAGCAACTCTTTTGCTTCTCAAGCAATATCAAAAGAATCATTGATCAAACCAACTATTCTATTGGTTCCTTTGTAAACAACCTCAGAAATCGATCTGTATGTGCAGCGTAACCGATTGCTTTCATTCAAATCAACCGAATCTTAGCATCTCCTCCACCATGAGAAGAAACTTGCTGCTTCCATGACCCCAAATGATGTATCCTTCATTCCAGAACGAAACAAATCCTCTTTTAAGATTATGAATCCGAATCAGTGATTCTGAATCGGAATCATGATGCCGCAGAATCAGTAAATCCGATTCCGATTCATGATTAGTGGGAATTAGTGGATTCGTTCCTTTCTGTCGGAATCGGATTCGGTCTTTCCTTTTGAGGAGCCGGATGCGCGGATTCGTTCCCGGGTGAACGACACATCACTAAGGTAAAAATCTACCGTAATGAAGTCCTCATAATAAAATAAGTTAATCTTCAGTAGCGTAATCCTTTGTGTGAATCAAAGAACCCTACATACAAATGTCTCAGTATAAAGACAAAATGTAACAACAATGACAAAACATTTCACCAAATGTCCAACGATAGCACAGAAGTTCTCTATACACAAAATAAAGAGAATAGATAACTCGACGAACATACATGGGTTATAACAAAATGAGATTTAAAAAAAAAACACCTATCTTGCTCTGTTATCTATTGATGAGTAGAATAATTTCATTCTTATAAAAAATGAATGATAGATAGGACAGTGCATGCCATCCAATATTAAACTCGCATTCGTATACGTTGTGACGTCATATTGTTTTTCTCTCTGAAAAATGCCCAAAGAATTAAAAATTAATTAGCTGGAAGCATTTGACAAGTATCGCTGTGAACCTGAAATGTTCCTCATTATAAGGCATATATATTCGCAAAATGTCATCTATCCTTTGAGAAACCAAAACGTAGTAAAATTCTTTTATATATCTGCAGACCAATGAATTCTCTAAGAATGCGACGAGAGCGGGATTTTACATTCAGTAACTAGTATGATAACTTATCGTTTAGCCAACAAAATGCTAAATCGAGTTGTTTTTTCAAAAATGAGCGTCATACGTCCTTGAGAGGAGGAACAGGCACACATAAAACTAATTTTAGAAACTAATTCATAGGTCATATTTATATAGATCAGAAGATCATATTTATATTTATACATATTTTTTTAAAAATAGGGGTTTTGGCAGAGAACAGAATTTCAGTATTTTTGTTTTGTTTTCCAGTGCTTCTTTTTTCAAGTTATGAAAATATTGCAATGAAAAAAAAGGCTTTCTTACTATGAAATAGGAAGGAAAAAACATCTTTCGCAAAATTAATTCTTTCTACGCGTCAAATAAAACGCACAACCCATGTTGAGCTTACGGCGTGAAGCGTGGTTATAAGAATCTTTCAAAGACTAGTATTCTTAATACTAATTTATATTTGAATTCTTAATGCTAATTTAGATTCGAATTCTTAATGATTACCTGATTTAGAAATGGGGAACATTTTTTCGCTGTTAAATCTTTTGGTCAGTGGCGGCTCTTTACTCTTATTTATAGCAACGATAACGTTCACACAAAAAAATGTATTTAACATCGTTGCAATTCACTAGTGTTAAATGCAATAACTGAAACAATGAAAAGTCTTGTTTTAAAATATTCTTAAAAGTATTTCCAAAGTAAATAAAATTTGTGTCACTGAAAAGCTAATTCTTTATTTAAGTTTTAAAGTCGTCTAAAAATGTTTTTATGCTATAAGAGGTTCTAAAGGAAGAGAAAAAGCGTTAAAATTTCGATTAATTTTTAATTAAAAATCAAATTAAAGTTTTGAAAAATCCTTTCTCAGTAACAGCTTACTACCCAAGAACCTATGTGCCAAATTTACTAGCTGTAGTTCCAACGCTCTGCCCTGGAAAGTGTTTTGAACGATTTTTATATCATGCGTGTCGCATGAAACATGTCGGGATTTACAGATAGTACTCCAGCTTATATTATTGTGTTACAATGACAAGTAAGGCTTTTATTTTTACACTGAAATGCGCCAACTCTTCAGATAAGTTTCGACATTTAAATATATGTCAAATATAAAATAAAATTTTATCAAAAATGAAATGATGATAAAAGCGTCTGCAGCCTTTTATCGGCGAAAAAAATAAATCACTTTCCTATATTGAGTATGATAGCGGTCACCAAGGAAGGAATGGAAGGGAACACCATATGCAATGCAGATGCCAGCTTTGCACATTGCTCGCAAGTGTTGGAAATGGAAAATATTCCCACGTTTTGCATATAAAAATCAAGAACTCTATCTGTAGGGATCCAACTCCCAAAATCTAGCCAGAATGAAGTCAGCTTGCTTTCTCGCTGTTGTCCTCTGCCTCGTGTGCTTCGCGGTATGTATCTTTTTTTTAATGTATAAATTCAAAAAAAGTTTAGAAAAAGCTTCAAGAATAGTCCGAAATAGTGCTTCTTATTCATTAGTCCATTTATATATTCATAAGCTGCAAGTCCGTGTGTCAGTTCCCTATTAACACAAGATGCTCTACGATATTCATGCGATGTCTTTACGATGTTGTTCGGCATTCAGAATATCGTAGAAAAATCTTGTGCTAATAGGGTTATAACCATATAGGAATTACTCCTACCCTACCGAAGCATCCGGGGTGAACTGAATGATCCGGCCGCCGCGAATAGCAAATTCGAGCACTATGGCAGACACATTATAATCCCCATTAACCCCTTGAGGAACATGCCGTACGCTGCGTACGTCATGATATTATCGTAGACGACTACCTAACGTACAACGTTATATGTTATTCGTTTCTGAATAAGAAATTACTAAAAGCTAGTATATACATAAATTAATTAAGAAAAACAGTCTGGGGCCCAAGGGATTAAGAGCGGCACATGTGACGACCCCTCAGATAAAGGTACGATCCGTCATCGGCGTGGAGGAAATTCAACTCCACACTACTTTGCTACCCACTTAGGGAGAGTGTCTGCAATTTATTTATAAAGCAGTGTCTCATCCCTATATCCGGGGTGTCCTAGTGGTAGGTGTGTCGACTATAAACGGGATTAGCAATGAAAATTACTAAATACAGAGATTTAAATTTAAGATATAAAAAGAATTTTAAAGAAAAATTGCAAATTTGATTTGTTGTATCAAAGTCTCCTACTGAAATTGCTCTAGGCTCTTGGGAAAGGATCTATGAAATTTGAACTTCGTTAACGGAGCAGCAGTTATCGCCAAACATAAATGGGAAATGCCCTTTGAATGGAAATGGCAACGGTGCATTATCAGAGATATTCCACACGCTACGAGACACCATATTTGACACATTTCGATCGGAATTTGGTTGCTACCTCCAGAAGGAAGAGTGCCCTTCATTCAGATGAGGGCTCAGTCTCATGGACGATTAACGTCATGTTTTGAAGCTACATGAGGACTAAGACAGATGCTGAACCCTCGTGCAGATTTGAGGCAGACCTCGTAATGTTGAACCGTGATCAAATGATGAAGAGCACATACCCTCGCCAAACTGCCTGACTATATCAACAGGAGGACATTTGACCTTAGGATTTGGACGTTTTAGCCACCAGTCCAGTGCAGTTGCGTAGCGACTCGTGGGCAAGGAGGGGTATAGATGCCCCTTGGCGCCAGGGAGTCAAATCAATACTGCATTTTTGTCACTTTTTAAAACAAAATATGATGAAGGGATATAAAACTAATTCCATTCTCCTGCCGTCACTTACCCTCTCTAATCCAATGGCCGCGGTGACAAAACTTAGTGTGTTTACGTCACTTTTTAAAGCCAAATACGATCAGGATGTGAAAAAATGCCATGCCCCGGGAGCCGTTCACACAAGCTAAACCACTTATTTATGATGATTGAGGGGGCGAAAAACTAATAATATGACCCGGGCGCCACTAACTCTAGCTACGCCACTGGTTTCCGTGTACATGGCAGATCTTTTTTGGAATCGGGTCTTGAAGCTGCGACTCTTTTGTTTTAAATCCGAGGTTCTAACACCAGGATACCGCAGTTCCACAAACAGGTAGGAGTGCGTTACGACTTAAGCGTTACAACTTACGGTGTAACTTTCTAGCTGAAAACCGAACAAAATTCTAGAATATATAGCAAACACAGTAGCAACACCTCTAACGATCATATTACATTCTTTTGGAATATTTTCACAGGAAAGGAAAACCAAAAATATAAAATAACATATAAATACTAAAAATTTAAAATGGAATAGGATGATTTGATAAGGAATTGTCATGTTAAGTGCTATCTTCTCAATGCTGAACTCAGTGTAACTCGGCTAATTCGAACCCGTCGGAAATTCAAATTTTTTCTCTGATTCCTTGGATTTCCTATTAAGATAATGATAAAATATCGTCTATAATTCGAATGTATTTGGTTAATTTGAAGATAAAACTAAAAATTGCAAAATATGTCTTTATTGCTGAATCGTTGGTTAAATTCGTCTGTTAATTGAGTCGTCAGTGATTGTAAGTGAATAATGTTTTAAGATCGAAAAAATTATTCACTCGAAGATTTTGCTGGTGTGCAATGCACCCAATCAAAAAAGCAATAAAAAAATTTCTCACTTTTTGAAAAAAAACTTTTAACCCATCGGTTGGGAACTGTACTGTTTATTTAGAAGTTTTTCTGCACAATTTTTATCTTCAAAGTGCTGTATACTATTTGTTTATTAAAACTACTTACTTTCTTGAAATTATTATTTTTGCAATTTTTTAATTATAATTATTATCAATAAATCGTATTTTTATCGTGGTCCTGTCTTCTCCGAATTAGCTGATGCTACTTACTATGTATTCAAACTGATCATACTTTTACAAATGGGGTATCATAAGGCCGACCTTATGATGTGCAGGACCCAATTACATATTCACATACCCACGAAAAACAACCTTTCAATGGATTGGCTGCAATATATGACAATGGCCTACCTATAAGTCAAATTCTTAAACCATACACTAAATTTCATCGATCTAACTATTTGCGCTTTTGAATTTTCATATAGAGATGCTCTCAGACAGAGCGACTTTCGTTGGACTGATTTCGTCCAAAATTTGATAAAAATCTTCAGTTTTGAACTTTTGAAACTTGTTTTTCAGTTCAATTACTAAACTTCAACAGTCTAGCTCTTTGGGGTTTTGAGTTATGGCGGTCACAGATAGAGGGACATATTTCCAAAAATTGTGTTTTCGGATTGAGGGAGGTCTGAAACGCAGAGACTCGTTGAATTGTCGATGACGAATTTTTTGACGATTGCAATACTTACTCTTTGTCGTCGTCTACGAGAAAGGAAAAAAAAGTATCTCTATCAAATATTCTTCAATTCTTCAACTCAATTTTTCACCTTATGGTAATGGGCCCTTAGCCATGCCTTCTTCATCATTGTTACGATACCGATAGAATTCTGGCGCGGGGCCCGTTAGGTGCGAGGCCCAATTGGGAGCAATCGGTCCAATCGGCTTAAGGCCAGCCCTGGGTATCAGTTAGGGATTGCGGTTATTGCGAAAATAACCGGTTTTCTATTATTCATGTTTCTTACATCTCCGGTTTAACCTGGCGGTTATAACCGCTCAAAATAACCGGGTTTTGAAATAACCGGTTTTCGTCTATTTTTTCATGAAAAAACAAACGCTGTTTGCAGATAAATTTTTTTATTAATATTGTTTTCACAGGAAATCAATTCATTGGCTAATATTTATCTGTTCATGAACACACTTTCAGTAATCCGCCATCCAACAGACGTCTCGAGGAAGCGGTTGTCGGTGATTGGCCTAAGATGATGAAATTCAAAGCTTGATAACTTGGTAAATTTTAGTGTAATCGAACCTAAAATCCAGCCTATCCTCAGATACGGTTTTTTACCTGGTTATTGAATTCAAAAAAAAAAAAAAAAAACCCGGTTAAAAAGGGAAAAAAAAAAAAAAAAAAAAAAAAAACCCGTTAACGGAAACAAAAAAAAAAAACGGTTTTCGGTTAAAACCAGTAGGTTTTCTCCATCTCTAGTATTAGAGGAACGAATGTAATGTTTCCTGCAATACATTTATATTTTTTTCCAGTACATCACAGATACTTGATTTCTGAGACTGCATTTTTTTTTCATTCGTAGACTGCGGAGCTGAACGAGACGTGTGACACAAATGCTGACTGTGAAGAGGGAGAATGCTGCGTCCAGCTTTCAAGATTCCTGTCTCCAAAATGCAGGCATCTGAAGAAAGAACGTAAGAAGTCATAGTCTTTTATTTTTACACAGTAGACTTAAAACAGCTTACTTTTTCCGAGTCACGGGGGGCCAATTTTTAGACACTTTGTCGTGCCCCTTAGAGAAAAAAAATCCTGACTTCTTTTGAACTATTGCTGTGTATGGCTCTTGAGAAAATGCATGACCGAGTTCCTCCATTTTGATTTTTTTTTCAATTGTTATTTTGGTTACTGCTGCATTCGCGCGTTACTAATACAATTTATTGTGTTAATTTTTGCTATTTTTTTTGGTTTTTATTGCTTTATTATTTCGATTTATTTCAATTTTTTTGATATTTTTCATATTTCGTATTACTTTTATAACGCTACATTATTGAATGGAGTTTAAAGCAAAATCAAATTGAAGTTTTTAACTTGATAATATTTATAGGCTAGTAGGGGAGACTAGGGATACTTGACCTTACTTTTACTGTTTCTTATATTTCTCGAAAATTTGAATTTTTATCATCATAAAAAGATTTTTTTAAGAAGGATAAATGTACTTATGCTAAACTGATATTAAATTTAATCGTAAAATAAATACATTTCATGAAATCGCCTAGGGTAAAGTATACCTAGGGGTCAAGTATCCCTGGTTTCCCCTATACTATGTAAACTGAGTAATACGTCATTCGTCATGCATAATACAAAAATCGTTCAAACTTTCTACAGGACAGACCGTTGGACCTAGAGCTGCCAAATTTGGAACGCAGTTACTTCTTGAACAATAGGTGTTCAATAAGAAAGGGTTTTTCAAAATTTCAATAGCATTTTTAACTCATTAAAAATTAATTAAAGTTTTAATGTTTTCCCTCAATAACTTCGGGGAATAATATTGCATGAAAACCATTTCCACACTACTTTAAAAATTTTTTAAAAAATTAGCTTTTTGATGAATCAATTTTTTAAATACAATTTTGTTACAGTGCTTTTCCTCATTATAACCGTGTGAATCTAAATACCAAGATTGCGAAAAAAAATTATAAATATTTTAAAAGCTCCTATGTGACTGAGCAAAAATTAAAAGTAGATTTTTCAGTTTATTACTAACTAATGCTTTAACATGTTTCAAAACATTGGATATTTCTTTAAATGATAATGATTTTAGCTTGGCGATCTTTCTGTAAATTGCCTTCTACAATCTTTATGCACAGAATGCAATGGCTCATGTAATCAAGCCAGATGAAAACAAGACAGACGAATCAAGCCCAAAACATTATCATGTTAACGATATTCTGGAATAGAAGCTCAAATCTCCTTTAATTTTTTATTAAGATAATTTTGTCCGAATCAAATGACCATAATGACTTTGCAGCAGAGGTAGAAATATCACAATCTGTAACCGCTCTGTTTTTCGAGCTCGCCACCTAGCGGCCGTTGGAAGAGACAGCCAGTCCAAATTCTGGAGTCGACCAGTAAGCATGATGTTCTTCCCCGAGTAATTGTATATTTTATATATCCTGAAATATTTTGTCGTTAATTGTTTGTCCCTATATGTCCTATCCTTTTATGTTTCATTCTTTTCTTTAACGTCTACTGTTATCCCTAGAAGGAATTAAATTATGTCGCCCAAATGGTTACAAAAATGGCGCCCAACGTGGGGCCCGAATGATTTATCCAGTTGAGAACACCAATGTTTAGATTCCAAAGCAGGGGCTCGTTTGCTTTTTCAGGTTATTGCAGAAGTTTTTTCCACCCTATTCTGGAGTCGACGATTAAACATGGTGTTCTGCCCCGAGTAATTGTATATTTTATATATCCTTAAATGTTTTCTCCTTAATTGTTTATCCCTGTATGTTATGACCTTTTATGTTTAATTAAAAGTATTTAAATCAATTAAGCTTCTTTTCTTTGACGTCTACTGTTATCCCTAGCAGAAATTAAATTACGTCGCCCAAATGGTTACAAATCTAGATTTTAAGTGAATTGTAATATAATCAGAAGAGCGTTCATATTTGAATTCTACTGAAAATTTTTGCTCTGTTAGCTTTTACATGTTATTTTGCTTTTTTATTAAAAAAATAATAATTTGAAATATTGTCAATTGAATTCCAAAAGACTTAAAAAGCTGGACAATTCGTTTATACGATATTCATGCATGGGAAATGCAGTATAAATTTTTGTCTTTTAGACGAGCTTTGCCTCCCGAATCCAGATAACTTTTTACAGGATGATAAGTACAGCTACATGTGCCCTTGTTCAGAAGGATTAACTTGCACACCGAAGGAAGTTGAAAGGAAAGAAGGAGTAAGTAACATTAAATTTGCTGATGGTGACTGATATTCATTCAATTTGTCGAAAGATTGCTTTCAGCTGCAAATAAAATTAACCGTCGTATTATTTATAACTAGCCGCCTTTGATGACCAATTTCTTTTCCAGGTATATTGGTGGTGTATCAGTTAAATCTCCTATATAGTTCAAATTTCCTAGGAATGAGATATTTGAAACTTCATATTATGATAGATATTGAATCCGTACTATTTTATGAGTCTTTTGCCAGTTCTTTGTGCTCATTGTCCACTTAAAAACTGTTCTGTGATTTCCCCTAAGTTTTGAGTTGTGATGTAAAAGTTGAATAAGGCAAAATTCAGTTCATACAATAATCTAAACTAAGCCTAAATTTACTTGTACACATGAAAACATTAGACCTGATTTTTTTTTTGAATAGCTTCTTGAAATGAACCCATTCTCTTAGCTGTCAAATCAAATAAACTTTGAAGTTTTACCTAGACAGACTTGTTAATTATAAAAATGGATTTTACATATGTATATATGAAAGATCACGCTTTATTTTAAATGAAAAGGCAGGCGTAATAATGCAGCAGTTGTTGAATTAAAAAAATCTTTTATTTAGAAATCGTCATTTTTATCGTTGAGATAGATGATAGGATGCTTTGAACTTTTTAAATGATATTTAAGGTAAATCGAAGCCATTGCCATTGTTCAGAAAAGTGCGCTCAACGTCAGCCCTTCTTTCGAAGTGTGTTACATGGTTAAAAAAATAGAAAGTTGATTGGCGTCAAGTCTTTTTATACTGCTGAGACACGGAAAAATTCCCGAACGCTTTAGAACGGTTGAAACCGGATCTCAACAAGTTACAGTGACAGTTATTCGTATACTAGAGTTTAAGTTGAAATGATTTTATGAATTAGAATTTAAGTAGCGTTTTGCAAAAATAGAAAAATGCGAAATTATTACAAATATATATTTTGTTTGAACTGTCAGAATTATTATCATGAAGTATAAATAACTGCCTCGTGATTTTTATATTTTGATCTCAGCATTAGATATTGATGTCTATATAGCTTTAAAAATATGATTGAAAGTGTTTCTTGGAGAGTAATTTTCGCGTTAATTTTTTTTCATTTTGTGAACTATGCATTAGATTAGTTCTTATTCATAAAAAAAAAATCTATTTTCAGTTTATTTTTGTATTTTTCTTGACCTTGTAGTAGCAGATGTAGAAAGATCTTGAGAGTTTGTCACTGAAGCTACTCAAATGTCTTTAAAAGCTCGAGGTTCAAATTTAGGAAGTCCGTCCCAAAATAGCCCTCGTGTTGCTGCAAAACGGGACGCAAATATAACTAAACTAAATGAAACCTTAAAAGATTATTTCACGTTCTGGATTATTCGAATATTTTCATAGGTTTTCATCTCATTTTTGGTGTATTTATATCAATTGTAAAATCAGAAATAAATTATGAATGTGATTTAAAATCCGACTGAATCCATTCAGTGTCCCCCTTCTTAAAAAGTTTTGATGTATCTTGATTGCACTCCTTGCATCTTAAGCTCTATAACTTCTAATAAAAATTTCGAATTTATCGACGGTTAGATTTTGATTTATTCATGTCTGGTATATATAATGAAATAATTTATTCCTCCAACAAATTTTCTTTTCTTCGACTCTGAGATTTATTTTGAACTATTGACTGAAAAAAATCAATTCTTTGCTGACATGGATTATCCTAAAAGATAAGATAATAAAAAACTCAAGAGTTTTTCTTATCTAATTTTTAAAATATATAGATCAAGGAAAAAATTAAAGGCAGTTTTAAAACGCACAAAGTTTCGAAATTTTTGAAATTGAATTTCATTTTGAATTTGAAAATTTGAAGAAAGACTGACAATAAAAATTTAGCAAAAATTATGCAAAATTCTTATATATTCAATAAAAAATATTATCTATATTATCATTTATATGTTAAGGAATAGGAAGTTACGAAAGAACTACATTCAAGCAACAAAAAATTATATATATGTCCTTTCAAAGTGAAAACACCAAAATATGTATGCGAAAGACATTTCCCGAATTCACAAATCTCGATTTCCCTTCATGACGAATGCTTATCTGAAACAACTTTTGACATTCAGAGTTCCAGACGTCTTTTTTTTTTTTAAATCAAAGCTGCTCAATCTCATGATACTACTTTTACGCATCAAATCTGATTGGCTAATCGGATCAAGTCATCGGTCACATGGATTTCTGGTCAAAATTCCAGTAACTATTTTTTTGAATTGCAAGTTTATGATGCTTTACGTTTTCAATGAAAAAGCGAAGCTAAGAGGTTCCCGCTTTGCTGAAAGCGAAGCCGCTTATGTTTTTTTTTCTCTGAGTTAAAAAAATTTGCACCGCGTATATATTTATATGTGTATAAATATTTGCATCGCGTAAGCATGATGCGCAATTAAAAGGTCATGTGAGCTGACAAACCAATCAGATTCGACTTGCGTAAAGTGGTATCATGGGATATTAAAGTATAAGGACTTTGCTCCTGCATTTGTGTTGCTAAATATTCACTGGTTCCAATAAAGTAGTTAAAACAGCGTGTTATTCTTTTTTTTTTTATAGAGTATGAGTACCGTGGCCTAGTATTTTAGTAACAGGACAAAGTTTTTTAACAGGGTCGGAACTGTAACCTTTTTTATGGCTACTTACAAGTCGCCATTTGTCTTCCAAAATATTAAAAATAATCCATAACCATAACTATCATAATGTAATCAACCTTGTAATGCGATGAATCTGTGACATCAGAAATTTAAATTAAATCGTTTTGTGTGCACTCATTTATGAATTTTCAGTTTTTTAAATCATCATCATGGTCTGCTTAATTTCGTAAAAATGCGAGTTACAATACTCTTAAAATATGATACATGATTTCTCTTTGGATATGTTCTATTCGAGAAAAAAATTTCATTATTGTTGAGGATATGACGTTTTGCAATGTTATCGATCAGTCTGTGATTTCCAATACATTTTATATCGCATGTATGTAAAACCATCTAAAAAATTATTATATTTTATTTAGATACACTTTCAAAAAAGTATTTTTATAAAAATGTTTTTTGCTGTTCTCAACATTTTCTAACTGATTTGCTTTTGATTTGCAGACGACAATCTACAAAAATGCTAACTGCAAGAAATCAGAAGAATAAGGCCTTCATAATTCTTAAAGCGAAGATCAGACTTCTAAAAGTGTGTTATAGCCTGATGAACTGTACCTTTTGATGCAATAAAAATATCCTTTTTTGTATTTTAATAGTGTTATTGTGCTTAGTAATGTCACAACAAAAGTATGAGTTGTAAATTTATCGAAGAAAATGAGGAAGTTATCTTCAGAACGGAATGGAAACAAAATAATAATCGAAAATTAGTTTACAGTTTTTTGAAGAAAGAAAATGTTCAGATAAAAATTGATACAAACTGATATTTCATATTAATTTGCTATCATCTTGAAGATTTGTCATTCAGTACAGAGGAACCTTTTAAAACCTATCGCTTCTATTCAGAAGGGTGATGTTTTCCCACGCTTTTCTCACAAAAACAACGAAATCGTGGTTTCCAAAAAGTTTAGTTTCTAATATCTCTCCAACACGAAATATAAAGAGTAAAATCAATTAAAAATGCAATTAACAATTCCAACAAATTAAAAAAAAATATTACAAAATTACAAGGTGTCCGGGAATCGTTGGACACTTTTCAAAAACTATTTTTTTTAAAAACTAAGAATGTTTCAACTGCGAATTTTTTACGTGAAAACTTCTTTCCGCTCGTTACAGTGATAGTTGGTCAAACTTCCCTATGTGACAAAATACCCTCAGATTTGAATCGCTAATAACTGCGAGACTAATAATGCGAAAAGAATGGTTGACCCCACAACGGATAGATCGTAGCTGGAAGAGTTTGTCGCATAGTAATTGTTTTGCCTGTCACGTCATCGTACTAGTGTAGGCGCATGCGCGTGAGTGTTATGAATTAGCTTTATGTAAGATTATAAATAAGTGTGGAAAAAAAAAGAATATGGAGGCCTTTGTAGGAGGATGCCATTTTTTTTCTCTTGACCGAATCAGATTGGCAATAATTTTAGCCCATCTTTTGATGGCAATTTTCATCTATTTTTTGATTACGGATTGAAAAGAACTTTGGAATGAATAGAGGATGATAATAGACTTTGTTGCTGAAAAACCCCCCCCCCCCAATCAAATCAAATCAAATTACAAATAAGTGTAGCGTGAAAACGCGTTTAGCTAAGAGGTTGATTCTGGTGTCATTTTAAAGAGCTTGAGGAGTATTACGAGGACCCAAAGTGAGACAGTAAAAATATTTATCAGAATATAAGTAAAAATCGGTATTGAATTGAAAATTTCAAACTCCACATGTTTTTTGATTATAACATGCAGAGTTTTCTTTCGAATTGTACGAAACTTACAGAATACTTGACAATACGTAAAAGAAACATTGAATTAAAATTTTAATATTACGGGAAATATGAGCATTTGTATAAAAACTGTTTTTCTGCGCATACGCGAAATGTAGTTCTATATACTGTCAACAGATGACGCCATGAAAAGCTACTCTAAATAAAACATAAGAAAAGCGCAGTTCGGATCCGCGCCATAGATTTTTCGTGAAAACGCTGGGATAAAATAATAAAACAAGTGTTTCGTATTAATATGTAATTTAATTATCAATCTCTTTAATACAATATTTACACAGAGTAGTATAATGGTTAGAGAATAGATAAATCACAAGTTTATCTCATGTAGCAAGGGTCTGTGGTAGTTTGTGATTTATCTATTCTGTAACTATTATACTACTCTGTGTAAATATTTTATTAAGGAGATTAATAATTAAATTACATATTAATACGAAATACTTGTTTTTATCATTTTATCCCGACGTTTTCAAGAAAAATCTAAGGCGCGGACCCGAACTGCGCATTTCTTATGTTTTTAAAAAATGAGGGAGCATTTTAAAAAGTTTTTTTTCAGATAGGTAACAAGCCGTTTCGGTGGTCCAGGAGGTCGTAAATTACTAAAAATCAAAAATAATTTTAGAGCCATTATCTGCGAAAATATTGGAACTGGAAAAAAATAAAAGCGTGTATTTGTAGAGAATTTTACGCTCTTTAATTTGTTGATTCACATGTAGTGCGAAAACTGAAGAGTTTTCGAGATATTAAAGAAAAACTAAAGAATGAAACCAGAAAACGAGCATCCGCTTCTGCTGATCGGTAGCCATTGCGAATAGAAATCTGTCACCGGTGACTGACACTCAACTAATTAGATGACCTCATCTCTGCTGTTTCTTAACTATAGCAGATCATTAATAGGTTTTTTTAAATTAATTTTTGAAAATTGTCCAACAATTCCCTGACACCCTGTATTACAATGTTTTAGTAGCGTGCAATATGCCGATGCATACAAGAACAAAGGAAGACAAAAAAATCATTCCAAGTAAGCATGAAGACAAAGAAGTTCAACCTGAAAAAACTGTAGCAAAAGAACAAAGAATCCATTCAAGCATACTTTCTCAAGGGTTACATGCTCGGCATATATTAAAAAAACTTGGGAAATTTTTTCCCGATGGCTGGTGATATTTCTTTAAATTGTTTTTAAGATAAATCTTATTGGCGTTCTTGTTTTTGTTTGTTTATAAAAAAAAATTGTGATTATTCCTTGCTTTGTCTTTTTTTCCTTCCCTTGGGATCTTTCGGATTATAAGAAGCTTCCTTTGACGAAAGTCAAACTTCTTACAGAAAAATTTCACAAGTTTTTTAATCCACGCCGAGCATGTAACCCTTGAGAAAGTATGCTTGATTGGATTCTTTGTTCTTTTGCTACAGTTTTTTCAGGTTGAACTTCTTTGTCTCTATGCCTATTTGGAATGTTTTTTCCGGCATGAAGATGCTTGTTGTATTCGTTGTAATGCCTTTGTAAGTACAAAAATAATACTTAATTTTTAATAGAAGTTTTTTTTACCTATTTATAGATTATAGGTTTTGCGAATTTCGGATCCATACACATTAATTTATAAAAACTGAAATTCGTTTATATGAATAAAAAGAAAAGACTAATCTCGAAATTAGATAAACTTGTAAATGTTCAATGAATCCTTTTCTTAAATTCTCATAAAAAAACAATAGCAACATTGCTGAATACAAGATGATTGAAATAAATAGGGAGGAATGGGATAAAACCGGGTACCTTGATTCTGGCGCTATTAGATCTCCTTTTTAGCGGACAAATTTTCAATTGCACTACTAGACAAGAAGAAGGAACAACCACAATGGCTGTGTTGTTGCTGTTGAATTCACTGCGTCTGAGTAGGTGAATTTGTTTTAAGACGTCAACTCTCTAATGTTCTTTGGTTTTTAAACTGTTCTTATTTCATAATCATTACAGTTACAAAAACTATGTTTAGTCCAGCTTGTTACATGTTTGCTAAACATTTCCTATCAAACAATAAAGTTGCGTGGTTCTATTTTGTTTTCATAACATCTCTGTACTCGGGATAAAACATGGTACGTCAAGTGGCGCATGACCAGACCAGACAGTATTAATGATTCGTCCGATAAAGATGATCAAAACACATCAAACATTGATTGTTTATATTGTGATGATGTATTCTCTAACCTAAAGAAATGAGAAAGGTATAGGGTCAGATGGGGTAAAGTGGTCATACATCAAATAAAATGCTATAACTTTGTAATGAATATTGGTATGAATGTAATTTTTTATTTTAGGTTTAAATAGTTAAGAACTAAGTTTAACATTCAAAATTATACTAATTGCAACACTTTAGTAGGAGAAAACACCAATTTCGTTTGTTTATATAGCAGTTTGAAGTTGGAATATCTAATTTAACTTCTCTCCTACATTTTGTTTAATTAAGTTTTCATTAGATTGACTCTACAGAAAGCTTCATATAGATCGCAAGATAAGCTGGATTAATTATAGATATTATTTTATAGTAACTTAAGAAAGATGGAATAAAGTGGTCATAGGGATAGGCTTAACATGTATCACTGTTTTAAAATTACTGAAGCTTAATTTGTAAGACAGATGTTAGTTAAATATTAATTTAAGATATATTAAAGATATGAAACTGGTAACTCCAAATTTGTACCAAAATCATCACATAACGTATATAAGAAATCAGCCAATTGTAGAAAAGGTATGTACTTATTAGTGAATCAGCAAATGATTACATGCTACCTTTTATTATTTACAAAGAAGCTCTTTTATATGAGCGATAGACCAAAGGTAGTGCTAAAATGGACTAAAGGTAAAGGCTTTATCCAATTTTCTTTAGATCTGCAAAAACCTGTTCTTTTAATTTATGATGGGCACGGAAGTTACATGATTTATGGAACAGTAAAAAAGGTCATGTGTAATTGAACTATTATTTTGAATAATTACACTCTAAAAGATTTGACATGAGCTGTACTTATAACTCAATAACCACCTGTTTCAGCTATACATAAAGTGGCCATATAGGATTCAAGAGAAAAAAGAAGAGAAGTTCAAAAGCAATAATAAAGGTTTGACCGAAGAAATTAGTAATAAAACGACAAAAAGAAAGATACAAGAAAACAGTTTAAAAATGCAGAGAAAAACTTGATTAAATGCAGAAAATGTCTTTCATTCAGTCAAGTGAAGCCACAAATGCAGATAATCAATTATCACAGTATTTCTGTGGGATGTTGGCAAAATATGAAGAGGAGGGGGGGGGGATCAATCAAAGAGCTTATTGGACAGGTTTTTGATAAAGTAGGAGATTTTCTGTCAATAAAATATCTAAAACTTGAGACTATTACACCTTTCCTGAAAATCTTAATATTATTGGAATTTAAGAGTCGGATATCCTTATAATTCTCGTTGAGTCAACTTTTGATCATAGGTTATTAAAAATGTATTATTTCATCAAATAAGCTGATTTTTTTTTAAAGTTGAAACTATATTGAGTTTTTAAAAATATTTTTTTAAAAAACTTTGCTTATTTATAATTCGTTTTAATGCTTATTTTTTAATTATGACCACTTTACCCCACGTACTTCTCACCAGTTTACCCCACCCCATTGTGTAAAGTGGTCATAAAAACATGACAAAATGAAATTGTCATAAAGATTTTTAAATAAATTATTTTTTCCCAAATTTTAATTCAATTTGTTCTTCAATAATGTAATGTAAAATAACAACCAAAAAATGTTGAGTATTTTAACAAATTCTTATATTTATAATCCACCTAAGTTAAAAAATGTGGATTTTATGGCCACTTTACCCCACCTGACTCTATCCAATGTATGAACTGTCTTAGCTGGGCCCACGAAATCTGCAGTGGCGTGGAGGAAGAAGATAACTGGTTTCCATATGAATTTTGTAACTAATATTCTTAAATTGTCATATAAATTAAAAATGTCTGCTACTTTTCCATTGAAATTTTAGTTTTCCTAATTTCCCATGACGTTAACATGTGTGCCCGGTCTTTCCCCACTAGTGGGGTAAAACCGTGTAGTTGGACTTTTCTATAAAATATCATTGATAAAAAAAGTAATGAAACTATGACTTTCCAGTAATATTTATTGTACTCCATTAAATAGTGAATATTTTAATAAAATTTTACAATCCCTATAACGAATAGTTTAGCTCCAACATGCCTTCGAATCTTAGGTACCCGGTTTTATCCAGTGTTCCTTATACATCGACAGACTATCGATACTATCGAAACCAAGACGATAGTATCGAGTTTTCAAAACTATCGATAGTATCGACTTTCTCAAAACTATCGATAGTATAGTTTGTTTTCTACCGGGCAGTACTATTAATAGGCGCATTTTCAGTCGATAGTTTTAAAACTATCGACTCGAACTATCGATGGTTTCAAAAATATCGACCGAAACAATCGACTGGAAATATCGATAATATCGATATTTAGACTATCGACTGGAAGAATACCTATCAATAGTATCGCCGGGGAGAAAACTATTGATAGTTTGGGAAAACTATTGACTTCACTATCGATAGTTGAACTATCGATGTTTAAGGAATACTGGTTTTACCCAAAACGTTTCCCTATTTAAGCCGTTTTCCGTTTGTTATTCCTAATCTCTACAACTTATAAATGTTAATAAAATTTGGGGAAAATATTCTATAATTATCTTATCAAAACTAAGTTTGAAATCGCTATATCAAGTACCCATTTATAATTAGTTAAATTATTTTTTAATATAATCACATTGTTAGTAGAATAGGAACGAGTTTTCTATTTTATTTATTTACATTAAAAACCTGGACTTTCGCTTTGAAGATTCCATTGAATTAGCATTACACCGGAATTACGTAGTTACCGCATTTTAATGTAAATAAACAAAACAGAAAACTCGTCCATAAAGGAACTTTCATTATGCAAACGATTTTACTTCAAATTAACAGAATCGAATAAGCGTATGAATTGTTACGATATTTAAAATATATTATTTAATTTTTTTTGCTAAAATATTCGAAGAATTAATATTTCATATTTAAAAAAATCTGTTCACTGGGTTTTTTAAAAGAACGAATCTATTTATTGGTATTTAATGGGTTGAATCCAGTCATTGGTTCTTCTAAAATGAAACAAATAATTAAAAGAGCTGCATCTGTTAGTCCAAAGTTTCAACAAAAGGAAATAATGAAAGGAATTAAAATCTACAATTTCCTTAAAAGTAAAATTTTGAATGTTTGACAACATTTTGAAATAGATTAACATGATTTTTCAAGTGATATATTGGTTTATATTATTTAACTAGCCGTCTTTAGGGATCGGCTGGTTCGCCAGGAATAATGGTTGTGCTTAATTTCTATCAGATCTCTTAAACATAATCTGATGTTCATGATTCCCTCAACAAAGTACTTTTAAACATAAAATTGTGAGGGATATTTAAGCTGCGTTATTTTAGTAGTCTTGTGCCTGTACTGTTCATTGTGTATATGAACGTACCTGGTGGAGTCAGGTCAAATGACGTAGCTGCCCACATAATCTAACATCTAAATGCAAATTGTAAGAACCAATTTCACTTTCTTATTCCTCAGCCAAAATATGCATTTGATTCCAACATTAAAATTGTTCAGCGTATTTTAGCGGTTATCGTTGATTGGCCTAAGATGATGAAATTCAAAGCTTCATAATTTGGTAAATTTTAGTCTAATCGAACCTAAAATTGAGCATATCTTCCCATCCGTTTTTTTAAAGGGTTATTAGATTTTTTTAAAAAATACCCGGTTATAACCGGGACAAAAGAATAACAGTTAAATAGCCCATGGTGCAATTTATATGAGGAATGAGGAATATTGTTACAAAAATCGCCCTGTGTTTGTACGGTGAAAATAGTCCAAGGAACAGGATAATGGAAAAAGACGCTTTATTCATGAATACTCCGGAAAACACGATGCACAAGTAACAGGAAAAACAGCGCTTGCACAAATTCGCAACACAAACAAACAGCAAATCACTAATTAATAACAGTAACAACAATTTCAGTACCGCACGGCGTCTATCAGCTTACTAGCTAGAACTGGGGATACAACTCCAAAGACGATCCCAGTCGATAAACACGTTCAAAGTCCAAAGACGATTCAACACGTTCGTAATCCGAACACGGGGCTATTTATAGTCTTCCCGACAGGCCTTGACGTCACATGGAATCATCTGGAGAAATCCAGATATCGGCTCCTAATAGAGACATCGAGAAAATTCTAGTATATTTGAGATCCTACATGTTGTCGCCAAAGTCGCCAGGTCGCGGGTGAATCGATCCATTCTCATGGCATTTCCAGACATACCCTTGTAGAACTCTCTTCCCAACCATAAGACTAACATTGCTGGGAGGCGACTTTCCATGTTCGTAACAATATCATCTCTTCGGGATGCTGACACTCAGATACGCGTAATAGCTAAATAAAAGAGAAAGGACTCATCCAAGCAGGGTCAGATTTTCTATAGGGCCAACCTAGGCTATGGCCTAGGGCGTAACAATAGCAGGTCAAAATATTGAAGAAATTATAAAATATTTAAAAATTTCAGTATTATTTTGAAAAGACCATATAAAATACTGTTTTTTAAGCACATCCAATGCATTAAATAATCACATACATACATTAAATAAAATGGCGGTGCATTTACCTTATGTTGCCTATCTCTATATTTGCGGTGTATGCACGATAGGAGAGGGCGCAGAAGTAAGTGCTTTGGCCTAGTGTTATAAATGTATAAACACGGCCCTGCATCCAAGATTCTAAATAAAAGAATTGAGTTTAAGAAATCAACATAACCATAAAATAGTACTTTTACCCTTTAATTCTTTAAAGAATATACAGATGTCCGAGAAAGATGTTCATTATTCTAAAAATTAATAACAAAAATACGAAAAGGTGAAATAAAATGCAGTTTGCGGCAAAAGAATGAAGAAATGTAAGTTTTTTTTCTAGTATCAATAGTCTGAGGTAGATGGCGCTAATTACTTGGCAGCCGTAATAAGAAACGAAAATGGGGACCTCTCAGGAGAAAGCGCAATGTGTATTGTGGTTAGTGGGAACAAAATCAGCGAAAACCATGCAAATAAAGTTTCGCCTGATGTATCGTAGAAGTTCACCAAGGGTGCCTTCAATTTATGCATGGATGCAGAAGTTTAAAGACAAAGGAAATGCTAAAAAACACTTGGAGGGAAAACGAGTACAGGCTGGACATTCTTCGTGCTACTAAAGAAACTCACACAGAGCTACACCGAATGTACAGTTTAAAAAAATAATTGTTATATTTCTTCATTCTTTTGCCGCAAACTGCATTTTATTTCACCGTTTCGTATTTTTGTTCTTAATGTTTAAAATAATAAAGATATTTCTTGGACACCCTGTATTATAAATGCTAAACACTCTCATCTGGAATGAATAACTGATATCAGTTAGTCTCGAAAAAAGAAGATTCGGTATCTCTATCTTCTGATACAAGCCGTATGGAAATTCACTTGTTTAAAATACCTGCTTCTTCCCACGCCTTGCATTCAAAATTCGACGAAAATTATCAGGAGCACTTCACTTCCAAGTTCCGTCACCATGAAAACACTCTGTGTATTGGCTGTACTTTCCTGTTTCGCGTACATCGCGGTAAGTAGCATCGCGGAACTCAAGTTTCTATAAATTAATGTTCATAAGCAGTAATTATTTAAAATTTTCAATTATAAAAGTGAGTTTGAAGATTTCATTACAGAAGAATTTCGACCATGTTAAATAACACCTATTGTAAAACGATATTAACTTAATTTTTCTACGACATCAATTCAAACTTGCGTGATAAACATAAAGAGACCTGCGCCAATTCAAATTTTGAATCTATTGAGCGTAGTGAAAATGCTGTTCTTAACGATAAGATATTTTTGTCTTGTTAAAATAATCGGTTTTTCATTGTTTCATGTTTTCTTTGGTAAAATAATTATAGTTCATGTATTAGAACTTTAATGGAATAAATTCATTTGAAGTCACAATCACATAAGAAATGTAACTGCGCAATCCCACTAAATATGTAACTGAATTTTGCATTATAAAACACAGTGCGTATGCGGCTTTCATTAACAACTTACGCTGCATTTACATTTTCAAAGTTCGCATTTCACAATTCTAAAAACCCTGGTGTAAGAAATAAGAAATCCAATATAAATTTCAAGCCTATATTACACTGAGTTCGCATTGTTTTAGGCATAAAGGTTTTTCGACATTCATAGTTGGAATCATAGTTATTAACTGACGAACAAAAATAAAACTCAATCTCATAAAAAATTTCGAAAAAATTAATTGAATGCGTTAAAAACTCAATGAATATCAATAGAAGTTAGATTATAATTCCTTTAATAAAACTAACCAGCAATGCTGATGTAAATTGAAAACGAGTTTAAATAAATTAGACGATGTTTAAGAAATAAAAAAAAATGCCAAAATATTGATTCAAGTTCTAATGTTCGAACTAGAATTTTGTTGCCAAAGAAAATATAAAGCAAAAATAACGAAATAAACATTTAAAACATCAAAAGAATTGTTCTTAATGTTACGAGCAGCAGTTGCACGATGTTTCCAAATCTGAGCTAACCCAGGTAATTTTATGTTAATATACGATCATGAATCTCTCCATTAAGTGTTTTGGATTTTCACTTTCTCGTATATGAAATATACGAAAAGAATGTATTGTAATCGTCATAATTTGACGAATATCCACGTATTAGACCTCCCTAAGTACGAAAAACACAGTCTCTGTGTGTCTGTGAACACGATAACTCGAAAACTATTATAGCTACGGGGATGAAATTTGGTATGTAATCCTTACATATAATTTGTAGGTTTCTGTCAAATTTGAACAAAATCCGTCCACGGGAAGTTTGTCTATCTGTATGTCCGTGTTAATGTGAACGCGATAACTCGCAAACTTGAATAGCTAGGTGGATAAAATTTGGTACACATTTTTATCATCAAGCATGTAGGTTTGTATCAAATTTTGGACCAAATCCGTTAAAGGGTTGACTGTCTGTCGGTCTATATAATTAACTTTTGAAAAGAATCCGTATCTCCACATGCATGCGTACAGGAAGAAATCTTCTGTGCATGCGAAAGCTATGGAGCGAATTACGTCTGTATAATCGCATACTTTTGAATGCAATAACTTCTTAACAAAATTACTTAGATAAATGAAATTTTGAATGTGGCCTTCTAACCTCAATTGTAGATTTGTGTTAAATTTTTGTGTCAATCGGTTAAAAAAAGGCGTTCAAATTGCACATTCGGATGAAATTGCAATTTCTATTGTGTATTGGCGACAATCAACTACCGCCAAGTGGTTGTTTACAGTATGATTTCCTTTTGTCTTGGCCCCCCTAATTTGAAACTTCGTTTTGAAAATTCTCCAGATGGACGACCTTGATTAACCAGAGGCGTGGTGAAATCTTGTATGATATCTATAATCAAATTTCTTATTCAAAAAAGTTAAATAAAATTCTATTAGAAAATACGCAATTTTTATGCGCGCGGAATGCGGGACAAAGACACTTTTTTTGCAAAATATTAAGTTTTGGGGAATACATTAATTTTATATGTTTCATTGAAAATCACCATTCATAATTTTTTTCTCAAAATACCCAGGCCTTGGGTGAATACCCGGGTTATATACCCCAAAAATATTTACCTATCCATGGTGTATTTACCCACCCCACATTACTGGTCGCATGCGAGAAAGTTTCGGGGAGGCCACTCCCGATGGTCTTATTAGTTTTTAAATTTGGTCTAATTCATTTATTATCGTTTTCTTTTTACATTACTATAATTCGTATCCGTCAGCATAAGTAGATGTCTAATTAAATTGTTTTGGCGTCTTTTACATTTACAATATATTTAGTTTATTTTTCTTATTTATTAAATTACATTTTCGTTTTTATATGTTACTTAATACGTATTTACACCAGGATGTGAGAAAAGCCTTTATACTTAAAAGAACACAAAATACAGAAGGAGGGATGGTTAAAAATTTCCTTCCGTATTTTCGGAGTCTATGGATTAAGATGAAAAATTTTACAGCAAAATATTTTTACTTTCTCGTTTACGAAAGTTTACAATGAGAAAGTATTGTAATAGTCAAAAATTCCTAATGAATCTCCACATTTTAGACCTCCCCGAGTCCGAAAAACACAATTTTAGAATTATGTCTGTCTGTCTGTGAAATTCGGTATGGAAACTTCATCCGTTCATTCTTGATGCCAAAATTGTAGATTTCTATCAAATTTTGAGCATAATCCATCTGCTGGATGTCTGTCTGTTTGTCTACCTGTGGGTGTGCATGTGAACAAGGTAACTCAAAAATGCAGCGAATTAGGTAGACGAGACTTGGCGTGATGTTTCATTATTAGACGTGCAGATACCCATTGAATTTCAGAGCAAAACTGTCGTCAGATGGACTGTCAGTACGTCTGTCTATTCATGTGTATTTTAAAGCGATAACTCAAAAAAGTAACAGGTCTAGATGGGTAAATTTTAGTGCATGATCTTCACAGCAAGACTGTAAATCTGTGTCTAATTTTGTTCTAAATATGTCAACGGGGCAAATTCGTCAAAGAGTTGACCATCTATAGATCTATCTATTCGTGCGCATGTGAAAGAAACACTAAAAATCTATATGGGCGAATTTTAGCATGTGATCTTAACTCTAAAATTCTTGTATATCAGATGTCAGATTATATCTTTTAGTGGGTAGACTGTTTGTCTGAACCCGATAACTCAAAAATAGAGAAAACAAGATAAATAATGCTTGCTATGTGGTTTTAACGCCGAAGTCGCAGATCTATAGAGTTGTTTTAATTAACCCTTTGCGGATTTCCGTACGCTTAACACTACGAGTAGTTGGCACACCCTGTGAAAGAACAGAATACCGTCTCTTACCCCCGGTTTGATGGGCAAGACACGGGAATTTTATTAAAGATATAAAAAAAAACCACAGATATTTACACTATGTACAGCACAGGCATTTGTACTATTATTTCGTATTATTGTTCATTTCTTTAGATGTTAATTTTCTTTTTTTGGAGGGGGGGGGGGGTTGGTCTTTTTGGATTTTTTTGGGGAGCTCGCTGAAAAGTTGAAAGCTAGGGGGGTTGGAAGAGATCTCTGTTTTCATTGATGAATTTCACTATCCTACGACTTTTATGCCTGTAGACGAGGTTATTGGCGACTCCTTTCAGCCATTCTTGTTCGAAGTTTGGCGCTGGCTTCCTCATATGCCAAGACACTGCGAGGGCACACTCCGTGACATAGTGAAGTGCCATGCCAGTTCCACCACAACTGCATCGATCGCTGTTAGAAGGGTGAAACCTTTTGGGGTAGGCAGGGAAAGGGCCATGTTCAGAGAAGAAGATAACATCCGCTCTAATCCAGTTAGTGGGACGAAGATTAACTGAGGACATAATGTTATAGATTTTCCAGCCTGTATCGCCACTGTTCCAGAAGTTTGCCACTCCTCAAGCTTGCTCTTCCGGAGGAGGCCTTTTATGTGCGGTTTAGGTAGCTTAGTAATGTTGCGTTGCGTCTTTTGCCAGTTGGTCTGCTCTCTCATTGTCTATATACACTATGTAATGGTCGTCCTCATTTGGTTAAAGTTCGCCTATACATAAAGTCCTAGAGCCGGTTCTATGGCTCCAAACGAAGCAAAATATACTAAAATGTAGTACAAGGGATGCTCTCTATGAAAACTGGGGAAAAAAGAAGAGGAAGAAAAAAATAATTAAAGTTTTCGCTGCACCGTATCTGAGGTGATTTGTGCAGACATTTTGTTGAATAAATAAAAAAAATCATTTCATTTTCGTTAAAATTACAATTCGATAATTCAGATAGCTCTAGAACAGAAACTCAGATATTGGAGCAGCGTCACCTATTGACGAAATTTTAACTATTATTATTATTTTGGTTTTTAAAGAGTGCATCACTTATACTACATGCTAGTGAAATTTTGTTTCGTTTGGAGCGATAGAACCGGCTATAGAACCTTCTGAATAGACGAACTTTAATTGTTAACTTGTAAAAAACCCCCATATCAAATTCTGGACCTAATAGGTTACCGAGAATAGATTTAAAAAACATTCTCGATTTTTTTCATCATACGGTGAAGTTAAATACAAAACGCGTCTCAAAGTATAAGTATACGAGAAATTCGAAAGAATAGAACACTCTCTCTGGTTAAAATAAATATTATCAGAAGTTTCACAAAAAAAAATTTAAATCTCATAGATAAGATTTAAACACTGTAATCTTTTTGAACACTTTGAAGGATGAGCTATTGAATCTAAAATTATTTGTAAGAAAACGTGTTATAGAGATAAAGCTCATTGATAACATTTTGAAATTCTTTAAGATGATGAGAATCAGCAGGTGCGAGGATTTCATGCATATCACAATATGAAAATGATTCCCCATCAGCAGAAATGCAGCTTTAAAAAAATATGCAGAAGGTTCCAAAGTGGTCGAGAATCGTCTAAAAAGATAAGCGATGCGATATTTAAAATGGAAGAAAGCAAATGCGCAAAGGGATTAAAAAAAGACCTTTTCGATAATTTAAAAAAACGCTTGCAAATAATGTAGGCTGTTTAGGAGGTTGTGAGTTTCAGAAATACAACAACCTGTTCTTATATGTAAAGCATTATATTATGCTGAATTAAGTTACAATATTACAGCATTTATGAAGTATTTACAGAGAAGGAGCTATGTACAGTTAATAATTAGTTCTATTTCATCATATCATCAGGATGGCGCGTCACATCGTCGTTCTCTGACACACATCTTGTTCAACCGTCGTTGCTCAAAGCCGCGTTCCATCTGTTCTCTCGTCTTCTGTTCCGAGCAGCTTGATGCTCTGACGTTACTGTTGATGGCAGCGCCATCTGCAAGCAATCAGCTGGTGACTTGCAATAATTAAATTTTAAATTATGTAGTTCAACTTTTAAGAAAGCATTACAGCTACAAAATAATGTTCGAAGAGTTTACCTCTTTAAGTAAGGGTTGGTTCTATGGGAAAAGGCAAAAGGGTACTTCGGCCCTTACAATACAGAGGATGGAATATTGATTTTCAACCAAAAAGCAAAAATGCCTTTTTTTTATAGTCACAAGTTCCCCTGCAAGTGCTCTATTAGACGGTGAAAACTATCCAACATTTATTTCTTCACCACTTAATCATCTTTTTGTTCATAGTTAGCGGAAGATGGCGCTTCTTGCAAATCAAACGACGACTGTTCCGTAAACGAGTGCTGCGTTCAAGTTCACTTGCGCCAAGACCCCCAGTGCCAAAGTCTTCGAAAGAAAGGTAAACAAAAATTCCTAATTCACAGATAAACAATGTATGGCCGAGTAGTGTGTAGAGTTGAGTGTTTCAGCCTACGGAATTTTTGGGCTATTTTAGCAGCATATGAGTGGGAGGTGTGGTCGACTCACATGTGAAGTCTTCTAATAGAGACATTGTTCTCGAATTTTCTTCCTCAGTTCGAGACAAAAAAGCTTAATAGAAAGCGTGCGTCTCAAATCCAATCAACGTAAACCTATTTAAATTCATTATCTCTACCAAATTTCTTCTTATTATTATTGCAACTCAACCCTGCTCGAGGCCAATACAAGTACGAAGAAAAAAGTCAAAGGTTTATATCAAAGTTTTCCAATTCAAGAGCTAAAATCCACACTAAAATCGAAGGTGAATTTCATATTCACGGTCATCACAAATCAGAATTGGCATGTCGTGGACGCAAAAGTCAAGCTGGGCATTCACGAGCTGGGCTCTTTCGAGAACCAGAGCGTGTTGCTGTCTTTTTGAAATGAAGACACCAAATTTTAGAAAAATATTACTATTAGGACGTAGGCACATATAAGACAGACAACACACATAAAAGATGCACTGCGGTACTTTGCACTTTGAAGCCAGAGCTATTCCAAAAATAACGACCACAATTAGGCCTAAACATCTCACATCACTTCTCGAGGTCGCTACCCAAACTGACTCGTCTACAAAAAGCAACCCTACACTAGCAAGGAGTTGTGCCAAGCGTCTGATCAACCGTCGCCAACGGTAGCCAAACATTACAGAGTTCATTTAATCTATATATATTCTCAAATATAGCAATAGCAAAGCATTGCCGGGTTCATATAGTATATTAATAAAGCAGACTAATAGGACAGGGAAACTGTATAAAAATTGAGATTTCGTAATTTTTGCAGCAGTACATTTATTGACTCTAAAGAGCATAAAATATAATTTTTTTTTGTCATTTAAAGCATTTTTCCAACTGGAAGTATATGTCGTTCTCTAATGATTTAGAAATTAGCCATAAGGCCACGATTAGACGACACCCCGTATTTTATTCAATACACCCTGAGGTAATAAGCTTCCTGAAAGAGTTTTGCAGTATTTGTATAAATAGTGATTTCACTTTTTAAAAAATTCTACAAGAATATTTGCTCATGTGAATTATGATTCCATTTCTTAAATCAGTGCTTTTTGGTTTAATATACAGTAGAATATGTTTCAAAACTTTTTAAAGATCTTGAGCAAAATGTCAACCCATTAAAGTGATATTTATTGCTTGTAAAACCCTAATAAAGTAATAGACACTTTTTTAATATTACAGTACACGATTTACTTCCTAATACATACTGAATACAGTGAAAAGTATGAAAATAGTCAGAAAAGTATTTACTTAGCGATGTGAGTCACAAATACTGTTAGTGGAAAATAAAAGAATGCCTATGAAAATTACTAAATTCCAAAGAAAGAACACAGAGAAAGACAGAGATTTAATTACCCCTAAACCGAGAAGGAAATACTCTATGAATAATAATTTTTACTCTTTGATAATTTTGCAGTCCTTAACATAAATCATTAAATGTAGTTTTATCCGCCTGACAGGTGACTGGTGTGTTCCTGGCTTAAAATTAGGCGATACCACTAGCCACAGATACTTCTGTCCCTGCGACGAAGGATTAGAGTGCAGAGCTGACGAAATTGAAGAAGAAGATGGAGTAAGTAGAAAAGCTCTAATGCTTCAAAATTAATTTATAATACATTTATCATTAATGCATTTTTATTTCTTTTGAGTGAAGTATTCTACTTGTTGACCGAGTAGAGCGAGATTCTGCTTTAACTCGACCGTTAGGCATTTCGTCTGTTCGTTTGTAAATTTATTCGTCATGTAGCCTCAACCAAACGAGTTGTTCGATTTTCTTCAGATTTGGCATCAATGATCCTCGAAGTAATTCAAAACGACGCATGTGTAAGGACGTTTATTTTTTTTATTTCATTTCAAGATGGCGTTCGTTTTCATGGTTTCGATGTTTGGCAAGTTTGGAGTCATTAAACATTTAAGTCATTTTGGTAATTGCGAGACAGTTAATTGTGAATACTGATAAAAGCAGACATTTAATTGCAATTTTGAGAATACTGATAAAAGTAGAAATTTGTGTAAATGATTCGCATTTGAAAAAAAAATGGCTAACTCTCTAAAGACTACGATGAAAAGCAGGTCTTCGATTTTTTTTTATGCAAGGTCTACTGTTCAGAAAACTTCTAATAAAAAGATAGACTAGAAATATACAAATAAAGCATACTAAATAAAATAAGTAAAAGCTTAACTAAATTTTTTAAAATTTATTAACTTTTTATTAACCTCTGGTTAAATATCATTGTGAGCAGCATATCATTCGCAAGAAGTTTAATTATCATTTCATGATTTGTTAAATTTAAAAATAATAAATAAATATTGATAGTTATGTTTATTGCCTGCATACTTAAAAAACAGATAATTACCCGTTTTGACAGCAGCCAATATACTGGTCAAATCAGCCAAATACAGAAATTTTACCAAGAAAAAGTGCAGTTTCCATCTTCGCGGTTCTTGCACTTGGTTCAGACTTTGACTGAATACGCTCTACAGAGAAATGTCATTTCTTGCCAATGTTCATGTTTGACGACATTTGTTATCGATCAGAGGGAGAAGTTCAAATTGGACCATCAGTTCTTCCATTTTGTGCTATTTACCAATAAATCGAAAAACAACCCAAGGTATAAAGCTACGCAATGAAAAAATGCAACTGCTTCTTTTATTTTATTGAATACTAGCTGAAAACCCGACGTTGCTCGGGATCCATACTTTTTTATATATCGACCTCCTGTTTTTTTTTTCCTACAAATATTCTCACTAACTTTCTCCAACAAAATTAAATCTTCTTTGAATCCTTTCTTGTTGAAAACATTTATTTTAAACAATATATAGTTCAATAACTAATTCAGTTTTACAATGAACAAATATACTTATACTGTATAACTTGGTTACTGCGAAAGTTCTACTGATTACGATCATTTAAAAGTTTTTGAAATGTAAGCGAAACATCGCGTAGTAACTAAACTAACGTCATTGGATGTTTGAGCACATGTTAAAAGCTACGAAATAAAAACGGAAGTTAAGTGCATGCTACGAAATAATAGCTGAATTGAAAAGTCTACCTTGACTATAAAAAGCAATATTTTCTTACCTTTAACAGTGGTAAAAAACCGCGAAATAAAGGATTTAATGGAACAATAAATTAGTCTGAGTTTGATTTTATAACAATAAAAGCATTGTTACAAATTGAGTTTAAAATGAATTTTGAAAGTTAAATACAGTTAGAGAAAAAATTGTATAACAATTAAATTGGTTCATTAAAAAGATATTTTTTTTGCTCTTTAAGGTGATGTAAAAATAATTTTCGTATCATAAGTATTTCAGAAGTTATTGACGGAAAACGTCTAAAAATAGCTTAATTTTCGTTATTTAATTAAATAAATACAAATCCAATTCGAATTTTAAAATAATTTTTAAGGCTTTAGCTCCCTCTTGTGCTAATCCATCACTGTGCCAAATTTGGTCGCCGCAAGTCCAACGGTGTGGGCGTGCATAAAGAACCAAAAAACGAACACACAAACATGCTTTCCTCTTATATATATATAAATATATATAGATTTATGCATCCATATATTTTGCATTAAACTAACGTTTTTTACTTGTTTAATTTCAGGCCACTATCTACAAAAACCCAAGATGCTCAGTATAAGAATATCAATGGTGAATCTAACAACTAAGCATGTCATTTCAATTTGCAGAATGTTAAAAGTGAAGCAAGATTTGAATGATCAATAGTCGATGTATTTACACCAATGCGTTATTAAAGTCATCTCAAAGTAAACAATAAAAAATATCTTTTTTGTCTCGCAGAAAACGTATATGTAGCAACATGCGGCCACTTGTAATAAAATTAGAAATATTTAATGATTTATATTATTGTAATGAATCTATTACAGACATGAAGTGTTAGATCAATAGAAGGCAATGTACAGTGGCAGCTCCTCCATTAGGATTGCAGCGCCCCCTGAAATTACTTTAAAAACTTGTATTTTCATTTTTAATCTTATTTGGTTATTTTTCCACAATGAGAGCTCAATGACCAATTAAAATGGGAAAATTATAATAAGAAAGAAAGAAGAAACAGAATATTGTCACAAAAATAGTTCTGTGGGTGTATGGTGGAAAGAGTCCAGCACGCAGGATAATGGAGAATTAAGGTTTATTCACAAATATGCAGGAAAAACACGTAGCACAGGTAACAGGAACAATAACTCTTGTACAGATTAGCAACATAGATAACAATTCACTGGTAATAACAGTAACAACGCTTTCAGATTTAGAAACACAAACAGCCAGCAAATCACTAATAACGACAGTAACAGCGCTTTCAATAGCGCTCAGCTCACCGGCTTTCCAGCTCGCACTGCAGACGAAAGTCCAAAGTCGTTCCAGTCGATCAACGCACACTACTCAATACCGCTCGGCGTCTAACAGCTTACTAGCTTGCCCAGCGGATAAAACTCCAAGAAGGGATTCACACTCCTAAGGCGATCTCAGTCGTTCAACATTCACCCCCACGTGATCCCAGCACGCTCCTTATATAGTCTTCCCCGACAGGCTGTGACGTCGCATGGAATTATCAAGAGAAATCTGGAACTCGGCCCCTAATAGAGATATCAAGGAAATTCTAGCACCTTTGAGATCCCACATTTCGTCGCCAAGGTCAGTCCAGGCCTGATTGCTGTCAGTCATTCCATACTTACTCCTGTAAAACTCTCCTCCCAACCATAAGACTAACATTGCTAGGAAGCGACTTTCCATGTTAGTAACAATATGAGCCAACAAGTAGAAGAAACGTATGATGGGATAGCACACCGAATAGAACTGGATAGCATCAAAATTCGCTCAATGCGAATAGCTAAGTGACATATCGGAAGGCGAAAAGCCAAATTTTCTTCTCTTGAACTTTGCTGTGGCTGAGCTGGAAATTTCGCAACTCTGATTTGTACACAGGATAACTGATGCTTTTCTTTTTCTTCGCTACTTTTTGGTCTCGGTTTCGTTTTCATGTTGCTTTGATGGAAACGTATCTGGTTTAATTCATACTTGTTTTCTTTTATGAGAAACACTCATCGAAAAAAGATACGTCGACATTTTTTTAAATGCAATGCAGATAATTACAATTAAAATTTTTTAACTATTTAGAGGTAAAGTTGCATTTTTTGAATCGCGCTTTATTTTCATACTCTTGAGAATTATTTTTTGCAGCACTGCTTTCTGCTGAACTGATGAGCCACCACTGATAATATACCACTATCACATGCCCGTTTCGGCACATCTTCTTAAGCGGGGCATTCACCGTTGTTCCAATCTGAAATTTTTGGAAGACGGGAAGGAAAAACCTATCGTCAAGGTCGAAAACCTATGAAATTTGGAGCAAATGGATTGAAAGCGGTGGAATTCCAAAGAACTCAAAATCCGAAACTCCATCCGTTGATTCCAATTCGGGACCTCGATGCGAGAGTAGCGGTGATACAAACGATCTGCCTACATTGGGACCTCGCGTCGAGACTAGAAATGAAACTCGAAATCTCCCATGTGTGGGGATGAGGAGTGAAGGGTGAGAGGAATTTTGCGACTTTGAACCTTGTCTCAAAACAAACTTTGGAACATCCGAGAATGTTTTGCCTAATTTTTCGACTAAAATGAGTGGAATAAAAATAAGTTGTTGGGACAAATGGCTTAGCCTTTATTTCTCGTGAATGCCCAGCTTTACTCCAGTAGCAGCATACACTCAGTCCGAAAGTCATGTTCGCCTTCATGCTTTCGCCGTTGCAGGGGATAGAGGGCACTTCCATCGGCGTGGCGTTTCCACATACATGCGCGTCGAATGTATTACTTTTATTTTATCGCACACTTTTACACGTATAATGTAACTTCTTTCATGTTTGTGAAAATGGAATTTTCTAGGCGATTTTTCACTTACTTTTGGAAGTATTTGAATTTTTAAATTTTATGCAGTGGCGCGCGTTCCCGGTGACAATACAATATTTTAATACATATTTTCGGAACTTAATTACCATTCAATCGATTACTTTTAATTCAATTTTTATTCCAAACAAGAAGCACCATCTAACAATGAATTTGAGAAAAAGGTTATTTTATACTTTCATAACATTTATAATAATGAATTATGAAATATATTAAAGTCTATAAAGCAAAAAATATTAAAAATAAAAAAGTTTTTAAAATGCTATTTGATTAGCGTGCTAAAAAGAAGAAAATATTTTTTATCAAAAATCTGGATATCAAAACAGAATTCTGAAGGTCTGCGGGTATGAAAATAATACTGTAAAGAAATTAAGCCTCAATGAATATGAGAAGAAAGAAGATTCCTAAACATTCGTCAAAAATTATAAATGTAACTAAAATTGTAATTTACATAGAGTATTTCTATGCAAAGTATGTTTACTAGCTAAGCTATTCTTGGCGAGGTCTCGCTCAAGGATAGTTTACACTAACTAATTTACATAGTTAGTTTACATACACTAATTTTGCTTGTCCATTTTTAACCCTTTGATTAAGAATTTTTTAAAAATTTTCTCCAATTTTCTATGCGAATGAAGATAATAGGCTCCAAATAAGTCAAATTGACTCAATGGCGTAGCAACCGAAAATGACGCCCGGGCCACAATATGATCTTTTAACACCCCCTCCGTCATCATCAGTGACCTAGTATCTTCAAACGGCGCACATGGCATAGAATTTCTTCACCCTCTCATAGTATTAAACTTTAAAAAGTGACGTTAATGCATTAAAGTTCTATAAACATGACAAGTGGCGTAACGAGGATAAGTGGCGTTAGGATCATAATATGATTTTTTTTACTCCAGTCGTCATCAGTGGCCTAACAATCGCAAATGACGGTTTATTTTCAAGCCTTCTCGTCATAATAATATAAACTCAGTAATGTTTTGACTTCATGGCGCCCCCTAAAACTGGCGCCAGGGTCATCAATGCCCCGGTAGCTACGCCACTGAATTAATTGTTTGGGCGGGTTTTTTTTTCTCAAAAAGGATTTTAAACCAAAGGCTGGTACATAATAGTCCCATAACCAAAAAAAAAAACATTGAATTTTTATTGCATGAACCATGATTTTTATTAGTTATTGTGAAAGCTTATTTATATATTTACAATGTTTCATCATTATTATTGCAAAAAAAAATGCTTACTAATAGATCCAAACTATTGAACATACATGCACAGAAGAAAAGTCTTCAGTAAACAATGGATTTTGGAGGTGAAGTTGGCTGTGTCATCTATAGGTGACTAATGATGAAATGTGCATAATTGTTCTTGCTCTACAACTGGAAAATATCACAATGAGTTTCAAAGCAATTTTTATCCAGGTAGTGATTTTAAAATGTAAGTGGGACATATATGCCCCGTTAGTAGTCAAAAATAAAATATTAGTTCTTGAAAATGGTATGTATATTAGACATATATACCAATAAAGCCAAAATTTAAAAAAATATTGTTCTCTGTTTTTTGTTATGCTGCTGCAATGGCGCGCATCTTAAACATTGTCGTAATTTTTCTAATTTCATTTCTTTTTTCAATTAAATTCTTTTATTCATTTTAATTTTTGTATAAAAATTTTTTTCTCTTGTCCAGTTTTAATTCTTCTTTCTTTTTTAAATAATAATTCTATAAATTTTTTTTTTAAATCATTGATTGTTTGCAACTGTATGTATATTAGGGTGTCCCAAAAAATGAAAAGTCGTTTTTTTTCTCCGCATACCCTCTTATTTTTTTCCTTTTATGTCAAAACAATTGTAAATAAAGTTTCATGAAATTAGAACCACGGCAACCCGTGCCGACTTGCATCTAAACGTGTCAATCAGTACTTGTGTACTTAAACGAGCGAACGCTGACACGCGTCTGTTGCGGAGCACACAGCAGCTGAAAATGGTAAAGACAAAACAAACAGAACAAGAAAAGATTCTGGAAAACTTTGACAGTGGCAATGCGCAACCCGTGAAACGTGTCAGTACCAGTTTACACAGGACAGCGCACATCCACGTGTCAATGTGCTTATAATTCCAAGTTGTTTTGTTACTAAATGTTTGTATAATTTTTAATCAGTGAAGAGAACATGACAGTTGAATTGCGTAGTTCTAAAAAAGAGATATTTTTAATAGGGGACATAAAACATCAAATAACGGGTTCAAAACTTCCCTCTAATGGACAAGTTCTCGCAATTTTGTTTTACAATATTCGAGAAGTGAATTTAACTGTTAATGAAAGTGCAAATCTTGCTATTCGTGAATGTATTACACTCACTTCCAAAAGTTAAGCACAATTCTTAAGATGCGAAAAAATTGGAGTTAATATGAATACTATGGTTCGCAATCAGTTGCGGAGAATCGTGGGACATACTATCGTCATAACTCACGTTTTACAGTGAAGATTCGGTCACAAGGCAATTAGGAGGGCCACCAGAAAGGGATGAAAGCGAAAATGGATTTTGACTCATCCTTATTCACAGAAAGTTGATAACGAGATGTAACTTCTATCAATGGTTATGGTTTAATGTGCATAAAATTTACATGCATTTTCGTAAACACAGCACAAATATTCGGAAAGATATAAAGGTTTTCTTAAAAAATCCCAAATTTTTCCACATGTTTTTTGTTATAACATGCAGAGTTTTCAACCAAATTGTACGAAACTTTCAGAATACTTGACAATATGTAAAAGAAGCATTGTATTAAAATTTGAATTAAAAAAATTTAATATTGCAGGAAATATAAGCATTTGTAGTAAATAATTTTTTACTGCGCATGTGAGAAACGTAGCGTAATTTTTCTTTCATATCTTTAGAGCCAGAGATATAAAGCAACTTATATGAAAATTCCAGTTCAATACCATTAGTATTTAGAAAGATGCTGAGGGTTCTTGCACAAATTGATATATTTTAAGCTTGAATCTTCGAATAGTAATCGTCGAACTGCACTTTAAATTACGTATTTAACTTATAAGTATACATGAGTATTCAGGATATTAAATTTTCATGAAATTCAATATTACTGTTTGAAGATTCAAGTTAAAAAAATATCAGTTTGTACATGAACCCTCATCATTTAGCTTCTCTTAGAATGTACCGAAATTCCCCAAGTTACCATGCCGATATCTTTATGAATACTAATAGTATTTAACTGGAATTTTTATATAAGTTGTACTATATTTCTGGCTCTAAAGATATGAAAGAAAAATTACGCTACGTTTTGCACATGCGCAATAAAAATTATTTACTACAAATGCTTATATTTCCTGTAATATTAAAATTTTTAATTGAAATTTTAATACAATGCTTCTTTTACATATTGTCAAAAAATGTAAAGAAATTATAAGACGTATTCAAGCGGCGACAACAAGAATTTGTAAGTAATTTAGACAATTTGTTCGACATTGCACACGCTGATGCACTTCAGTTAATGAAAATAAAGGAAGATAGGATGTTCTTGCAGCGCCAAAGAAAGCCGAGCTGATCTGGTCACTTAGATGGAGTGGATAAAAAAACTGACCGACAAAGAGGAAAGGGCGCGACTTCGAGTTGTAAAAGAAGAAAATCGGAGAATCAAATATGTTTCCGCTTCAAAATCTTCGGCATCATACGAACCATTGCAAGAAGATTCCTCTTAGAATTCTAGTAAAAATATAGATTCAGACGATTTCCCAACACTGATCGAAAGTTCAGAACCAAGGACAAGTAAATCAGTACTGAGGAAAGATTTTATTACTCCAAAGCTAGTTGCTGCATTAGACAGGCGTCAGTTAAGTAGGGTGGGCCGAAAAACACTTTTTTTCGAAATCGCTATTCTAATAGTACGGAAAGGGTTCTCTCTGGGTTCAATAAACACGGTGTAAAATATTTTTTGATTGGATAATATCTTCTGCCCCCGCATCGCACTTGGAATTTGGAAATTTGGGTAAAAATTGCAATTTTTACTCGGTGTAGGAAATATAATTATTTTTCAATATTGCTATTCTAATAGTGCGGAAGAGATGCCCACTCGGTTCAATGAGAAAGGTGTAAAATACTTTTTCGATAGAATAATATCTTCTGTTCCCGCATCGCAATTGAAATTTTGCAATTTTTGAAAAAAGTGCACTTTTTTATGTGTTATAGAAATAAATCAAACATGAAAAATAGATGGGTACAAACACTATTTATTGTTGTATTGTGTTGTACAATTGATTATATTACTGAAAATTATTAAATAATTGCTGAGTCATAATATATTAATATAATATTTGTTAAGGATATTCTAACCATAGAATGTTATAACATGCCAATACCAAAAGTTTACTTGCACTTAATCAACAGGAAGAGGCTTGAAATCAGCCTTATTGTCGAATTCAGGCATCGGGAAATGAATGTGGATCTAATGAACCCGTCTCTATTTTGAAACCCATAGACCTTAATGGATGCTTCTGTCACTAACTTGGCACACCGTTCCATTGCTTGTGTGTCACATGGGAAGTGAACGAAGTCCCATTATGGATTTTTCTTATCACGCACAATGGATCTAAATAAGGCAGTGGATATATTACGGAGGATTGGTGGAGAAGTAATGGTAATTGAAGACCAGTCAATCATTTCCGTATAGTTAGCTGCTTCAAAATTAAGTTATGGTGGAGAAAGACACGTACTGACTTTACATTGGAAGATGACTCTCTAGACTTAATTATACGTCATGCAGCAAGTTCTCTGATGTACAGTGCAAGATTCTGTGTTTATTCTTGAAGCTACTATTGATGCACTTGGATGTAACATTGACGAATTTCCGATAAGTAAGTTTTCAATTCAAAGAATCCGAACAGAAAAACAGAAGGAACGCGCGGAAAACATAAAAATTGATTTCCAAACCGAGGTACCGGAGTAGTGACCTTACATTGGGATGGCAAACGGTTGCCTGCTCTGAGTGCTCGAAAATAGAAAGAAGAACGCTTGCCTATAGTTATTTCATATGGACATAAAGACCAACTCATTTCTGTGCCGAGACTGGATAATTCTACAGCAAATAACAGGCACAGGCTGTTTGGAAGGCGATCGTAGATTGAAATCTCGAAGATAAAGTCCAAATGCTCTGTTGTGATACTACTGCTTCGAATACAGGTCGTTTTAATGGTGTGTGTGCGCTCCTCGAGCAAAAATTTGATAAGGAAATGCTTTTTTTCTCTTGCCGCCATTATATATACGAACTGGTATTAAAGGTCGTATTCGAAGTGAAAACTAAACAAGTGACAACAAGCTCCGATATTCCACTCTTTAAAATGCTGAAAGATAATTGGAAAAACATCGATCCCACTAAAATACAGTGCTATACAGAAACAGTGGAATTGTTACGAACCGTACCCGAACTTAAAAATTTGCTTAACTTTTACCGCGCTGAACTTATGTCGTATTGAAAATTTCTTATTTATTTTTAATTATCACTAGGGTTTTAGGATCGGTATTTATTTTTTAATTTATCAATTTTTAGATCTTAAACAAAGATGGACCTAAGACTTAACCCAAGTCAATAAATGACAATAATAATTTTTCGTCCTTTTTTTTTCTTGTTACTCTTGCGGTATATTTTATATTTTACCATTTTTTTCTCCTGAGAAGGGGTACAGGAAGTATGATCCCTTTCCCCTCTGATTTTCTGGGAATTTCGCGTGGGGTGTTTGACCCCTTTTTCTTCGTCCGTGAAAAAACTTCGAGAACTTTCTCTGACGAAGGTTGTTCGTTGACCAATGGCATGAGTTGGAGACCTTGGTGAAGGGGTGCTTGGCGTTGCTAGGAGGGAGAGCGGATTTGGCTGAGAAGAAGGATAGACGGGTGACGAGTGAGAACGACAGAAAAATGGTAAAAATGTAGGGAAACTGAATAGAAGGTTTTTTTGCTGGCCGTGAGGGGTAGCCTGTTTGCCTCTCACGGTTAGCGCGGATTTCGGAAGTGAAGACTGCGTGGTAGGAAAAAGTTTTTTTTTTTACTCGTACTAAAAGGGAAAAACTTGAATCAAAGTTTAGAAAATGAAGGAATAGTGATTTTGTCAGGAAGGGGCCGAATGCCCTGACTTCCGATGCCAAGAGCTGATCGCATCGTTTGGATATTTTTAGTGGAATGCGCTCTGGCGTACTGGCCAAAAGAAACGGCCTGCGAATTCTTAATTTTGTCCGGAAATGCCTGTATTCCCGATGTGATCATTTATACCTTCTCGGGTTGCTCTCACCAATGCAACTGATTTTTTTTGGTCGTGCATCTTTATGTTTGCTCATAAAAAAAGGGGGGGAATTGTGCTGGCGGTGATGGAAATAGTGGTATGTGAATTACAATAATTGATTCGTTTTGCGTTTTATAAATATATTTGCTGAAGCTATGTACGTAAGTACGGATTATTGTTGCAGTGGAACTGTAGGTGTGTGAAATTAATGCAACTGTGTGAGATGTAATTCTTGCTAAAAAAAAAAGAGTTGTTTTTTTTCTTTAGTATTGTCTGTTTGTGTTTATGTGTTTTCTTAATCTGTATGAAGGTGCAGTGAAATGTTTCTGAAATGCATGAGTATGAAAATTGAGTTACTTGGTTATGAAAGCAGAATGCATTATTGGAAATTCGTTGAAGTAACAATATGTTTATTAAATCAGGTGATTACAAATGTACCTGTATAGGGTAAAAATGATATTGTGTTTATTCTTGATTTATAAATTTCTTTTATATTTCTAAATTTATAAATAAAATTAGCTTCTCATGCAGATCTTGGAATGAGTTTCTATATTTAGAGTCAATCATCTTAATGATTGACATTTATACTATGATAATATATTGAAAAATTAATTTGTGAGCCTACAATTATATAGTACAAAGTACTCAATGAAATATGTAATTATTGATCCTACACCATGATGTTAAGTGTAGGAGGCTTGACTCCTTAAGAGTTTAAAATTATTACTTCTCTTTTAAATTCATCTTGTTCTTATTCAAAATTTTACAGTTACTAACTGTTTTCCTTTGTTAAAAGATCTTATGTAGACTGAGTTTCCTTAAGGCATGGCCTGGATGTAACTATGGGTTATTGCATAATAAAACACAACGCGAAAAATTATTATTATTTGACTTCAGAAGTCTGGCATTCTTTATGTATGATGAAATATAAAATATACCGCAAGAGTAACAAGGAAAAAAAAAAGACGAAAAATTATTATTGTCATTTATTGACTTGGGTTAAGTCTTAGGTCCATCTTTGTTTAAGATCTAAAAATTGATAAATTAAAAAATAAATACCGATCCTAAAATCCTAGTGATAATTAAAAATAAATAAGAAATTTTCAATACGACAAAATGGGCCAAATCCGCTCTCCTTCCTAGCAGCGCCAAGCACCCCTTCACCAAGGTCTCCAACTCATGCCATTGGTCAACGAACAACCTTCGTCAGAGAAAGTTCTCGAAGTTTTTTCAAGGACGAAGAAAAAGGGGTCAAACACCCCACGCGAAATTCTCAGAAAATCAGAGGGGAAAGGGGTCATACTTCCTGTACCCCTTCTCAGGAGAAATAAAAATGGCCAAGAGAAGGAACGTGTTTTCTTAACACGACACTTAAAAATGTTATGGTCAGAGATGACTATCGAGAGTTGATCGAACTTTCTATCGTATTTTTAGGTTGAGATGCAGAAAAAAAAAATTAAAATCAGACGTCCGGGTGCCATGCACCAAGCTAGATGGATGGTCCGAGCGATTTACTCCCTAAAACTATCGTTATTTAGTTCTCAGCTGAAATTAAACACCAAGGATAAGGAAGCACTGTTAGACGTCTGCTTGTTTATCGTGACAATCTACGTTAAACCATGGCTTCAACGCATTTTGGCAGTTAAAGAAGATTTGTGCTTTTTGACATCTTTGAAAGCTTACGAAAAAGTGAATGAAAGTATCTCGAAACCTGCTTTGCAGAAATTTATCCAGCATTTATGGTATTTTACTGACGAAATAGCAGTATTGGCACTTTTTGATGATGATGTGGACGAAGAAACAAAATTAAAAATTGTGGCATAATTGTACATAGAGAAATTTTCTCGACCCATGAGTAAAGATACGTTCCATCGAAGGAAGAACTTTGTGGTTCATTGTATGGTGAATTTGATAAATTAATTTTATAGTTTTTTATTTAGTTACTTATTTATATCACGCAATTGTTACCTGTTATTTTATTTTTTTACAAAGAAAAGCATCGATGATTTCATATCAGTCAAAAGCCAGCAATTGTTTTCTAGACTCAAAATTGATGATAGTTTTCTCAACGAGAGTCCCTCTTCATGGGCGAATAACGCTTCGTTTCTAGACTCGAAAAAGACGGTCTCAGTGCTTAGAGCAGTGAACCATACAGCTGAAAGAGCGGTAAAAATGATGCAGGACTTTCATGGTTTAATAACGGTTGAGGAGGAACAAAAACAATTTTTGTTACGTTGCGTACACATGAAGATCTATCCTGACAATAAAAAGCAAACATTGAAACGAAAATATGTTCAGTAATGTTTCTTTTACTGTAATATGGTAACAAATATCTGCTTTGAATAAATTGGTGTCTTATATACCAAAGAAATATACATTTTGCAATCTTTCCATAGTATTCCCCGTACAAGATTTCACGTTCAAGTTTGACCTAATGTCGGCACTGGTTACCATTATCTTATTGCAATAATACGTTTTATTCATGTTACTGAGGTGAAATAGAAAAAAATAGAGGGTATGCGTATTTGATTTTGCAAAAAAAATCCCTTATATCTTGGGACACCCTAATTATATCAACTAAAACTAAGCTCTCGATTTTTTTAAAATTAAATTATTCCTTTCTGTGTGATTGAAATCAATACAACTGTTAACAAATAGACAAGGACGCTTAATTCATATAAAATCATGTTTAATGCACGTGAAATTAATTTTTTGTATAAAAATTCATCATTCTTTAACTTCAATAAAGCTTGTTATGAATTCTTCTCCTTCAGCATCTTTTCGATGTTAATAATTGGAGTCTCAAATATCACACTGATGACAAAGGCTGCGATGAAGGAGACCACCAGAAAGCCGAAGTACAACATTACCTGAAAAAAAATTATATCTTAGAGAGATATGTATGAAATGACACCAATTTGTTCAGATTTGTAGAGGCATTTTTAAAATAAAATCCACAGTTGATCAGAGTAAATTCTTTTTTATTGCAGGAACCTTATGTCATATGAAGGCGATAAGCTCAATTTAGCATCTTAAATGATATTTAAAAGTCCGATCTATGATCATCTTCGCGAACAACGCCGGCCGTGCGTTGTCACTGCAGTTAAAATTAGAGCAAAAGGGCAGTTAAACTATGCCCAGAAAGCTTTAAGTGTAGTTAAAATCAGAGCAAAAAGGGCAGTTAAACAATGCCCAGAAAGCTTT